>CM076577.1:203743385-204074342 GCA_034641835.2 Pinus albicaulis
ATTCAGTTCTACTTGATTTACAATATTATCTAAATTATTATCTACATCATAGTCTATGACTATATTTGCACACTTGAATTCATCCTTTGACTACAAGAAATTTTTAGTATGTTCATCATTTCCAAAAGCTTTCCAGTACATGTTATTATCTGGGATAGCTGGTCTATTTTTTACTTCAATGATGTACTTGTGACTTGGACGATATGGAATTTTGCAAGTACTAGCTGAAGTAGCCAAACCATTAGCTATGATATTTTTACCTCTTGGAATTACAGATAATTCATACTCAACAAAACGCTCAAGGAAATCTATAACAACATTCCTATAAGCCCTTAACCTTGGATGTTTAGCTAAATATTCCCTTTTGATTTGTTTGATTATGAGTTCTTGGTTTCCCAAATACAGGTATGGTAGCATAACTCATATCTAGCTATAAGGTGCCCTGTAATTCCTCCCCCCCCCCGAGATCTAGAAAGTATCATTCCATACTTTGGAGGCATGTCTGCTACCACAACATCCATGGTTAAGATTTTGGCTGGGATTTGGGCTAAAGTGACACATAGATCTTTGATAAGACCAAGACATCTCACCTTACTGGAATCAAATGAATATAAGTCTTTATAAAGCCTAGTAGTATCCAGTCCTAATTTTTCCATAATGGCCCTAGGCATCAAGTTATGTGAGGCACCATAATCAAGCATATCATTGTTAAGAATTTTATCATGAGTATTCAAACTAACATAGAAAGGAGGAACAACCTCATCTTGGGATTTACCTTCAACTTTTGGTCCAAATAATAATTCAGGTTGGTCATCATTAAGGTTCATAGTATTTGTTTCTTATTCTAATTTCAAAGCCTTTATTACTTGGGTTTTGTATGCTTTCTTGTTTATCAACTCATTTTCAATGCTTAATGCATTTTTAGGTTTTTCAACTTCCTTGATATTCATATTTTGTCTTTTGGGATTTTCCTTCTAAGAGTATTTTCTACGTTGACTAGTGGAAGGAATATCAGCTTGAGCTTTCTTAGAAACAGTATCAGATACCTTTTTGGAAGGTGTATCTATAATATTTTTTGGAGAATTATCGGGATTTTTCTTAGAAGGATTATCAGCAGTTTTCTTACTCCTCAAATTGTATTGTTTAGTACCTCCATAATGGCATTCTGATATCCCTGTTTATAGTCTTCGGTTTTTGATGGACTGATTTCAGGTTGTGAAAGTATGAAGATATATTTTTCTTCTTGAGTTAAGAAAATAGGGTCACCATCATTTATAATTCCCTTCAAATTAATTTGGTTCTCTTCAGGGTCTTCATCTAATTCCCCTTCTCCTTCAGCATAATTTTCTTGATAGGGAGGCATAATTGTTTTTTGTTGGTCATTTGGGCCTCTTTTCTCCCTTTGTTTAATCTAAGGTGGGTTTCTCCTAAAGCTAGTGTTCCTGATATGAGGACCAGGTTGGTTCTCTCTACGAGGATCCCTATCATTTATGTTTATTATTTCCATCATCCTTTCCATATTTTTCACTAATGTATCTAATTTGGCATCAGAAAATGAAGTGGGTGACTCCTCTTTTATGGTAACTCTTTTCTCAAATCTAAGTCTAGCCCTTTTATCTAACAGGTTGACTTCCACACTTACAGTGTCCCTTTGCATCTCTTCTAAGGTGGTAGGGTTCCTTTCTCTTAGCTGATAGGACATATGAGCATCAAATCCGTCTGGAAACTTAATCATGGCTAATCCTTGAGGAGGTTTAATATTCAGTGGGATTGCATTATAAATGTTATTGAACCTAGTACAATAATCTTGCACACTTTCCCCAGGGGATCTCCTAATGATTTCATATTCTTCTATAATTTGAAGATTTTTTTTCTTGATTTCCCATATGTTGAAAAAAATTTGATAAAAGGAAGTAAGGTCATTTATAGTAGCTTCTTGTAAATATTACCTCTCCGTTAAGGATTTGGGAAAAAAAGCCTCATATTCATGTCTTATTCATCTACCTCCTTGATGTAAAAGTAGTCGTTCATTTTTTCTATATGTTGTTTTGCAATGATGGACCCAGTGCCATCAAATTGATGTATCCTACTTTGGTATTCCTGGGGCATAGGATGGAGTTGTCCAGATAAAACTAATGGAGCATACCTAGCTGCCATGATTGGTATATGGGGATGAACAATAAATGAACTTATAAGAGGTGTAGATGTGGAAGGGATTAAAACAATTTGGATTATGGTTTGTGATGTTGATGGGGAGGTAGTAGAAATTGTTGAAGAGATGGAACTAGTGGAAACAGGAAGTAAAGATTGTGTGATAGGAGAGGAAACATATATTGATAGGGATGAAAGTTCAATTGACTGCTAGATGTAAGATTTATGGAAAACTTGTTTTAGTTCTATCACTAGGTCTTCTAATTTTGAAAACTGTTGGAGAGCTTGTTTGTCAAAATCCTGATCTACTGGCTGATATTCAAATATGTATGGTCCTAACACAAACTCATCAAATATTGTTTCATCTAGAAAAGTTTCAAATATAGTTCTGAACAAACTATGTTCAAAAGGTAGATCAAATTGAATGTTTTATATGGTAACAAAGCTCTTTGGAAGAGAATTTTCTTTTGATATAGGAGTACTACTCCCTTGAATTTCAGTAAATATTTTCTTCCTTATCAATTTCTCAGGGTTATCTAGGATCTTTGGAGGTTTGGATCTAGATGTGCTCTCGTGTGAAATTTTTAGGAGTCGGATCTATATAATATTTAACACACAATTTCACTATGTACACATATTTACAACCTAAAAACATTTATTTTCTGAAATATAAATCTTAAGTGCACTAAAATAAATTTTTTAAATCATGGAAACAAATTTTAAAACCAAGGTATGTTCATCCAAAGTATGGTCGCCAGGATGTTATCACTTTGTAATATTTTAGGTTGCAGACAAAATCACAGAGGTAACCTTAGAACAACTTTGGAAACTAAGAATCTAACCCTTCCAGTTTCAAATATGGATCTCTCTATATAATTTATCTTTGTTTGATTAAAGGTATTAGGCTAGCTATTAAGTTTAGGATTGGGTTTTTTGTATTGTTGTGTTGAAACTGTGAAGATAGGTGTTGGTGAGGTAAATCCCCTCTGCGGATAGCGACAATCCCACTAACCCTAGAGTGGGTTTAGCCACAAACAAGACACGCTATGACATCAATTCCTAGTTAAGAATGGACAAAGACTTGGTAGATCACTTACTCTAGGTCCTGCGCTATTGTGTCATCTGGAAGAATGATTGCCTCTCGCTCCTGATTCGACAGATCACAATCTGCTTGTTCTCACACCTAGATACCTGTACATACACAAGAAATGAAGATGATACACAACATACTATTTCACATTCCTAACTATCAGTCAATCGAAGAAGACTAAATCAAATGCGTTAAATAAACATAACACAGATTTGTGATCTCCTCCAACAGGGTTCCAGCGAAGCACGTCTCACAAATATCACCAATAATTTAGATGGGGCTCTCTCTACGGGATCCTCCTTGGTTCGACCTTCTCTATAACGATTACTCAGCTATAATGTCTCTTTTCCAAGTTCAGCTTTTTGGCTATATGTTCAGCTAGCTTTTGTAAAGGGAGAAGGCTTGTTTATATAGAGGGAGAAGGAGAGGTTAGGATCCCTATAATCGTGGGAGGAGTCCTATCCTCTAAGAATGTTCCATCAACCATTTCCTAAAGGAAGAGATATGTGGCTTATCGAGTTTAACCACTTGCAATGAGTCATTCCTGAGGTAGTTAAAGGAAACTTCTGCCTCCAATTTGTTAAAAAACATTCCAAAAAAGGCTAGCGCGGGCTCAACACAGGGACAGAGCACCAGCTGGTGCGGCTTCTAGTGCAAATTTTCCCCATTGGCACAAGGGGTGAACTGGCTACCCGCGCCAATGCCAAAACATAGGTTTTTGAGTGCTTTCTGAGGAAATATTCAATAGGAGGAATCATGTCCTTATGCAGAAGGATGCAAAGAAGTTATTTGCAGAGTTTGAAACTGCTCATAGGTCACAGGAAAGACCCTCCAATATGCAAGGCGAGGGATTGTAGGGACCGTGACAAAATGTTGTGTAAAAGATGCCCCCTAAAGCATGAGGTCTGAGAGAGAGGGAGGGGTGAAATGCTTTATGAGAACGCGTTCAACCAAAACACTGTTGTCGGAAAACCTGCAAGTACGAATACAACTGATACATATGATATATGATATGTGGCATGGGCGCAGCCATCTAGAAGAGAGTATATAAACAATGAGATCTGAGGTATGGACACAGCCATCCAGCAGTAGGGATCAATAAATAGACTCAGGTATGGTCGCAACCATCCAATCAAAAGAGTCATACAATAGGTCATAATAATTCACAAAGAACCTGCAGCCTAGATTTCATCAAACAAAATCCAGGGTCTTGTGCTCCATCTCGACCCGAACATAGTACAAATTCGAGCATGTGAATACGTAAGTTGAATTCGAACATGCAAGAACATCATCTGATTACCAGCCAATGATGGAAGCTGTTAACAAACGCGAGAGAAACCATCAATGATGATAATGGCTCTCAAGGTACAAAAGGTACAATCCACGACATGTGAACAGTGATCTGACGTAGAACACCCACAGAGTCAATCAATCGAAGGCCAATGATGTGGACCTTACGTTGAATGTGAAGAACTTGCCATTGAGGCATGCAGGCTCCAAGGTACCTAAAGGGAGTCTCTAGATCAACTTCCTGGATAATGAGCTGGAGTCGATATGAAGGGACCTTGATCAAAGGTGGGCCATAATGTTTCCCACATTATCGACATGAGACAGAGGAATATGATGTTTGTGAATCAAAACCAGCAGATAATCAGAGGGAGGTTGAAAACTGTAGAGGCCAACTTCTCTTGAACATATCGGCGGCATGACACTGGATTTGGTAGTATTTGACATCAAGGGATCTGAGGTCATGGTGACATGGCAAAGAGCAGATGAGCAGTCAAAAGAGATTACCCAAACCCATGGAGGTAAACAAATAACGAGATGATATGTCCCCAACCCGACACGAATGCAGACAAGTTCCATGTTCAAGAGTGACATACTGCCAACATGACTACAATCTTGGTTCCATTTTTCCCCACCATTTCTGGCAAGTACCCAAATTATTTTTGAAAACAAGCTTGAAGGGGATAGCATATGCTTGCGATGTAAGTTTTTCCTTTGAACAAATCCAACCTAGTACATTTTATGAGCCCTAGGAAGGAGGAACTCGAGTAACGTCATGACAACGGAGTCTGATGTCATCAGTTTTTAACGAGTCTGACAAAGGAAGAACTCGACTTCTTTTCATATTTAGATAGTTTGAAAAGAAGGCAGAAAAGAAAACTCCAGTAGTCCCTTTTCGTAAATAGTCTCACAGATCCGAAAAGGTAGAAAACTGTGTCTGAGAGAACCTCTTAGTCGCGATCGGCTAAGGTATTCCTTTTTCGTAAATAATCTATCCTAGCCTGAAAAAGGGGTAAACGTATACTGGGTAGATATCATTTCGTAACCAATTTAACGAGTTCAAAACGAGAAGTGACTCGGCGATCTTTTCAATTTTAGAGAGTCAAAAAAAAGCTAAAAGGTGACTCTAGTAGTGACTTTTTCGTGTTTTTACCGAGTCCGAAAAAGTATAAAATACAACTCGTTTCTTCATCATATCAATGTGAAAAACCTTTCGCTGCACAAAAAGACGCCTGTAAAATGTATTCCTCAAAAATAATATGAAAATATATCGACAAATATGTTTTAAAACCTATTTTAGGACTTTGAAAAGTTATAAAAGACCATAAATGGTAAAAAATATTTACTTTTCACTTTTACCTCTTTGCAGAGCAACAGTGACCCATTTCTCTTGCGATCTTCAGGCAACGATTGTGAACAATCCAGTGGACCAATCCATATTCTGTCTGTTTCAGGTAAGAGCCAACTCCATTGGCCATCTTTTAAGCTATATTTTACTGCATTTAGTTGTCATTTAGGATCCCTTAGGGGAGGATTGCAAATTTTTATGGCATCGCAGTTGGCGCGGGTTTCGGGCACGGACCCGTGCCAACCGACCCATTTTTACACAATGGTCACGCCAGTTAGCGCGACTGTTAGCCAAATAGCAGCGCCAACCGTACAAACCAATATGTGCATTTCATCACTGGGAGGCATCTGTTACACAGCATTTTGTCACTGTCCCTACAATCCCTCGCCACGCATATTGGAGGGTCTTTCCTGTGACCTATGAGCAGTGTCAAAATCTGCAAATACCTTCTTTGCATCCTTCTGCATAAGGACATGATTCTTCCTGTTGAACATTTCCTCAGAAAGCACTCAAAAAACTATGTTTTGGCATTGGTGTGGGTAGCCAATTCACCCCTCACACCAATCGGGAAAATTTGTACTAGAGGTCGCACCAGCTGGCACTCTGTCCCTGTCCTGAGCCCACGCCAGCCTTTTTAGGAATGTTTTTTAACCAATTGGAGGTAGAAGTTTCCTTTAACCACCTCAGGAATTACTCATTGCAAGTGGTTAAACTCGACAAGCCACGGATCTCTTCCTTTAGGAAATGGTTTATGGAACATTCTCAGAGGATATGACTCCTCCCACAATTATAGGGATATTAACCTCTCCTTCTCCCTCTATATAAGCAAGCCTTCTCCCTTTACAAATGTTAGCTAAACATATAGCCAAGAAGCTGAACTTGGAGAAGAGACATTATTGTCGAGTAATCATTATAGAGAAGGTCAAACAAAAGAGGATCCCGTAGAGAGAGCACCGCTGAATTCCCGACGTGTTTTGTGAGATGTGCTCTGTTGGAACCTGTTGATGAGAAAATATGTCTGGCCAACAGCAGGGGATCTCCCCGGTAAAAGTTCCCAATTAGACCTTGAGTCGTTTGGAATAGGGATCTCGTCCGGGGTGTGGGTCCGGCTACCGCTTAAGTCTCCTTTCTCTTGGTCTCAAAAGAACTCAATGAACCTACAGACACACACTTATTCAAATGATACCAGATACATGCTTGATGATTTAAACCATATATAACACTATGCGTAGCGAGACAAAATAATAAAGCATAAATTCCAAAGTAAATGTTGTTAACAACACATCATTGGGGTTATGCTTGCAAGCTGTTCTGACCATAAAAGAAGCAATTCTTTATGGTGAAAACGCCCTCCACTACCTGAAAGATTTAAATGATAATACAAATGCTAATAAACAAAGTCATTAACATTCATGAGAAAACGAAATGAGCTGAGCATCATTAACACAAGTACAGAGGACTATAATGCATAAATGATGCCATTAAAAGTGCAGCTTCATTAATCAAAAGATGTTTGAAACTATATAAGAAATACTCATAGTGTTCGCACAGCAAAACACATCAGATCCAAAAGGAGTTTTGACAAGTATCTGTATTCATAAGAAAAAGAGTGTTATCCTTCAATACAATGCTCTATAACTCTTGAGTCCCTGAAAAAAAAGGATCCTTTACATTTTCCCCAGAGGGAGTTTTATAGATCAAAATTTTCCCTTTGGGCTTCCTGACTCTTCGCCTACCCAACTGTTGAGCTGCCTTGCAACCTGGAAGGGAACTGCAACCTGCGACCACGCTGAGAAATGTGACTTGCGACCTGTTTCCAAATACTACCAGCGATCTACTGCCACCGGATCATGAGGATGTGTGCACAATCATGAGGTCAGGGGCATCAATCGGTTGTTCTTTGAGGAATTTTTTCCAAGTCTGATAATCTGATGCTATGGGAGAAACCAAAGGGACCTCTTCTTTCAACCGATGCATACACTCCAAGGCATTTTGGATTAGAGTCTCCTTCTTCTGCATGACCAGGTTGGACAGGGAGGCGAGCTTGGTGTAGATCTAGACTGGCATGACCAGAAACTTGCCCAAGTTCTCTTGTGATGCTGTAAGGTAGGAAGTGGCAGCGACTTGCTTAATGGGTTGCAAAAATGACTGGATCTCCTGATCCACCTGTTCCCATGTCTTCCCCTCGTCCAATGCACCCAGTGATGGAATGTGATGTAGGATGTGCATCGAATCGATGCCACTGATCAGATGTTCGTATGCAACCATCACCATGTCTAGGTCCTTGGATAGCTTATCTTTGGACTGCATTTTCATACGGATCTGGACCTTGGCATCTTGCGTGTGGATCCAGTTTTTCTTTGGAAAATGTTTGGGAGCCTGGGGGTATCGCACTGTCCAATCCATCATTCTGTCCAAGGCAGCTGAGGCTTCCTTCAACTTCTTGTTCCTCTACTTAGTTTCCGTTTGGGCTCTCACCAAGGGGGTGACTGTTTGTTTTATGATAAACATTTCCCCATAAACTTGCCTCATGGTAGTCTCTAGTATATCGAACTCCCTTTGAATGGTAAGCGACACTTCATTGACAAGGGGAGTTTTTTTTTGGAGTTGCCAAATATCCTCTCTCAATGTCGTCTTTTCCTGTTCTGCCCTTGCCTCCCGCTACTCTGCTTCCTGTAGCCTATTTTGTAGAGAGAAGATCTCTCTACTCATTTTGTTTACATTCTCTTTTGTGGCCTCCTTGGCCTGCTTCTTCTTCTGCTCTGACCTGAGACTTTTCTTGCGCTTATCCTCATCTTCTTTCATCTTCTTCTCCCTTTCTTGCTGGGTAGAAGTGTTGTGCCTTGTATTGGTCCAAGGCTTTTTAGCCAGAGAAGAAGAAGCGCCTCCCAATTCACAGCTCATGTCTTCCAAGGTTTGGTCATCTAGGTCTTCTTGATCAAAGTATGCCCCCGAAGCAAGTTGGTGGTTTGCATTATACCAATTTCTTCTTTCATCTTCGCCCGGGCATTCCGTGTGCTGGTAGTTCCATTTGAACTTAGCCCGCTTGCAATGATTAGGGACTATCCTTTCCGGGTCATATGTCTGGTGGTCTAATGCCCCAAGGTGGTAACTTTTCATCTCTTCTAATTCTGCCTCTACCTCTCTGAAATCTTTGATTGTGTAAGCACCGATAGTGCGGGGTAGCATAGGCCACGGCTTCTTCTTACCCCTGGATAGGACCCTGGAGAATCCGGAAGACATTTGAAAACAGACCTCTTGCATGAGAATTTTGTCTTTGACATATCGAGGCATAGCATGTGGGGCCTTGAACGAGCCAAAAACTTGGATGAATGTGTACTCGAAAAATGGGAACCAATGCGCCACCTTTCCTAGCATCTCCATGGCTCGCTAAGACATGCAAGGAGTGTCTTGGCCGAACAATTTTCTATAAAGGGCTGGGATGAACACGTGAGAGATCGGCTCTATGTCTTGCTTATATTTGGATTCCCAAAACACCTTGGTTTGTAAGTGGATTGCACGGGTCTATTTTGGATCCCAGTTATGCACCCATCCCTCAAAGTGGCACCTTGAACAAATGGCATCCAACAAATACAAGGCCATGTAGAATTCAGAAGGAAATCCTTCATCTGGTACCAATGCCGAGGATATGTTTGTATGAAGGGAGGCCACCAATATGCTGGCCCAGTTGAAGCGAATGCCGTGCATTGTGACATACTCCATGAGAGTTTCCCATGTGCCACTGAAGGTGGTGGCATCGGGGCGCCCGTAGAATCTGCAAAGCATGGCAGCCACCAATTTATACACTTTCCTAAGGCCCGCCACTGTATATTCCTAATCCTTTTTGAACTTAAATTTCTCAGGCTCCTCCCACCACTTCTTTAGAGTATCAACTATAGGGACTACATGAGCGATGGCCCAATCTTCTGTGAATTCCTCCTCTCGCTCAGGAAAAGAATAATAAACATGAGCGTCTGAGCCTTTGAGTGTCGCGAAAGCCTTGCCTTCGTTGTCCCTGATTATGAAATTTTTGGGGTCAGTTTTCTGAATAATCCAATCTATCATCTCCGGGCATGGGAATATAGCCGGATGGGCACCTGCAAGATGTAGTTTAGACCTTTTGACCTGTATGTATATTTCCCGATCAAGGAGGTCCTCTGGGAATTCCTGTCTAGCGAACTCTTGGTACACTTGGTACCAACGCATGTTGTCCCCTTTGGCAAATGTGCACAGGGTATCTCTATAGATTGAGGGTGGGTACATTGGCATGTCCATCTCTACTTCCTCTACTACCAGGCTCTTGTCCTTTTTCCGAGATACCGGAGGTCCCATGTCACTTGAATCTGAGGGGACAGGTATACACTCTAAGTCTTCTTCGAATTCACCTGTCATATTCATGAAAGAATCCCAGGATAAGAAAGATGCCATGATGATACAGAACTAGGTACAACTTATTAATTATTTCAACTAGGGACACAGGCAGAGCTGAATAAGCAACCTACTGGGTCACAGAGTCGCAGGGTCGCGATGTTGATATTTTGAAGCTTTTGCAACTTTGCGACCGTGTGACTAGGTCGTGGGGTTGCTGGATTGCAAGTTGTGAAAAATTGGCAGAAGTGTGACCTTGCGACCTTGCGACTAGGTTGCGGAGTCGCTGCGTCACAAGTTGTGCGAAATTGGCGAAAGTGCGACCTTGCGACCTTGCGACTAGGTCATGGGTCGCTGAGTCGCAAATGCTATAAAATTGGTGGGAGAGAAACTCTGCGACCTGCGACCGAGTCGCAAGGTCACTAAGTCACGAAGCTGAAAAAAAACAAACGGAAGAGTAATTTGCGACCTGGCGACTTAGCGACTGGGTCGCAGGGTTGGAGGGTCATAAGTCGCGCTAGGGCTTGTCGGGGTTTTGGCGCGCGCCGTGTGAAGTTATTTTCTCTTTAACTTGAAAACCACAGGACTAAATGGGTCCAGACAAAGCAAGGGGATAGCTTTTGGAGCAGGATGCAAGCCATGAGAGGCTGGATGAGGAACTGTGATAAGTTTGGGCAAGCAAGGTGAATGTTAGAGTCAAAAGGAAAACCCTAAGTGACAAATGAAAACAATGGCCAAGGCAAGGGGCAATTTAAAGGCTGAGGAATACATAGATTAGGCAAGAATAACCAAAAAAGGAAACAACAGGAGTAAAACGGAAACTTACCTGGGAAAATCGCGCTCTAGTCGACCTGTCAGAGGCATTTTTTCTATCCGCTGCATATGCAAAATGCGACCTAGCGACATCCTATATATAAAAAGGTCGCAAGTGCGAGCCATTAATGAGGTCGCGAGGTGGCATGATGCGGTGATCTGAGAGGGTTGTGACCTCACGACCTTCCGACCTTGCAACCTCAGGGTCGCGGGGTCGTGGTTTTCTACAAATTCAGAAATTTGTGACTCAGCGACTTAACCCTCCCGTCTCTTAACTTAACTTTTCTTTGTGCTCAAAGGGCTCCAAAAAATTTTAAGTGGGGTTTTTTTGGAGGGTTTTGTAGAGGTTGCAACAGAACCCTGCTGGAGGAGATCGCAATGTCGAAGCCTGGTTGTACTCTTCCTTCTTTAAATTAATATACTCGACTATGATATTGTTTCCATCTCTGTGTTATGTTTATTTAATGCATTTGATTTAGTCTCTCTTCGATTGACTGATAGTTAGGAATGTGAAATAGTATGTTGGGTATCGTCTTCGTTTCTTGTTTATGTGCAGGTATCTGAGCGTGAGAATGAGTGGATTGTGATCTGTCAAATCAGGAGTGGGAGGCAGCCATTCTTCCAGACGACACAACAGCGCAGGACCTACGGTAAGTGATATACCAAGTATTTTTCCATTCTTAACTAGGAATTGATGTCATAGCGTGTCTTGTTTGTGGCTAGACCCACCCTAGGGCTAGTGGGATCTCCTTTGTCCGCAGAGGGGATTTACCTCACCAGAAAATTGGCGACTCCACTAGGGATCAGTGCGAGTTTGTCTTTCATATATTAGATCTTATTATTGGTCTTTGCTAACTTAGATTGCCTTTTCTGGATTGTTTTGATGAGTCTTAGGCCCCTGTTTAGCCCTAGAGGATTAGTTTTGACATCTTTTTTTCCAAATTTTCATCTTTTCAAGGTTGGCTTGATTGGCACGGTTTCTACCCTGACATTCGCGCCCACTGGTGCGAGTTTCCAGTTTATCACCCGTGCCATCCCCTGTTTGGCGCGGATTACAGCTAGACAGTCGTGCCAATTCCTGTAGGTGCTATAGTTTTCTTTGTTTTGTATTTTTTGGTCCATCCTGGTGTCTCTAGGTGTTTTCTTGACTTGATTTGAATGCTTTGGGTTTGTTTGTGACTGTGATCAGCCTTCTTCCTTCAGTTGTTTGTCCATTTCTTTCAACATCATAGCTTTAGGGCTTTCTAATGCTTTGACATGTTGAGCCTCCTGTTGGAGTTTGGGTCTCTTGTTTTGCAGTCACCTTCGTTATTTGCTTCATTGCATTCAACTCCTTGGATCCGTTTTGAGTGGTTGATTTTGGTGAAATGAGTCTTGAGTGAGTCTTGTCTCTTTCATTCAGTTTTTCTTTCTATCACTCCAAGCATAGCTCACATTGCTTGTATGGGTCCATTTTGACATCTTTCGTCGATTTGAGAGATTGTGACATTGGTTTGAGTTCTTGTCTTGTTTGCTTTTGAGTTGTTTGAGTTGCTTTGTTTCGAGTTTTGCATTGGCATTCTCGAACTAGTGTGAAGATTCGTTTTTCATGTTATTTAGTGCAATGTTTGCTCTATTACATTGAAAAAATCAAAAATATTTTGTGCTTGCATTTTTTTTTGTTCGCATCGTAGAATTGGAAAATCTTTTGCATAAATAGCATTTGGCATTCTAGGAAAAAAAAATTGTTCTCATTAGTTTGCATCAGGTTCTGTAGTGAATACTTCTGTGTGTTCTCATTATTTGCTATCGCTTGAAATTCCTAACCTTCTCATAGATAGCTCTTCGTTGAACGAAATGGTATTTTATGGCATGTAGCTTACATTCAAGAATTTGTGAGATCCAACATTCGGTATGACCTTGGAATTGAAACACAAATACAAGATCAACTTAAAATTTATTCAATTAACCTAAGGCAACATTGAAACTTAAAGAAACATTTAGTGGTCTAAGTTAGAGACGTGTTCTAGTGTCTTAAAACCTAGTAGCTATCGCTCGCCATCTGGATTTAGACAGTGCTAGTACGAACTTGTGCTCCCCATACCGTCGAGTATATAAAGGGAGACCCCTATAGGTTGCAACCCTTTTATCCGTAGGAAGCCGATTCTGCCACCTTGTAACTGTGATACACCGAACACAACATTCGGGGAGACTACCTGCACATACGTCAAGTCCTTGGTTGATTCTTATTTCATTTCATAACCAAGGTGTATATGGCAGTTCACGGGAACCTGGTACACCCTTTTACCTAGACTACCTGAGCAGTCATTTTTGATCTTTACTGACTCCATAAACTTGAAAATATCATCGAGCACTTGTCCTTTCACGTTCACTTAAAACTGAAAGAGACTAGAGTCATCTTTGACTGTTTCTTGACTCTTAAAACATGAAACAACAAACTTTTGTTTCAATGTGGTAAAATAAACTACCTACGATTAAACACCCATTAAATATTAATTACTTGGCCTGTATTTGTTTGCCTTGGTTTTGATCCAAGAGTCTTCATTTTCGATCTTTTTCCCTTTTTTGGTGTCCTACAGTCACAGTAGCGGAACCATCAGTTTCATCCACTGGTAGTCCTTTCTCAGAAAATTCATCTGAAACTTCATAGATCTCTGGGTCTGTTGAGCTTCAACAGCCCGTCATCCCATCAGAGTACCCCTTTGGAGAACTAGTTGAGTTCCATTGGCCTCTTTCCAATGCTTTTTTTGGATTTGGGGTTGGGGAACATTTTCCCCCTCTTACATCAGGATCACCATTTTTGGCTGCTATCATACCTCCTAGACCCCATACTCTTTTGCAAGATCTTATGGTGGATTCAGACATGGATTCGTCTGGTCCTAATGGTATTGAGGGTATTCCAGTTTCTGATGAACAGTACCAAATCTTCCCAGAAGAAATCAAAACAGAACCTGCTCAATCTTCACCATCGGTGTCGCTTCCAGTCGGATATAGGTCTTTGGGTTAGATTATGACCAGTATTGCCTCCATGGCAGCGTCAACTCCGTCAAGGGGTCCGGTTCTTCCATCCTTAGGTATGTCGCCAACGACACCTGTCTCGTCATTGACGCCTCTTGTCACAATTTTCCCCACTAGGCCCACTGTCTGTGTGGCTACTTCGGCACCGGTTGTCACTGCACAGTCGTCAGGAGTTTCAACTTCAGTAGAAACCTCAATTTCCATGGCAATCCCTCACAGCCTTTTGTTTGAGGAGTATCGGCTAGTTGTTCAGCAGCAAAGCTCCCAGACTTATTTGTCCCCTCAGGATCCTTATAGGTCTTATTTTTCTCATTATGGAGCAGACAGTACCCCGGTTTATTCACTTTCGTTTCAGTATGATGAGCAAGGAAACCCCATCTACTTCCCTACTCCTAAGGCTTATCAGTTTCTTTCCAGCGTTATGCAACCCTCTAACCAACAAGGACAACCCTTTCAGGGACAACCTTTGATTCAGCAAGGGTATGCATACGACCCACAAGGGCAACCCTTACAGGGACAGCCTTCGATCCAACAAGGATTGTTTTACAATCCTCAAGGTCAACCTTTGCCAGCCCAGCCTGTGATCCAAGCAAGGCAACCTCAAGGACCAGCTCGGCAGCCGACTTATCAACCCGGACCTTCATACGGTCCTGGGGGGCAGATTCATCCATCTCAACCTTTGGTGCAACCTCAACAGCCTTATCTTTTGATTAGTCCAAATGTTGCACAGTCAGGGCCCTCTTATGGTCTTGCTCTAGGTCAACCTGCTTATCAGGCACAACCTAACCCTCAGTAGCCATCAAGCCAACCCGCTCAACCGGGGCAACCTGGTGGCCCTCATCAGTCAGGTCAACCTACTCAGCCGGGAAAACCTGCACAGCCTATTCACCCTGCTCAGCCGTCGATCTACTCTATGCCGCAGCCAAATCAACCGCTACGCCCGATGTATCCAACTTAGCTGGTCCCCACTTATCAGCAGCCAGTTCAACCCCAAGGCGGTTATTTTCCTCAAGGTTAATATCAACCGATTTATAACCCGTCTCAAGGTCCTACTTATCACCCTCAACCGCCAGCCTATACTTATACTTCGCAGCAAAATCCTTATGCTGCTCCATCGGGACCCTTGTATACTCAAAATCAGTATCCCGGTTTTCAACCCCCATATCCTGGTCCTCAGCCTCCATATCAACAGAATTACCTGGCTTATACCCCTTATGGTCAGAATCCTCAGGGACAGAACCAATGGGGGCAAATTTATACTCAACCAGGATGGAGTATGGGTACGGGTCCTTATCAAGGACCTACTATGTCGTTTAATCCTCAATTACCTTTCCTCGCTACATTGGATTTACCGGATGTGTCCAAATTGACAAATGATCCCATTATTCATAATCCATATTGGCCTTCGGTCGCGATAAAAGTTCCTGGTGATTGCCCCAAGTTTGAGGGTAAGTCTGGAGAAGACCCCCAAGCTCACGTCATGACATACCATTTATGGTGTTCTTCTAATTCTTGGGTGGACGATTATGTTCGGCTCCGTCTCTTCCAGTGCACTCTTACCGGAGCTACTGCTAAGTGGTATATTGAACTTCCTCATGGCATCTTTCAAGTTTTCAATACTCTTGCTATGGCATTCCTTACTCATTTCCAGTTGCCAGTTCGTTATGAAGTCGGGACGCATCTCCTCACATCCTTGAAACAGGACCGAGCTACCCATATCTCAGACCACATTCATGAATGTAGATGGCGTCGTCATCTGATCAAGTTTGAAATTCCTGATCAACTTCTTACTCATTGGTTCACTACCTCTTTTTTCAATTAGATTGCGAAACACATCGCCATGGGAGCATGTGTAACCGAGGAACAAGCCATCGCTCGTGCCCAGTACCTTGATTTAGTGTACTCTCAATCAGGTATTTTGTACGACATATTGACTGAAGCTCCACGTCCTGGGACCTCTAAAGCACCGACTACCCCATCATTCAACGACATTATTGGTTTCGTATCTCAGACTTCATGTAATTCTTCCAATGGGAAGCAGAAATCAAATTCTTCCAATAATTCTACTCCTCAGGCTACCTCAGATTCTGGTAAAACCATGGAGGTCAACACCATTCAAGCCAATCCTGCAAACAAGACTTCCAAAGGGAAAAATAAGGGAAAATTCAAGGCTAAATCTATTGCCCCAAAACTGGAATCGTCTAAACCTCGTGCTGACGATGATTCACAACGAAAGCCAAAGTATCCCTGTCTGATTTGTGATGAGGACCACTACACTAAGGATTGTCCTAGATGATCTAAGGTTAGTCAACTACTCAAAGGCACTAAGGGAACTCCAACGGTCCTTAAAGAACCTTTCCCATCTCAGCAGACCCAGATGGTCGAGCAACCTCCGCCATCTACGTCATTTGGCTCTCAAGTTTTCATGATGAACGGTTCTGCACCCGTTTCCATCGCTACTCGATCGAAGGATTATGCCGGATCATGCCAGGTAGCCAGGAAAGAGGTCATTGATGGTCCTCCTCCCCCACCTGCCTCTGGTCCCCTTGAAATTGAAAGGCCCAGTGCTGAACCCGTTATATGGCCACCTTCTAAAGGTGTTCTCTGGAAATCTTCTTATAATCCTAACGCCCATGCTGCTCAGCATTACAGTATTTTTGAGGATCTGGCACAGGCGCCTTCCGTGATGTCCGCATTAGAAGTGCTCCATAGTTGTCTGTCTCAACGAAAAGCATTGTTATCTGTGATTGGTGGGATTGACCCTGCTGATTCTAGCATTCTCTCCTTCAATTTAGAGAATTTTGTCCCCCGACTTCCACACCATATTGCGCTTGTTATACAAGTCGGTATCAACAGTCTCAACATCCATAGAGTCGTAGTAGACGAAGGTGCATCTACCTGCGTCATGTCCTCTGCATGCTAGAAGGCTATTGGCTCTCCAACCCTTAATTCGTCACCCAATGCCCTTGAGGCATTCGATGTAAGGGAATCAAAACGATTGGGTGTTCTTGGTAGCTTTCCAATTACATTGCAAGGAAAGACAGTCAATGTTGAAGTAGAAGTCGTTGATGCCAAACTCAACTAAAATATTCTACTCGGCCGCAGTTGGACTCACGCTACGATGTGTGTTCCATCCACCCTCTTTCGACTTCTAAATTTTCCACATGATGGCAAAATTATTACTGTTGATCAGTTATCATTCTTTACCTCATCTTCTGAGAACAACGTGCCATACATGGATCAAATTCCTAATCCCCCTGACAGTATAGGGCTGGGTCTTTTCAAAGGTCCTACTCTCATGGGTATTTTTCCCCTTCCGCCACCGAATACCATTCAAGTCAATATGGTCTCTCGGTCAGATGACCCTTGGATCGTCCCTTCACCTGAACAGGTTGATTTGTTTGGAGATTCGATGCCACTTAGTCCCATTGAGATCAATTATTGTGAGCTTACAGCTACATCTAATTCTCCCCCTCCTGAATCTGCTCCTTTGAGCATGTCTCTCGACGTGTACTCTCAATCCCCATGGCTCGGTGATGCGGATTCACCCGATCCTTTGAAAGAAGTGTTTCCATCCGACGAGGCTATCATGGAAACCATGTCTCTCAAGGATCTACCATGGAGCGATGGGCATCATCGTTCCTCTTTCATGCCTTTCCTCGGGGCCATGTCTAACTGTCTTGAGCGCTTCGTGTCCAAAGTTCCTTCTCCGCTGCTTCCAACGCCCATTTTGACTCATGAAGCCTTTGCGGAAGGTAAATTAGGTAACATTACTCAACTACACCCTGTCATTACCATTGGCCCTTTTGCCAAATGGGGCATAGATTTTATAACGTGTAACCCTCGTTCGTTCGGGGGGCATTCCTACATTATCGTTGCCGTCAATCATTTTACGAAATGGGCCGAAGCAATGCCTACACTGGCTGCGGACGGTAAGACAGCAGCACAGTTCATATTCAATAACGTTATTGCTCGGTTTGGTGTCCCTCAAGCCATCGTCACCGATCATGGTTCTCATTTTCAGGATTATATGATGGCAGAGCTAACATCGAAGTTGGGTCTGCATCACAAAAGCTCAACGCCTTACTATCCTCAAGCTAATGGCCAAGTTGAAGCTATAACCAAGGTCCTTGTTACAATGCTTAAATGAACAATTGGGATCCAAAAATCAAACTGGCATCTCATTTTGTTCTCAGCTCTATGGGCTTACCGAACATCGATCAAGAATGCAACTGGGTTTACCCCATTTCAATTGGTATACGGTCTGGAAGCCACACTTCCGATTGAATGTGAAATCCCTTCACTGAAATTAGCTATGGAATTACTGCCTGATACTTCGCCTGAAGAAGAATGTCTCCTCTATTTAGAGAGATTGGACGAAACTCGTCGCTTAGCTACCTTGGTCATCGAAACACAGAAGAAGCGAGTCAAAGCCCATTTTGACCAATCAGTTTCTCCTCGTTCTTTCATTGAAGGTGATCTCGTTCTTCTATACGACCAAGCTAACGACAAGCTGGGGGCAGGCACATTCCAACCCATGTGGCATGGGCCCTAAATTGTCAAACGTGTGTTACAGAATCGGGCTTATGAGCTTATTGACTATGAAGGGTGTCCTTTATCGCAGCCCAGAAATGGGTTGTATCTGAAAAAATATTATGCTTGAATTATTCACGTGTGATATGTGTACATAGGTGATTGTTTTCATTTTGTGTGCATGCTTTGGTTTGATGTGCTTTATGAGCTTTTTTCTACTTATTAGGTCTTGTTTGCTATGCAGATGTCTATTTTCCCTTATGTCGGTTTCACGGATGGTTCTTCCCGCAGTACCAGGAACTTGTCTTCGGCAGCCTGGGTAATTTATGATCCTGTTGGTGAGTTGATTAACTTACATGTTATTTTTCTAGGGCCAGCTACAAAAAATGTCGCTGAGTATAGTGCAATTTTGGAACTATTGATCGAGGTATTCAACCTCGGCATACGTGCATTGCTTGTTAAGTTGGATTCACAACTTGTTGTTCTTCAACTGAACAGTCATTATTTGGTTCGGAACCCATGAATTTTGAAATTGTATTTGTGTATTTGTTTACTTGAAAGACATTTTGATTTCATTACATATCAACATATACCAAGATGAATGAATACATTAACAGATGCAATAGCTAACATTGTGCTAGATAGACATTTGTGCAATTTATAAAAACATCATCATATGTACATAGACCCATGTAGAAAATATATATATATATATATATATATATATATATATATATATATATATATATATATATATATATATATATATCATTTTTTTGCAACGTTTACATCATAAAACCCACAAAAAAAATATATGTTTGTTTCAGTTACATCGTGAGACAACATGTCTCTCAAAAATGTGCAGAAATAAAGCCTAGGTGCCTAATCGGCGTGGTGCTCATGATAGCACGTCACCACCCATACCAACCACCTCAGCAAGCGATGGATATGACTTGGTACCCCTACAGTATTCCTCTAATAGGCCTGAGGCACATCATCCAAGCGAGCATAGTCGGGGATCCCACGGGCGATCCCTTCCAGATTCTGCACTATCTCCTCCTCGCCGCCCTCAACATGAGGATCGAAGTCACAAGGGACCCGCCTCACTACCAGCGACATTCCTGCAGGACGCTCGGGGCCAACATCTGCATACATATAAGAATAACTGTCAAAA
This sequence comes from Pinus albicaulis, assembly GCA_034641835.2. Classification (NCBI taxonomy): domain Eukaryota; kingdom Viridiplantae; phylum Streptophyta; class Pinopsida; order Pinales; family Pinaceae; genus Pinus; species Pinus albicaulis. The sequence continues at coordinate 203,763,168 of CM076577.1, forward strand.
CATGCATATATATCAAAAAAATTATAAACTCATGAAAATAAAAAATTAGTCTTACCCAGTTCTTCGTCCCAATCCTCTCCCTCCGAGAGTGGGAGGTCTGGGTCTCCAGTGAAGTCTGTGCTAGCGTAGGGCCAATCCTCCATGACAATCAGTTTTCGTCAGAGCCAATCAAAAAACTCAGGCCTCCAGGACATTTTTTGGCCACCCCCTGCTCTGGGCATCAGTGCCACCCATCGGGCCATCCGTGGCTCGGTAGGTGGTGGCTCCGAGACTATAACCTCCTAACGCTGAAATATGGGTAATCGTTCCAAGAAGAACGATACTAGGATCAACCCATACCCAAATTGCTTGAGTTTGGTCTTCTTGCACTTCGTGAACTGTCGTTTGATGTTGATGGTCATGGCCTCGACCCAGTTGAATATGGTCGGGTTCATACACTCTGAAGAAAGAAGAAGTTGTGTCTTCGTAGCCTCGTGTGGTGCCTGCGATCCTGTAGCCCACGTGATGGTGTGCAGCACTACCCTCAGTGCCAAATCAGGAATGGTCTGGATATCCACTTTTCCGCTCCCTGATCCTTTTCGTGCCCCATGGCACACCCTATCAATGACCATTGCCATACTTTCTCCAAAATGTCGGGTACTGGTTAAGATAGGGACTTCACCCCTACATGACAACCCAATGATGAAATACACATTAGAAACTTTGAGTTCAAGCTCTTGATCCCGAAGTATGAAATTTTCTGGATCTTCGTCCCAAATGCTAATTAGATACTGAAGCAATTCGGGCTGAGCCCAGAGATATGATGTCATAAAGAAATTTTTGAGCCCACAATTCCTGAGGGCATTCATGCATTGTTCATTTCCCATTGCTTGTTCATCCTCTTCACTATGCTCTCTCTCCTTCCACTCGATCACCATCTTTTTATGCTTTGTACCTGCATGAAATGATCATAGGAACATTAGAAATCCCCTTGGGTGTTTAAATTTGCAAACTATTGGTTGCATTTTCTTATATTTAAAGTGGATTTTGAGTTGCGCGGTTGGCGCGGCTATTTTTCTAACAGTCACGCCAACTAGCGCGACCCCTATGTAAAAATGGGACGGTTTGCACGGGTCTGTGCCCGAAACCTGCACCAACAGTGATGCCCTAAAAATTTGCAATCCTCCCCTAAGGGATCCTAAATGACAGATAAATGCAGTAAAATATAGCTTAAAAGATGGCCAATGGAGTCAGCTCTTACCTGAAACAGATGAAATCCGGATTGGTCCACTAGATTGTTCACAATCATCGCCTGAAGATCGCAAGAGAAATGGGTCATTGTTGCTCTACAAAGAGGTAAAAGTGAAAAGTAAATATTTTTTACCATTTATGGTCTTTTATAACTTTTCAAAGTCCTAAAATAGGTTTTAAAACATTTTTTTCGATATATTTTCATATTATTTTCGAGGAATACGTTTTACACGCGTCTTTTTGTGCAGTGACAGGTTTTTCACATGGATATGACGAAGAAACGAGTTGTATTTTATACTTTCTCGAACGCGGTAAAAACACGAAAAAGTCACTTTTGGAGTCACCTTTCAGCTCTTTTTTTACTCTCTAAAATTGAAAAGATTGCCGAGTCACTTGTCATTTTGAACTCGTTAAATTGGCTGCAAAACGATATCTACTTAGTATACGTTTACCCCTTTTTCAGGCTAGGATAGATTATTTACGAAAAAGGAATACCTTAGCCGATCACGACTAAGAGGTTCTCTCAAACACAGTCTTCTACCTTTTCAGATCTGTGAGACTATTTTTGAAAAGGGACTACTGGAGTTTTCTTTTCTGCCTTCTTTTCAAACTCTCTAAACATGAAAAGATGTTGAGTTCTTCCTTTGTCAAACTCGTTAAAAACTGATGACATCGGACTCTGTTGTCATAACATTACTCGAGTTCCTCCTTCTTAGGGCTCATAAAATGTACTAGGTTGGATTTGTCCGAACGAAAAACTTACATCGCAAGCATATGTTATCCCCTTCAAGCTTGTTTTCAAATATAATTGGGGTACTCGCTAGAAATGGTGGGGGAAAATGGAACCAAGATTATAGTCGTGTTGGCAGTATGTCGCTCTTGAACATGGCACTTGTCTGCATTCGTGTCGGGTTGGGGACATCTCATCTCGTTATTTGTTTGCCTCCATGGGTTTGGGTAATCTCTTTTGACCGCTCATCTTCTCTTTGCCACGTCACCATGACCTCAGATCCCTTGATGTCAAATACTGCCAAATCCAGTGTCATGTCACCGATATGTTCAAGAGAAGTTGGCTTATGTAGTTTTCAACCTCCCTGTGATTCTCTACCAATCTTGATTCACAAACATCATATTCCTTTGTCTCGTGTTGATGATGTGGGAAACATTATGGCCCACCTTCGATCAAGGTCCCTTCCTGTCCACTCCATCTCATTATCCATGAAGTTGATCTAGAGACTCCCTTCAGGTACCTTGGAGCCTGCATGCCTCAATGGCAGGTTCTTCGCATTCGATGTAAGGTCCACATCATTAGCCTTCGATCGATTGACTCTGCGGGTGTTCTATGTCAGATCATTGTTCACATGCCATGGATTGTACCTTTTTTACCTTGAGAGCCATTTTCCTCATTGGTGGTTTCTCTTGTGTCTGTTAACAGCTTCCATCATTGGCTGGTAATCAGATGATGTTCTTACATGTTCGACTTCAGCTTATGCATTCGCATGCTCGAATTTGTATTATGTTCGGGTTGAGATGGAGCGCAAGACCCTGGATTTTGTTTGATGAAATGTAGGCTATGGATTATTTGTGAATTATTATGACCTGTTTTATGAATCTTTTGATTGGATGGTTGTGACCATACCTGAGTCTATTTATTGATCCCTACTGCTGGGTGGTTGTGTCCATACCTCGGATCTCATTGTTTATATAATCTCTTATGGATGGTTGTGCCCATGCCACATATCATATATCAGATGTATTAGTTGTATTCATACTTGCAAGTTTTCTGACAGTAGTGTTTTGGTTGAACGCGTTCTCATAAATCATTTCACCCCTCCCTCTCTCTCGGATCTCATGCTTTAGGGGGCATCTATTACACAGCATTTTTTCACCATCCCTACAAACCCTCGCCTCGCATATTGGAGGGTCTTTCTTGTGACGTGTGAGTAGTGTCAAACTCTGCAAATACCTTCTTTGCATCCTTCTGCATAAGGACATGATTCTTCCTGATGAACATTTCCTCATAAAGCACTCAAAAACCTATGTTTTGGCATTGGCGCTAGTAGCCAGTTCACCCCTCGTGCCAATGGGGAAAATTTGCATTAGAGGCCGTGCCAGCTGGCATTTTTTCCTTGTGTTGAGCCCACGCCAACCTTTTTAGGAATTTTTTTTAACCAATTAGAGGTGGAATTTTCCTTTAACCACCTCAGGAATGACTCATTGCAAGTGGTTAAACTCGATAAGCCATGGATCTTTTCCTTTAGGAAATGGTTGATGGAACATTCTTAGAAAATGGGACTCCTCCCATGATTATATGGATCCTGACCTCTCCTTCTCCCTCTATATAAACAAGCCTTCTCCCTTTACAAAAGCTAGCTGAACAGATAGCTAAGAAGCTCAACTTGGAGAAGAGACATTATAGCTGAGTAATCGTTTTAGAGAAGGTCGAACCAAGGAGGATCCCGTAGAGAGAGCCCCGTCTGAATTCCTGACGAGCTTTGTGAGACTTGCTCCAGTGGAACTCTGCTGGAGGATATTGCAACGTCGAAGCCTGGTTGTACTCTTCCTTCTTTAAATTAATATACTCGACTATGATATTGTTTCCATCTCTGTGTTATGTTTATTTAATGCATTTGATTTAGTCTTCTTCGACTGACTGATAGTTAGGAATGCGAAATAGTATGTTGTGTATCGTCTTCATTTCTTATGTTTGTGTAGGCATCCGGGTGTGAGAATGAGCAGATTTTAATCTGTCGAATCAGGAGTGGGAGGCAGCCATTCTTTCGGACGACACAACAATGCAGGACCTACGGTAAGTGATCTACCAAGTCTTTGTCCATTCTTATCTAGAAATTAATGTCATATCATTTCTTGTTTGTGGCTAGACCCACGCTAGGGCTAGTGGGATCGCCTCTGTCCGCAGAGGGGATTTACCTCACCGACAATAGGCCATTGGAAAAATGGAGTCATAGGTTTAGATCGATCAAATACAGAGTCAACGGGATAACCTTATAGGGAAGGGTAGTAAAATTCACTGGATCCTTTAAGATCTGAGGTGTGGAGGAGAGGAAAAGATTTAGAAATCCAATTAAAAACAGATAAATTAAGAATTCTAATTTTAATCTTCAGTGAAAAACATAAAAACTATTCTTAAGCCAAAGACAAAGTGTACATTTAAACAATTTTTGTTCTTTATATTCTTTATAATAATTTAGATTTTAGAAAAACATACGATAACAGACAACAAACAAATTGACAAAGAGAGATGCACTTCACCAATAAAAATGAAACAAGAATCCTGTAATGATTGCACTGTATTACTGAACATATGATCAATGGTGGATACGTGAGCTGCTTTACAATACTATTTCTTTTCTTCAAACAAGTCCCAACAACAATACTTTGAATTAGGAAGTACTTGTAAAAAATATTACAAAATATATTTATTTCAAAAATCAAGATAGAATCCTAACATATCTAAAAGTTGACTACACAAATAGTACAAAAATTTAGGAGTTTGTGAACTGATGGAACTGCTCACATTATTTTTGAGGATAATGTTGATGCCTGGACCCAAAAAATGTGCTTCTTTTCTGAGCTGAAAACATTTTACTCGAGCAAGTCACATAATTGATCCCACCTTTCATCAATAGGGATAGAAATTTGTATTAGTTTTCTATATCTCTCATCAACTTCAGTATATTTCTCAAAGGTAGGCTTATTTATGAAAATATGTTTAATATCATGTTTGATGATGAGATCAAGCTCTAAAGCCTCTAATAAATCTTTCCATGTGATGTGTCCTTTCCCTATAAACATGGATTTATCTCTGGAAATAGTAAATTGTTTCTGGTTGTAGTCACTCAAGCTGAACAATCTATCATTTAATGCCACTAAACCTAGCATACCCCCTTGACTTATAAAATTAAACTTGATATGAAATCTCTAGACAACAGTTTCTAGAGTTTGGAATTTGTTGTCTAACTGGATCATCAAATTTCTCTTCTGTAAAACCTTCCTAATTTCCAAAATGGTTTCTATCATATCTGCAATTTGTAGCTCCTCTAATTCTTCTCTAGTCTTGTAATTTAGAAATTTGATCAAGGTTGTGGCTTTACCTGGTTTTTTATCCAATATATTCATCACTTCTTATATTATTGTCTTTTACCTATGCACCAATTCTTCTTACTCGAATATGATTTGGATTGATGGCCATATTGAAATTATGGTCTGATTTATATCTACCCATATATTTTCCTTAGCTTGTGCTAGAGTTTGAGCCATTACTGACTCATTCTCTATAAACTCAATTCTCCATGTCAGCCTGTGGGATTTTTGCAATTATTCCAGATAGAATTTTTCTATATTCAACTTTTCTTCCTGCAAATATTTTAGTTGCTCTTTTAAATTCTCTATCTCTATTCCCTGAAGGGACATATTTTCCAAGGCTTTGATTAATTCATTAGATGAATCGGAAGTCTGTGTGGTGTTGTTGTTTATGTCAAAGCTTATGTGGTTCTTTCAACTTAAATTGGCATTGTTGTAAGTGGAATAATGGCTAATTGTGAGGACTACTCCTTCTCCTTGAGCAACTTTTCCAATTCCACCTCCATCTCTTTGATCTAGACATTTTGTTCAATGATTATTTTGAACATGTCCTCCTTATGATTTTCCAATTATCCCAGCTCCTTGGCCTGTGGATCCTCTGTAGATGGCAACTTTAGTTATTTCTTCAGTGTTGTTATGTCAACATTTTGTATTCTTATAATTTCCTTCACTTCCTTTACATCATTGGGGTCATAACCGATCCCAATGACTAAATACTCTAGTGATTTAATATTAGTATTATTTTCCAAAGATGAGATTTTTTCCAAATTCAATTGTGTCTGTATGTTGCTGATGGAGGCCTGGAGTTTTGAAGTTGTCATAGTAGTGTTATTCAAGGTATAATACAAGGAGAATATTGTATTTTTGTAATATGATGGCGCTTTTGGAGAAGAAACATGTGCTTGCTGGAAAGTCATCTACATTCTTCCTTTTCCAATGTCAAACGTTGATAGGATCCTATGTTGGGATGAAGTAGTTTTCCTCCAAACCTAAGTGTAAGTGTTGACCTTCAACATTTCACTATTTTTCTTGATTTCTTTGTACTTGGAAAAGATGTTTGGCTCAGTTTGGCCTTGAACCAACTCTACAGTCTGAGTTACATCTGGAGGATCTTGTGAAGTTGATGAATATGGGGAATCTATGAAACTATCTTCTTGTCTAGTAGATAAATGTAGACTTGCCATGAATATAGTAGTATGTTGTTCATCCTTCTATGAAAAAACTATCTTTGGGTCAATCTTCTGTTTCTTCTTGTAAATCAGAAATTCCTTAGCTCTGATTTCTATTACTGGAGTAGATTATTCTTCTCTGGACCTTTTTTCATGCTTCTCCTCAGGGACTAGGGTTTGTGAGGTGCCTGTAGACAAATTTTTCTTCATCTTCCTGCAAGGTCACTTCTCCTCCCATTGATATTTGTTCATGAACTTCTCAATTGCAGGCCTAGGAGTATGAGTATAATGAGTGGTCTTCTACTCCACTCTTAGACTGTAAACTATTCCAAAGAAGTCATAGGACCAAGTGAAGCTTAACTGAAAATTCATCTTCTTAAAAAGTGCATCTGCCTCATTTCCTACTACTCTGTTGTTGCATATAAATGGCCCCACCTTCATTTTAATCCTAAACTGTGCCTTCTTCTTAGCTTAAACAAAGTGTAATTCATCCATATCGATCATTTTCCTGATATATTCCAATGAGAAAATTCTCATAGGAACATATTTTGGAAATATGTATGGTGGCATCTCACAATCATACACTCTAATTTATGTGTAGTTCTCGTATAAATACCAGTCTCATTTTTTGGCTTGATCACTGAGGTGTAAGGTTCTTTGAATCTCGGAACCTATTCTAGGTTCCACATTGTTGTTTGAAATACATACTGATGTATAGATAAACTGATCAATGAAGTCACTGAAACTGAAATCACTTGAATTTTTCCTCACTAAATAGGTCCACTATATATCTGATTGTGCATTGCTTTGATCATCCAATTTATGCAAGGTCATGGGAAATATTTCTACCTGATTAAACAAAAACAAGTAAACTAACACTAATGAATGTTTGAACATTCCTTCTGTTGTGATCTTGAGGAATTGGTAATGGATGTTGTCTGCAAGGAATTAACTAAAATTAAATATTATAGAAGGTTTATCTTCTGTAGAAAAGATGGGCAGAAAACCTAAAATAGGTTCATCTACCCATTGATTTGATTGATATCCTAAGAGACATGACACTAATGACACAATTTTTTTATTTTTTTCAGGAAACATAGATGTTGGATGTGGTGGATTCTTTTTGGGAAGTTGGACATCTTCTGGTAGGAAAATCTCAAATATCCTAGTTCTCTGGGGGAAGGTCAATTTCTGATAGAGTTCCATGAGGTAATATATAGAGAAAGTGCTCAAAGAGTCATTTTGAGGGGCTAGCAGCATTTGGTTAATGGACTATGAGGTTATAGTAAATTGAATGTCACCATTCTGGGCCACAATGGCTCTTTGGTTGGGGATGTACCTACGTTTACACAACATAAAGAAATCTGGAAAAGGGTGAGTCTGGGGAAAAGAAAATTGGGGCAAGAGGGTTTCCCATAGAATAATTTCATCACTTTGGTCCAAATAAGTCTGTTTGAGCCAATTTTTCATTTTGAACAATTCGAACTCACAATTTGTATATGTGATTTTTTATTATTGGTCTGTCAATGGTATATGGTCTAGGTCAATAGCTGGAGGGGTCTTCGGGTTTTCACTATTTTGTTTTGACTTTCCTTTAGATTCCATTACTCAGAATAATCAAGAACAGAGGTGAGGATTTGGTTTTTACCTGGGCAGATTTGAATGATGTTGAATAATCTGGTCACTGTGACAAGTATCCAGCTACAGAAAAGATATCTAGAATCTCGAATGGCTGATAGAGCGCTATACTATGTGAGGTGGCAGTTTGAAATCTTGTACCTGTTATCTGAAATGAACGGGGGAGAAGGAAGGGGCAACACTAGACAATTCAAGAATTTTTATAAGAAATTTGGAGTTTCCCGTTACCTCTAGTCCATTATGGAGCGGATCTATTGTTAGATGGCGAATGTTTGGGATGAAACGGTCATCATGTAAGGAACAGAGTGTAACAGAAAGATGGGTGCCAATGGGTAAGATGAGTGGCAGAAGGGAAAACAACAACATTGGGAGCAGGTAGGACATGTGGTGGGATAGGAGTGGAGGGGAAGAAGGGATGCGGCGAGGTAATGACGTGATGGGCGCAGATAGACATTGGCAGGATGTGGGCGTATTTTGGAGGGGAGGGGTAGGTGGTAAGTAGTTTGAAGAGGGGGGGGGTGGTGAAAAATAATGAGCACCTGCCATGTAGCATGGGGCCCATGAATAATAAAATCGCTTTACGGACCCCGCTCCCACTGCTAATAAAGATAGAATGGGCAAGGGGGGGGGTTCTGAACTTGATCCCCCACCGTTGATCCGAGTTGGGTGAATCAAAGCCAACAAATCATGTGCGCTATTTACCACATGCCGAAAAAAAAAATTTGTCATTTCGAACTTTTTTATAAAATAATAACTTTAGAGCCCAAAAATTTTATTACATATCTATTAATCATGTTTAAATGGCATGATTAAGTTAATTTAAACCAAATTAATTTATGCTAAAACAAAATTAATTTACCCTAAGGGCACGTTTTGATTAGCAAGCCCATTTTATTTTCCTAAGGTTTCTTTACCCTATTCTAATGTTCTTTTATCACAATTAACCAAGTTTAGACATTTCGGTCAATATTTCTCTAATCTACCTATTCATTTCAACCAATATTAGGCTTAATGGTTGATTTATTATCTAACCTAAATAACATTTTTAGCTTAGTATAATCATGATTAAGTAGTATGATTAAATTATGAAATTTATTTCCTATGTGGCATTTAAATAAGTTGCACACTTTTATTTGGAAAACTTCTAAAGTAACTTTAATACATTTTATTTTCTGGTGGCATTTAAACTTGCTCACCTGCATACATTTTTTCACGGGGTTTCTTCATTTTTTCTTTTTTATTCTACTTTTTTTTCATTTTCACATATAAATTTGTATACCCTCTTTTCATTTATTTATTTTTGTAAATCATTTTCATAGTACAATATTATTTACAATTTAATCAATTGAAAGAAAATATCCAATCATCAATTGAACCTATGAATCATAGGACCCTAATAGTCCCTACATGTAGTTACATTATAGATATTATCAAGATCTTGTGTGCTAAATCCATCCCCCATAAGTTCCACACATCAATCTCCCTCTATTGGATCTAACGGTGTAGTAACCTTCAAATCTTTAACTCAAATATCATGTTTATCTTCTTTAAATTTATTATAACCTGATTATCGAAAGCTTGATCAATTACTAGTAATGCAGGGTATGGGTTGAGATCATCCAAATATCTATGAATTCAAAATTAGAAATACTTCTTTCTCCACCAATGTTAACCTTTACCCCTGTTAGTCTATCAATAGGGAAAATTATGTATTGGTTTTTCAATCTTAGCTAGATAGGTTACTAGATCAACTTCATCCTCCCTATCATTTCCTAGTTCTACTTAGGAAAAACATTTATGCTTGACCCTAGATACAAAATAATTTTGTCCATATCATAAGCTCATATCTACATGAACTTAACTTTGAATTCTTTATTCATATTTTTCATGTGCATAACATGCTTGACTAGTCGTCGAGGGGTTTGTGTGGTAATCACTTCCCATTCTTGTGTGTACTAGTCAATTATCATGCGTAACTTGCCTCTATACAAATATTTAAGAAATTTCTAATTGATCTTACCTCTTCAGTAGTCTCTCCAAATGTAGATATGTCACAGACCAATAACATGTTAAATATAGATAGTCCTTATTAAACGTTTGAATTTGATGGACCCCATTTTGCTACAACGATTTCTCTTTTTTTCTTCCTTGTAGTGATATTTCTCCTTTATTGGAAAAAAAATTGAAGTTTTTTATGCTACTTTCCATACCCACTAGTGTTGATGGCTCCCTTATTCAACTTCATCTTCTCCTATTATTGTTCCTTCACACGTAATTTCTCCTACTTATGGGCGATCTATGTGCACTTCAACAATTATCATATGTATGTTTTGTCCTATTTTCTCCTGTCACTTCATAATAATCTGAAGGAAATCTTATGTATCATGATCTAATTGTTTAAAGTATGTGCACATTGTAAAGGGATTAGGGAAATATCAATAAATGTGCCTTGGCTACCTACAGTTATAAAATATTATTGGGCCCCTGCCTCTTCCAATTCCTCCTCTACCCTGGCCTTGAAATCCTTTTCCTCTTCACTGCATCCCTTGGCTTCTACCATGATTATAATATTTGGGTGTGCAATAGATTAGCAGTGTGGCTTTACTTCCTTCATTTTCCTGCACCCTATATGCATTGGTGGTGCACTCCCTCATCAAATCTAGTGCATGACATGTGTGGATGTCGACTTCTATATATTCACATGATGTGACACTTCATTTTCTGCACTCACTCATCATATCTCTTATAGATAAGACACTCGTGGGAGCATAAAAAGGATGGATAGATAAAGTTTTGACTTGGTTTTTGGTACATATGTCTAGACATTTTATTGTAAACATTGTTGAAGAAGTTTTCCTAAAAGAAGAGTTGTTGGGTTTTCTTCCATGTTCGGGTTTCCCCGGGAAAACTTTTGTTGTCTCTATTGTGCATGGATGTCTCTTTATGACCTTATTGTTTTCAATGCATTACTATTGAAATCTTTTTTGTATAATTTCTCAATAATATTAGTGACATAATATAAACTATATGATGATTATTAAGTAGTAATTATCAGATCATAAGATTAATTTCTAATATGTTTATTTTAGAAGACTCAACAAGTACAATCTCTTAAAACCTAAACAAATTCTTCTCACTTCCCTTCCCAAATGGAGTGAGCAGAATAGAGATCCAACCACATAGGTAATCACTCCTAATTTAGTATCATAAATTCTTAGTCTAGAATATAAATGGAATCTTTTCATCCTTAATTAGTAGCATTCTAAAAATTGGTCAACTAACTAATGTATATAAACCATCATTCCTAATTATAACATAATTTCATTTGATACTTAACATTTTAGGTAGCTTTTCTACAAATTTTTCAAATAATACATTTTTCTATTTTAACTAGTTAGAACACATCTTATTTGAGTTATGATACTTTGGGAGGCTATTTATGCCCCTCTATTAAAATAAATAAATAAATATATGATATGGAACAATCATTTTCATTAAACAAATAAAAATTATGTTGTAACATGATACAACATATGATTTTAGTAACAAAAAGGCAATTCAAGATAAATAAATGAAATCACAACTATCCTTTTGAGGGAAACAAATGGGAGAAATTAAAAATATTACTTCAACTAAATGAACTTAAATTACATGAAATAAACCACTTGCAAAAAAAAAATTCCACGTGTTGACTAAAGAGTAGATATAGTTCATTATGCCTAACTCTTTTTTTATCTTCCACCAGAGGTATAATAATCATAACAAGTCATCTCAACCACCGTGTTTTCTTATCACTATCAAGTCAATTTGTTTCTTTCCTAAATATCTTTGATGGAATAAGATCTCACTCACATTTTAAATCTACGATCAAGGGGAGAGGGATTTGGTTTCGTAACTAAAAATTGGATTGGCATCTTAGGCTACTACTCTATTTTTAGCTAGCAAGGATGGTTGAAGGGTTCATTTCAAAAATTCATACTTGGTCGCCCTTACCCTAGCAATGTTTGTAATAATGAAGACCATGCTTCCAAGGTCAAGTCTATATTACAACAATTCACACAATAATGGTTTCATAAAAATCAATCTCCATATATATATATATATATAAGTAAGCATGAAAGAAGTAGAATTTACCAATTGTGTGGTTAGGATGAATTATATACAAACCGGTATTGACAAAACAAGATAAAATAAACATGTTGAAAATAAATTTGGTTGGTAAATGAACCTAAACAAAAGAGAAAAAAATAGTTGATCTTGAACTATATGCTTTAAACTAAGAAGAAAATGCCAAAATATATGAAATTGACATATCTACATTAGGATGAGGATAAAAACACTTATTTCCATCACTTAGTTGAACATAAGAAATGATGTTCTTACATAGTGAGTTCATAAACCTCATCCAATTTAAGATCTTAAAACAAGTATCTAATTAAAACATAAATAATTAATTACTACCAGGAGTTGTGGATGGCTCAACCTTAAACTAGATAAGAAAATTAACCTAGTGAATCCTCTTTGATATAGATAAACCACTTCATCAAGACACGAACATTTTATTTATCAAGATCCTAGAAGCAAAGCCAATAGTAGAGAGATATATAAATTCTTATAACAAATCACTTAGCTCATATATCGTAATCACTAAAGTATTTATGAGGCTGATAGAGTGTCTAACTCCCTTGGGAAAGGTACCTCCTTTAACAAACACCACTTTATGGATTTCCTATCTGAAGAGCACTAATTGAAATTCGAATTTGACACACAATTTGACTTTGCAATGTCAACTACAAGATAGAAACCAATTACTTCTTTGGTCCATCTCTTTTATGTTTAGGAAGGAAGGTAACAAAGAAATCACAATTATTGGTGAAACTCTTTGAATCAAAATTTAAAAAACATCCTTCATGTTCTTCAAATTCAACATGGAAAATGCTCATCACAATTGTAATGATAATTTCCACTTTTTTTGGGAGTCCGTACCTCTCACTTTTTTTCCCTAGAAAACAAAATCGTACTACCATTCATATTTGAAAGAAAATACATTTTGTATATACACAAATAGACGTGCGCATTCATCTAGATCAACCCATATCCATTTGTGGCGAAACTAAACCTACATGTACATATGCTTAAAAAAAATTCAAAAAGATCGTCCCAAAATGACCGTGAAGAGAAGAAAAAAACTAAAAAACGAAACATGAAACTATAATACAATTGGGGAGATCAAGTAATGTAGAAATCACTTATCTTCCCATTCTTTCCTTTCTTTTTCTGGACCTATTAAGATTCCCCAGCTTTGGGGTCCATTGGAACTAGAGCCATATCGTTCATAGATGTCTATGGAGGATACTCTTTTTCTGAATCATATCTATCTAATATGTGAACACGCTTTCTTCCCACCGTGTCATCCTCTTTTTGTACCAAATTTATGTAATGATATCACCCCTAAAAATTTTCTAAATTTTCCCACTCTTATGGAGGGTAGTATTATCATTCTTATCCTGGGTGTCCCCATCTTTTACTGGATTATTCAATTTTTCTTCTTCTTCTTTTTTGAGAAATGTGGATTTGAAAATTTCCATCCCTTTGGTTTGTGTGCCTTTTTATTTTTTGGGGATCATTTTAGCCTATGGGCACGTGTTCTGAGGATGTCTTGTTTGAAAACAAAAACAACATCTGAATTCCATATTCTCATAGTCTAGAGGTTGTGACCACTGACAACTTTTATATTTCAATATTATGTGATTTGGTAAGCCTTTGCTCAGGTCAATCTCCACACATATTTTATCAAAGATAAAAATATATTTCTTTGTTCTTTCCATGTCCCTATTTTTAAACTTACCCAAAGTATTTCTGATACCCTACCAAACTTGATGGTGCCAAAAAAGAAGAGGAAGGTTTGAGAGTCTCACACAAACCAGCAATGTTACCATATTTGTTGCATCAAAATATGGAAACCATGGAATAATAAAGAGCCCTACTCTACCCCAAAACCATGGCCCTTCATTTAAATCAAAATCCAAATATTTCTATGTATCAAATTTGACAATGAAAAAAACCTTGGAATATAAATATATGTAATAGTTGGGTGTCCAGGAGGAAAAAAGCATTGGTGTAAGGCTTCTAATTTGGGCCAGAAGCCATTAAATATGCATAAAACCATCTTGGAATGAAGATTTGTGAATAAATAATTTACCTCTGGAAGATTAACTTCCAAGGCAGGTGATTTTTCCATTTATTCAACTATGTAGGGGCTAGGCATGCTTTGTGTCTCATCTATTAGGGAAAGAGACTTCCCTTTCACAACATCTTTGAAAGTGGAAGATTTTCCATTTGGATTCCTAGGTCTCGAAGCTCTATTTCATGAGGCTCCTCTCCTCATTCTTGTGTTCAAGATTAATGTTGGTTTCTTTTTTATATTATAATCTTGGATCTAGTAAAAATATTTGAGGACCTTCCCATCATATTGTAGAACTTGATAAATTATAGGGAATCCCCATTTATTTTCAATGGTTTGCTTTAGAATAAAATAAAAAGGCATGAATTCTGGTCCATAATATTCAAGACTTCCCACTCAAGTTCTTTATAAAAAACTATAAATTCATCTGCTCCAATGCATACCATTTTTGGAGATGTGCAAACTCCAGTGGGTGGGTCAAAGCATTTTGCGGGGAAGAAAACCATTTGGGCACAGAAAATGGTGTCTTCATAGACTCCACCACCTAGGATATGGAGAATATTTTATTAATCAAAATAGAGGTAGAAAAGGGCTCTAAACAATAACTTATTTGCGCTCCAATCGTAATGATCTCAGAACTAAAATATCCCGATCCTAACCTGCTGAATTTGTATTCTTGCAAATTCTTCTGGATCTAGCATGAAAAAAAACAAGGAAATCCTCCTCAGATTGACATGTTTCCCCTACTGCAAATTCCACAGTGAATATATGAAATTTATTCCCCATTTCTTGGCCCATCCATGGAAGTATAAGCTATCCCCAACTGAGAAAATCCTAGCAATGATTGTGCGGTCAATATTTTTTCTCTGTAACTCTCACTTGTCTTAATATGTGTGATCATATTTTATTATTAAGTTTATTTGACATTATTAGGTAGATATGGTTATATATTTAGGGAATATATTTGTAATTTATAAGAGGTTAGTGAAGCCTAGTTGGTTTGATATACTATCTCCAACTAATATATTCTAGTTTGTTGTAGAGTTGAGATGGAGATATTTTCTTAGCTTAAAGATTGTGTGTCCCATATAATTTTCATATGTGAATAAATCTGTCTAAAATAGTTCTTATCTAAAATATTTTGTGTCTAAGATAACTTTCCTATCATAAAATAAATCTCATTTTGTTTCTATAATGTAAGATAAGAGACATTTCTCCGTATATTCACATGGTATAACAGTTTTGGTATAACAACAGTAATTTTGATGCCTAGAGATATGAAACTTGTGGAGAGTATATTCAAGTGTGTTTTTTTCCTTTGTGTATCCATTTTTTTCCATCATCTGAGTTACTTGGCCTCTATGAATATGTGTAAACCAGCGAACGAGAGTCACACCATGTGAGACCCGCGTATAGTGTGCATACGGTGTGGAGAGATCGTATTGTACATGTCCAGAGAGTCTGTGTAGACAACTTGAGTACATATACCAGTCTAGTGTGACCACGAACTTGTGTAAGATAGACAATCTACGCGAACCAACATACAACAACTATGATAAGTTGGTGAATACAAAATCATTGGTTCCCTATGTTATCTATGTGAACAGTGGAGAGACGACAATGTGGGGATCAGATTGTCTGCAATAGAGACATAATATTATTTTCCTATGCTGACCAAGGTTGGTCGTGGATGCTTGCTATTTTTTTTTTCCTTTTTCAAGATTGGATGTTTTTTTGGGATACTTTAATTCTTTTTAAGGTAGCTCCCATCTCTTTTGGGATATTTTAATTTTTTTTAAGATATCTCCTATCCCTCACCATAACTTATGCCTTAGTAGACACTAAACCCAGACAAATCAAATGAATCTACACCTCATGACTTTTTCTCACCAAAAATTATTTGAAAACCAAATACTATTTCTCACCAAAAAATTATTTGAAAATCAAAGAAACCCAACTAGATATTGCAAATGTGAGCAAAGATGGATTGGCAGGAGATGTTGTCCCGCAAAATATATGGATATTTTTATATCCATATTTGCGACAACGTATGAAACAACCCAATGATAGCCTCTATCTCAAAAAAAAAGCAGTTTAATCAGGTGATCAAATCTTCTTTAGTAGGAAGGTAGTGGCATCTGCAAATGCGGAGTTTGAAGGTGGGATATTGTTTACTGGGGCTATGAAGTCTCTAAGTACGTTGTTTTTCTACCAATGTTTGTCACAAAAATTCACACCACTGTTATAAACCACATCAATATGAAAGTCCATTTCCTCTATGTTGAATTATTTCCCAATATAATCAGGAGTGGAAGCAAAGTTTCAAAGTGAGAAACCTACTCAACTTGGTGGGAAAATGTGCAAATGGAGGAAAGTGGATTGTTACCCCAATAGAGTTCGCACTCAATGGTTGTCACATGGTGAAGGCCAATAATGTTGGGCATATGATGTTATGGTCCATATGAGAGTATGCATTTGGCATGCTAGAATAATGGTCAGAATCCATAATCAAGGAAGCTACGAGATACAACAATGGAACAAATTGATCTATAGCAATGGAACAAATTGGGCTACAGCAAGGATGCTATCACGTAGGCTTCCAAGAGTATGCATAAGGAGACTAGGGATCTCCAACAATATGCTAGTTTTCTTACATCACCTTTCAACTGAAAGGCTCAGTGAGGAGGAGCTTGTTGTGATGGCCAAGTTCCTAGAGTGGTGTTGGATTTCATCATGGATAAGTAAGCATTTTTATTACGAGGTCATGGTAAATTTTTTGGATCAATTTGCAGTGCATGTTTCATGAATTGAAATTAAATAGTGTTTTGATTTTTTTTGAGTTATGTAAAAGATACATATTGAGCTTAGTAAACTATGTGAATGTATTTATTAGATCTGATTACTGTAACAACGAGAAGGTGAAGTTTGAAGGATTCAAGATGAAGGTTCAACCAAGATGCCAAAAAACATGTCAAAGGTGAACATGAAGAAGATGCTCATGATGTAAATAATTGTAGAAGAGTTATTATCTTGTTGATGTATTTTTTAGTGTTGCAATATTTTTGTAATGTAATTCCTATTCTTTAGTCTACTTTCTAAGAAGCGTTTAAGTCAAAAACAGTTCTAGCTAAGTTATTTGCTCCATGAACTATTTTTGGAATGGCTCATTATAAGTTATGATTAGAAGGTGAAGAAAATGTAAGACTAAGATGGATACATATTGTATCCATACTACTTTAGTAGATAATTGGGGAGTACAACAAATAGCACCCATGTATCTCTTTAGATGGAAGTAGATTCATAGGATGGTTTGTTACTCAATGTACATTTTCAGATTGAGGTTAGGCTCTGGAGTACAATAGGTTCCCAGTTAATCTGAGGTATCAGTGGTATGATTGTGTTACAGTTGGTACATGATAAGAATTCATGGAGTAAAGGGAGGATCATGGACACATTTTTAGGTGAAAACGAGTTGCATTGTTCTTGCTTAAGAAACCAAGTGTTGATTGCAAGCTTAATGTTTTGGAGTGGAATGATAATTTTGTAACAGGAAGGATAGAAAGGTACTTGATATTACAAAGAGATCCTTGGATTTTAATCCAAGGAAAAAAAGTGGTAATGTATGTGAAATTATTGTGCTAACAATGAAGATGGAAACAAAAGATATTATTGTGACAGCAACACAGATTGAATGATGGTGGAAAAATATGAATAAGCAATGTTTGAATAACATGGACCCATGACCATTTTGTAATGTGATCCACATATTGTAAGCAAGTCTATGATGTTTTGATGTAGTGGTCTTTGTAGATTTTTCTACCTGGTAACTCCATGGGCTGGAGTGTGTTGTATGTACTTGTATCTATGTAACATGAAAATTAAATATCATTGTAAGATCTAGAGAAGCATGCATACCCCTTTGTCATGTGTTCATAATGAAATGGACTCCTTGTGATGGCACAGGCTAGGGCTTGGCCATAATAAAACAATAAAAAATATACACATAAATGTACTTCAAAAATGAAGAATAAGTCATTAATAAATAAAATATTTACAAGAGAATTATTGGCCTAGTAATTGGCCACTCATTCCTTACTCTCCTTCACTTACATGCGTCATGGATTGTAATATTGCTAAATTAGCATGCAGCTAATTGGAATATTAATTTTTCTCTTGACATGTTGTTAGAAAAATAAATGGGTAAGGAGGCCCATAAATCTCTTTAGTAGGCATAAAATCCCTCTTAATGTGAAAAGGGATCATATTCATAGCTGGATAAAGTACCCTCATATGTAAACAGGGGCTAATGCATGTGGACAAGGTCAAGTTTGACCAAGTCAACAGAGCTAGATCGAGGGAGTGAATCATCAATAGAGACAGCCCAATATGAATTTGGATTAGTTTAGTTAGTTGTATAAAAGCTGGATTGAATACCCTTAGGTGTGAAAAGGGGCTAGAGCAGCTTGAATAGGTCAACTTTGACCAAATCAAATAGCATTGTTATGGAGGAGTGGCACTAATGATGGGACAGCACAGTTTTGGAGGGAGATTATTGGTTGATGATGGAAACCCTAATGAGTGGGACCCAAGGTGAGAAGGCTCACATTGTTTATAAGGAAGAGGATGGTAGCCATATGGGGTTAGCTTATGATTATTATTTTGATATGTATGTTTATACTTTTTCTCTCTTTAGTTGTTTAGCTAAGATTGTTGGTGTTGTTTAGCACAGGGTGTTCCCGGTCAGGAATCTCAACTCTTCCCATTGAGTAGCTCTTGGGAGAGTACTGATCTATAATTCCACATATCCGACATATTTTCCAAGCTTGAGTCTTCAACTATAGTGCATTTTCTGCAGAATATTTTTTTGTGTTGCAGGGTGTTGCAATGAAGAATTGTATTGGGTGTCTTCAGAGCTAGTTTTCATAGGAGGAAGGATTCCTTCTCTTGGGAGATCAGCAAGGAGGGATTCTGAGCACATTTCAGATCTTTGGCACTAGGCCAACCTATTTCCATAATTTACAATGCAGTTACAGTCTGGAATTGAATTATTTTGGAGGGCAGCTTCAGGGGAGGATCTCTTGTCTCTTTTAGAGTGTTTTCCTGTGGTTGAAGGGTTCAGTATTTCATTGGAGGAGACCTTCGATGAGATATACATAAAATATATATTATTTCAGCCTTATATCTCATGAGCTTCAGTTTGCAGTGACTCTTTAGTCCTAGGGTTGTAGATCACCATTTGTATTTGGGTGTATTTCCGGAAACCCTTCCCGGGTTATCTTGGATTTGTGTAAAAGAGACTAGATCTTAGTTTTTAAGCTCTATTAATTAATATATCAGAAAATCTATTTTGTCTCTCTATTTTTTAGTATAAACCCTCATTAAATTGCGTTGTCACTTGCTGCAATATTCTTGTGTTGTTGTAGTCTTGGGGTTGTAGTGTTTTTGGGCTATTTTGGGCTTGGGAGGCTTGTTTAACTCTTCTATCATGATTTGTTTCAGATCTCCTTTTGTATTTGGCTGCTATAATGTGTAATATTATGGATCCATGGGCTGATATTTACTATTATAGCATAAATTTCTGAAAAATTCATTTTTAGTACATGAATTGCTGATTTCCCCATTTGGGAATATTACATGGACTCACCTAGATTTATACAAGTGGATTTTAACCCAAAATATGTTATAGATCCTTAAAAAAATCCCACAATATCTCTCATGATCCATAATAACTCTCACTTAATCCCTTATCTCTATATGAGATCTAACTAACCCTAAAATCTATCAACTCTTCCAAAATACTCTTGAACCTTCTCCTAATTACAATAATTCTCATTTTCTCTTAAAACTATAGGAAAAATACATTAAATAATAAAATCCTAACAGAGGGAACTAACTCCTTTAGTAAACATGATACCCTAGGTTAGATGCTCCTGCATCAGACTCCCCAAGTAAAATAAATCATGGTTTCCCAACTATGTATCTTCATAAGTTGATAAAAATCCTCCTCGATCCCAAAGTTTAGTCTGTTGTTGATCATCCATTCTTTGTTGTTTTGCTTCAATGGTTGTAACTTTTAATTCGCCGAGTTTCCAAAATTTATGTTGCAATTCTCCTCCTTCTTTGTTGATTTATACTCATGTAGTCAAATGTATCGTGTTGTTTTATTTTTGCATCTTCTTGCAATATCTTGGTTTATGTACTTTTTCCATCAGTTTCCTTAATTCTTCAATTTCAATTTCTAACTTGTCTTTTGGATGGTGTGCATTATTGTTTCTTTGCTGAAATTTTGTTCTATTGTAATCCACCATAATTTCATTTACGTCATATTCTGGATTTGGGTTGTCCAACCATTCTTCTAGGAACTTTAGTTCTGCTACTATATCTCTCATGTTGGCATTTGACCCTTTATTTGATGATCATTTTCCATTTCATCAACAAGTTCTATTATTTTTCCATCTTTAAAATCCTTATGCTTCATTTATTCATCAATTTGTTTTTCATCATTACTACACACAAATTTAATACTTTGTTCAATATCGGCAACATACCCCGCATCCATACACCAATTGTTAGATTTAAAATCAACATAATTGTTATATTCCATCGATGATTCAGTCATCGTATGCAGATATTCTAAATATTTTTTGGTGCCATATGTGGGAATAGAACCCACATTTACATCAACATATTTCATTTTAGCATCATCGTCGTCCTCACCAAGCATCAGTCCTTGTTCTGGTTCAAAAATGCATACATTCATCTTGGTTATCTGGAGTTTTTCCGCTTCCCTTAACAAAACTTACAAGTTGTGTTTATGTCTCCTCAAAATCAACGGCTTGATTGACCATTTAACTTTCCTTATCCATCCATGTTTCAGATTTTGTAGTAGCTCCATCAATATTTCAAGTCATGCCTTCAACTCAACAATCTCTTTCTCAAATTATTCATCATTTATGCTAGCTGCTATGGCATCAGTGTGGTTTTTCGTTGAATTCTACAAATAACTATCCATAGTCATATTCATCTCCTTATTCCCTTGCATAAGCTCCTTTGTACTCTGCTTCCTTTGCTTCAAACAACTACAATATGCAGCTCTTCAATCTATAACATCAACTCCTTAATCCAACGTTTCTCATGTTGATGGTGTCTTTAAATTTTGTTGAATTGAACTTGACAACACACAAATGGTGGTAGCAGTGGCTACTTCAAATTAAGGAATCCCACTTTCATAGTCTGTGGCCTTCATTTCTCAACACGATGGTTCGGATGCATGATTTTTTTTTTCACGAATTATCACCTTTGTTTTCAGATGATCCCTTTAACACAGATCAAGAAACATCAAACTCTTCACCTCGAATTGGGTTCCCACCAGTAGCTCAATTTTGTCAACACTCTATTGGAAGATTCACACCCTTCAACACACATTCGATCTTCAATTCCAGGATGTAAAATCATAAATTGATTATACTTTCACCTTCATTATGGCTATAACCTCCATCAAAACTCTTGAGATAGTTGTTCAAATCTAGAAACGTGAAGCGACTCCATCATCGATTCCAGGATATAAAATCATGAATTTATTATACTTTCACCTTCATTATGACTATAACCTCCATCAAAACTCTTGAGATAGTTGTTCAATTCTAGAAATGTGAAGCGACCAATTCACGCAGCATTTATTCGACCTTCTAAATATATATCTCATGTTCTATAATAGCTCCACTTTTTTGAGTGACTCAACCTCCTATGAGAGTCTATACGTAACCCTTGCCTTTGACTTTGAAGCATAGTGAGAACAGGTTTTGTGCAATGTAGCATAGAAAGTTTCAGCTTGAAACTACTAAGAAGGGTCATTCATGGTACTCTACAGGTCCACACTACTCATATATGTGCAAGTCCATAGGTCCTACACATATATACGCATGAAAAAATTTTGCAAACTTGCTAGTACACACAGGTATGGACACATATTTACTTCAACGAAACAATCTCAACTCCAAGTAGGAGCACTCACGATCTCCAAATCCAAATTCACGGACACAGATTTACTTCAACGAAACAATCTCAACTCCAAGTAGGAGCACTCATGATCTCCAAATCTAAATTCATTCACAAACCTGTTGTGATACCAAAATGATGGCATGGGCTAGGGCCTGGCCATAATAAAATATACACAAAACACTCAAAAATATAAACAGAAATATATTTTACAATTGATAAATAATCCATTAATAAATAAAATATTTACAAGATAATTCTTGGCATGATAATTGGCCATTCATTTCTTACTCTCCTTCACTTATATACCTCATGGACTCACCTAGATGTTGATTTCAACAAGAAAATGCACACGCATTAGTGTGGGATCACATGCCACACATGAGTGATGGATCCTAGTGACACATTAGTGTGCAACCAATTTTTAAATAAATTGAAAAATTAATTGTTATCTCATAACAATGTGTAATAGTTAACTAAGTTTGATAGACTTAGTTAGCTCACTAATTTCGAGTTGAGGGTCAAAGGATAGGCATGTAGAGTGATTCTATTATTAACAGGGTCTAGTTGCAGTTGTAGCATTAGTGTGGTGTTAGTGGGATCAGTTAACTCACATTAATTGAGTTAAAACTAGTTTAATTAGTTCTAATTGTTTGATGAGCTAGTGGAAGATCAAGTGAATTAAAATAGATTTAATCCACCAATAGTGATCTACCAAGTAATTGATAATTCACTATTTATAGCTACATGCATGCTAATTCTAGTGGAGACCCAGTTGAGACAAAGGTTCAAGGAAAGTAAACTATCAGTTGTATTTTTAGAAAACTACCCAGATGCAGTTATATAACCACAAGAAGCCCATGATGAATTGCACAATCAAGGAAGGTTTAATTTCCTATTTAATAGGGTTTTAATTCTCTAGGGATTGCATAAGAAAGGTAGGCTGAGGGTAGGGTGATAATTGTCTATGTGTTTGTCCAATTTTTCCTAGACCAGTGTGAAGAAATTGGTGGAGTGTATGAGGTTGTGGTGAGCACAAATACATTGTATTGTTTCATGATTCCTTGGTTGATTATGTAATAAATATGGAGGCGTTTTGAGCATTTTCTTTCCCCAATAAAATATTGTGTTGTGGATTGATTTATTTCTTTCTCTTACTTGCATGTGATTGGGCGATCAAAATTTATATTCTACAAATATTGTATAAGGATTCAGTATCTTGTTTTAGTATATTACATGATCGGATTGAATCCATTGGTGTAATTTCTACATGGTATCAGAGCATCGGGAATCACAATAGTGGAGAAGAAATTGAAATTGTGTTGAACAGTATTCAGATTTGCAGGTACTTTCTTTGGATCTATAAGTTGATCAAGATGTCTTTCAATGACTTGAGACTTGAATATGCACTCGAGGGTAGTTTGAAATATAGTTCATGGAAGGATAGGATGGAGGTAGGGTTGGAGGACAATGGGTTGGAGGACAATGGGTTGAAGGAAGTACTAGATAATGGTATTCCCAAGCCTGCAACAACAAATTCCCAACTTCTTGATGCATGGAAGAAGAAGGTAGCAAAGGCGAGGAAGATTTTATTAGAGGAAGTTCAAGATCATATTGTCTCGTGTCTCCATGGAAAGGAAAATCCATATGCTATGTGGAAGGCCTTGACAAATATGTTTCAAAGTAGTAGTGACCACAGAAAATTGGCACTCAAGGACAAGCTCGGGAAAATCAAAATGGAGAAGGGCGACACAATCCAGAAATACTTGACCAAGTTCACTCAATGTCGAGATGAGCTTGGAAGTGTTGGGATTAATGTAGTTGATGATGACTTGGTGAGCCTAGCACTTCTTTTCCTTCCCAAGAACTAGCATAGTTTCCAGGACTCTGTGAATGGGAAGGAGAAGTTACCAGATTGGGAGTCATTATGGTCAGATTTGGTACAAGAAGAGTTTCGACGAAATACCAGGGATGGATCCTCATCCAAGATTGATGATGAGGAAAATTGTGCCTTGGCTGGTAAGGCAAAGAATGGGAAGGGGAAGAAATCCCATTCCAAATCTGAGACTGGAAATGAATGCAAGAAATGTGACATGTCAAAGGTGAAATTTTCCACTATCATGATCATGGACACTATGCAACAAATTGTCCACAAGAAAAGAACAACAACAAGAAGGCTTCAGGAGCTGTAGTGGGTGAAGCTTTGGCCTCAAAGTTTGAGTTGTACTTCTCTCTCATCGCATGCATGGCGTCAAATGTGATGGGATCTATGTGGTACTTAGATAGTGGAGCATCTTTCCACATGACAGGAAACAAAGAACTCTTTAGTAGCTTGGAGGAGAAGGATCTTTGGACGCACCTTGAGATGGGTGATGATGGGAGGTATAGTGCTACTGGGATTGGCACAGTTACTTTCTAGAGAAAGTCGGGTAAACCTTTCATATTAAAAGATGCCATGCATGCACCAGGCTTGAAAAATAATTTAGTTTCAGTTGCTATGTTGGAGGATCTTGGATATGATGTGGTTTTTAGTGAAGGAAAGGAATTCCTTCGTCACAAAGCCACAACACAGGTAAAGAATATTGAGTTTTGTGTGAATAACCTCTACAAACTTGATGTAGATGGTTGCGCAGCATTGAGAAATAAATCAGGGAAGGTGGTGAGCCGAGATACAGGTGAGTTATGGCACAGGATATTGGGCCATCTACACCACAGTGCTTTAAGGATCATGCAGCAGATTTCTACAGGTCTTCCAAAGGGTATTCTTGCACAGATAGACACATGCAAAGGATGTACCATGGGGAAGTATACTAAAGGCACTTTTCATGAGAAGGAGAACTGAGCAGCGACAATCCTTGAGAGAGTTCACTCGGACGCATGTGGACCATTTTCTACAACTTCCACAACAAAGCACGGGTATTATGTGATTTTTTTCTTATGATTTTTCTAGAAAGTGTTGGATCTTCTTTCTACAGAAGAAATATTTGGTGTTATCCAAGTTTTTTGAATTCAAAGAACTGGTAGAGAAAGATACAGGAAATAAGGTGAAGGCTCTAAGGAGTGAAAATGGTGGTGAGTATATCTCTAATGAATTCAAAACTTATGTGTCAAAGAAGGAATTCAGAGAGAATTGATTGCGCCTCATAACCCACAATAGAATGGGGTTGCAGAAAGAAAGAATAGAACAATTTTGGGAGCGGCACGAGATATGTTACATGATCAGGGCCTACCATTGCATCTATGGGTAGAGGCATGCAACACAGCGGTATTTATGTAGAACCATAGTCCTAATCAGATACTTGGCATGAGTACACCAGAGGAGGCTTTTTCAGGTAAGAAATCAAATGTTTCATATTTTAAAATGTTTGTCTCATCTGTCTATTTCCATGTGACCAAATATTCCAAGAAGAAGCAAGAACCAACAACAAAGGTTTGGATATTTGTGGGGTACACTGATACTCCCCACAACTATTGGGTGTATTTTCCATCTAACAGGATGAGAGTTGTCAGGAGAGATGTTAAATTTGATAGGAGAAATCCATGTGATTGTACCTTGAGAGGGAGCTTGACTTGCATGCAGATGAGGAACTCTTAGTTCCAAAGAAAAACCTCACAATGTGTAGCAGCCACAAGTAGAGGATCATGGAGTGGTAGAAACCACTCATGCAGATCCATCCACTAGAAATGGTAGGAAACGAACCAAAGAGGCTGATAGATTGATGCTAGATGTGACAAAGCATGTAGGAGCACCTACATCACAGCGCAGGCAGAGAAGGTCCCCAGACAGTTATACTAGATACATGGCTCTTATGAGCGAGTGTATTGTGACAAAACCATCCTCTTTTAAGGAAGCAGTGAAGTAGCCAACATGGGTTGATGCCATGGTTGAGGAGTATGACTCCATTATTAGAAACAGTGCATAGGAAGTGGTCCCAAGACCTGTGGGGAAGTTAGTGGTTGGATCCAAGTGGATCTACAAGGTGAAGAGAGCAAGACATGGTAGTGTGGAGAAATAAAAGGCTAGATTTTTGGCCCAAGGATTCTCATAGGTAGAGGGGATTGACTATGAGGAGACTTTTGCACTAGTTGCAAGGTACTCATCGATTAGATCTATCCTTGCACTCTCAACACAGATGAAGTGGAAAATACATCATATGGATGTAAATACAACCTTTCTTAATGGATTTATTGAGGAAGAAGTGTACATTGAGAATCCATATGGTTTTGAGACCTTTGACAGGGAGTCGCATGTGTGCAAACTCAAGAGAGCACTGTATGGGTTGAAGCAAACACCTCATGCTTGGTGCACCAGGATCGATAGCTATTTCATCGGGTTGGGCTTCACAAAGAGTGAAGCGGATGTGAACCTATATCATATTTTGGTTGATGGTAAGATTTTGATAATTGTAATTTATTTTGATGACCTTACACGGACAGGTGATGAGTAGCTCATAACTTCTTGCAAAGAGGATCTTGCAAGAGAGTTTGAGATGAAGGACATGGGGCTCTTGCATTATTTTTTAGGCTTGCAAATATGGCAAAGAGACGGGGAGCTATTTGTATCTTAGGGCAAGTATGCCAAGGAGATTCTGAGGAAGTTCCACATGGATGGCAAAAAACCCATGGAGACTCCTCTTGCAGGAAACTAGAGAAAGGAGGATGTTACTTCAAGTGACGTAGTGGATGCTACTATTTACAGGAAGCTTGTGGCTTCACTTATGTATTAAGTGAACACATGACCAGACATATACTACACAGTTAACCAGCTTAGTCAAGATTTGGTTAAGCCTACCAAGATCTTTTGGAAGGCAGGGAAGCATGTGTTGAGATATCTTAGTGGCACTGCAAAATATGGATTATGGTACAGATGGACAGAGGGAGCAAAGCTTCAAGGCTTCACCGATGCAAATTGAGCAGGTAGTCCATCAGTTAGGAAGAGAAATTAAGGGGCATCTTCAGCATAGGATCAACAGCATTTTCTTGGTACAACAGGAAGAAAAGATTAGTTGCACTCAGTTCAGCTGAGGCAGAGTACATGGCAGCTATTCAGGCTGCATGTGAGGCCATCTGGATGAGGAAGATACTTGTTGGCTTAATCAGTCATCAGATGGATCCGACGATGATACATTGTGATAAACAAAGTGGTATAAAACTCTCGGTTAATACAGTATTCCATGACAGGTCCAATCATATTGGCATCTGGTACCACCATCTCCGAGATTTTTTTCATAGGTGCATTATGTTCTTGCAGTACATTCCCACGGAGGATTATGATGTAGATATCTTAATGAAGGCACTTGCGAAGAGAAAATTTGAATACCATTGAGGCAGGATCGTGGTAGTAGATAATCCCTTTCTTGTTGAGAGGGAGTGTTGAAATTCAACAAGAAAATGCACACACTATTGTGGGATCATAGGTCACACATGAGTGATGGATCCTAGTGACACATTAGTGTGCAACCAATTTTTAAATAAATTGGAAATTTAATTGTAATATTATCTCATAACAACTTGTAATAGTTAACTAAGTGTGATAGACTTAGTTAGCTCAAGAATTTCTAGTTGAGGTTCAAAGAATAGGCATGTAGAGTGATTATATTATTAACAGGGTCCAATTGTAGTTGTAGCACTAGTGTGGTGTAAGCGGGATCAATTAACTCACATTAATTGAGTTAAAATCGGTTTAACTAGTTCTAACTTTTTGATGAGTTAGTGTAAGATCAAGTGAATTAAAATAGATTTAATTCACCATTAGTGATCTACCAAGTAACTGATGATTCACTATTTATAGATTCATGCATGCTAATTCTGGTGGAGACCCAGTTGAGACAAAGGTTCAAGGCAAGTAAACTATTAGTTTTATTTTTAGCAAACTGCCCAGATGTAGTTATATAACCATAAGAAGCCCATGATGAATTTCACAATCAAGGAAGGCTGAATTTCATATTTAATAGGGGTTTAATTCTCTAGGGATTGTGTAAGCAGGGTAGGTTTATAATTAGCTATGTGTTTGTCCAATTTTTCCTATATCAATGTGAAGCAATTGGTAGAGTGTATGAGGTTGTGGTGAGCACAAATACATTGTATTGTTTCATGATTCCTTCATTTATTATACAATAAATATGGAGGGGTTTTGAGCATTTTCTTTTCCCAAGAAAATCTTGTGTTGTGGATTGATTTACTTCTTTCTCTTACTTGCATGTGATTGAGCAATAAAAATTTATATTCCGTAAATATTGTAGAAGGATTCAATATCTTTTTTTAGTAGATTACATGATCAGATTGAATCCATTGGTGTAATTTCTACACTAGATTTATGCAAGTGGATCTAAACCCAAAGTAGGTTCTAGATGCTAAAAAACTCCCACAATATCTCTCATGATCCATAAAAACTCTCACCGAATCCGTTACCTCTAGATGAGACCTAACTAACCCTCAAATCTCTCAACTCTTCCAAAATACTCTTGAACCTTCTCCCAATTACAATAGTTCTCATTTTTTACGCAATGGCTAATTCCGATACTCCTGCATCAATTTTATCTTAAAACTATAGGAAAAATACATTAAATAATTAAATCCTAACTTACGGAACTAACTTCTTTAGTAAACATGATACCCTAGGTTAGATTCTCATGCATCACCTTGTCTAGTCATGGTTCAATAACCTATATTAGGGAGTTCTTTAACACTCAGAGGAGTGGGACATGTGTTGGCTAGATACACTTGAGTGGACCATATTGTTGGTTTTGGACTCCAAAAGGTGAAATTTTACATTCAGGGGGAGTTTATTGAGAATTTGAATGAAGCATGTATGTGAAGTACATCCTACTATACCGACAATTGCAGTAGTTAGGTACCCATGCATTCCAATGGATGGTTGTTCCTTTATATGGACATTAATAATTTGATGATATTTTCATGATCGAGGTACTTAATGTAAGAACCAGGTTGGACCAAAGAATAATTTTCTAATCATGAGTTATTTAGCGTGTAGTGGAGAAGATATAAATGAAGACCTTAGTTGATGAATATTAAGACAAATATCGATAGGGGGAGTGTAGGAGTATGTAATTCCCACTTCTCTTAATATATGTGATCATATTTAATTATTGAGTTTATTGATCATTATTAGGTAGATATGGTTCTCTACATAGGGTGTCTATTCCTAGTTTGTAGGAGGTTATTGAGGCCTAGTTGGTTTGAAATATTCTCTCCAACTAGTTAGCTTCCTATTTTTGTGTGAGGTTAAGATATTTTCTCAACTGAAAGATTGTGTGTCCAAGATGGTTTTCCTATTTTGAGACAGATCTCCTTGTATATGTGTGTAAATTATTTGATTAATGTAGATATCTCATGATATTTGTGTGTAATAATAATATACTCTCTGCCATATTAACACTTCCCATCCAAAGGCACTCGCTAGCATAACCTCATTTTAGTTAATAACATTTTGTAAAAAATTGAACTTTCAAACCCTAGTTAATGACTCAAGGAATTGGTTCTATGAAACTTTAGAAGGGATTAAGATTATGTTGTCTACTTGTACCTTTATATATAGGCAACAAAGGCCTTGGCATGGCTTAAAGAAGAATAATTCCCACAAATTACAAAAGTATCCCCAAAGATGAAGGTTCCCCGCCAATAGTTGGTGACAATCCATTGTTATAGATTCAATGTCAGAAGATGAAGTAGGTTATTGTATCATTAGATTTGAAATATTCTATGGAGATTTGAAAGAAAAGGTCAAAATTAAAAAATATTAATTGCTAATTATATTTTCCCCACCCCTATCACTAAAAAATGGAAATCATACTAGGAATCCCTTATTGAGGATGACTAAATCTTTGCACGTTTAAGTAATATTATGAGGCTTTTTAGAAAAATAGTTGTTTAGATGAATTTTCTTGAAAATTATTCATATTCATTGACACTTGTACTTCCAAACACCCTCAACCTAGTAGGTTGCATGGTGATGAATGTGTTGGAAATACTGAGATGTGGGTGAATCAGTATTTCACTTCAATTAATTAAGTTTGTACTTATTGAGCATTAAATATCATTATAATCATATCAAAACACAAATCAACACCACATCATATGAACAGTACAGAAGAAATTTTACGTGGAAATTCAATGCATGAGAAAACCACACAATGCATTCTAATATATAAAACAATACAATAATTTATCAGCTCCAACTAAAGGGAAGCACCAACTTCCTAGGTTTCAAAAATAAATAATTCAGTGTTATCAAGAAGCCCTAAATTCCTAAAAGGATGCTCCAACACCCTATTATCATCAATTTTCTTCCCTAGCACCACCCTGCCACCTTGAAGTGTTTTATAGCTCCAACCTAAAGGAAAATGCATTATCTTCCTTGCACCACCTTTCCACCCTTAAGATAATAGATCAAATATAAATTTATGGGATCTCATACTAGGAATAGTGACCCACTTATAATTTCATATAATAATACTTATTTATGTCTCTGTTGATATATCCTGAGTTGTTAATGTGTCATTGTCTAATAACTTCAGCAAACAATTTCAAATATGTTCCTTAACCTTTATAAATCATTAACCTTCTATTGAGATATATGATCTAATAGAGATGCATACAAGCCTCAACATTTAGAAAGATGTAGATCTGCAATAACAAATTTATCATGCCTTATATCACAAAATAAATAGAAGAAGCCATGTCATACCACACTGGAGGATGTTGATATTTATCTTAAAATTTTCTCTCTAATTCATGGTTTAAATCACTTGTAGCTCTACCACAAACTAGGTTTGGGTTAAATCTTCTATATTTTCTCAATAGGCCTTAAAAAATCCTTCCTCAAGTCTCTTATAGGCCTTTAATTGTGATTTAAATAGCCCTTACTTCTGCTTCATATTTTTACTTCAATTTTCCCTTAGATAAAATTTTAAATAGCCCTTTTAATTCAAGTCTCACACTGTGTTTTAATTCTTCCTTTGACTTAAAAATACAAGCCATGAACTAGCCCAACAACTTGACCTTGATTAAACCTCAAAAAAAACCCTTCAAGACTTCCTTGAAACTCATTGTAATCATGATATTATTATATGGTTGCTACAAGCCTATTTCGGCCTCCTCATGCGGCTACTACAAGACCGAAATTTGGCCCCTCCTATGGTTGTTATAGGCATATTTTGACCTCCTCCTGCATTTTTTACAAGATCAAAATCTGGCCCTTCCTATGACTACTATAGGCCTATTTCGGCCTCCTCCTATGACTACTAGAAGTCTGAAATTTGACTCATACAAAAAACCTTACACATGTTCATATTTTACCTTAAATATCCTTCACAAAGCTTGGCCTCAAGACATCAAAAGATGCCACAACTAGCTAAAAAACAACTCGAGGAAAGATTATAATAATGCCTTATTTTAGGTTGAATGTCACTTCAGGAAAGGCTACTAATGCTTCAAGAACTTAATATATTCCTGCTTGAAACCGAAAAATTACATCAAGATAAAGATAAGAAATAAATTTCCAAAAAGCCTTTAAAACTAGGCCTCCTTCAAATTTGGATGACTCCTCTTGGCCTCAGAGCGAATACACAAGATAATGCAAGAAAATGTTGAAATATTTGGAGAGAAACCGAGTGCCTATAAATACATTAAGGATGGGTGTTAAAGGGGGGATGACTTGCCCTAAAACTCCTTAAAATTTGATCCAGCCTCACCAATAAATAAGGATTAAATTCATGAATTCAATTTTTTTTGGAGCTGATCATAACTCATTTTTAAACTATATTTATAATGAAAATTCCTCCTTTTGAGGACCTACTTGGTCAAATATATGTAACATCCATGACCCACAAAATTAATCCAAGGATCAACATATTTTTATTAAATTTTAATGCCAAAAATTTGGACCAAACATCATTCATTTTTTGGGCACCATGACCACATTTTCGGTGCTTCAACTTTGAGAAGGCATATCTCCTCAAACGTGAGGAGTTGCATGGCATGAAACCAATTTTTACTATCATATGATGATGTTTTAGCATGCATTCTCATGGTCAGGTTCCATAACAAGAGTGAGGAATGCATGGCTTCTTATAGTTTATACTTGAGTTGACGTCAGTGACAACCAATTTTCAACAATCTCCCCCTTTGGCATTGATGGAAACACATACTCCCCTTGTAATTGTTGCTACCTTGTAACCATCCTTTTGATCTTCCTCTCCTGATTACTCTCCCCCTTTGACATCAATGTAAAAGTTTAACTCCCCTTGATGAAGTATCTCTCTTTGTCTCCTTGTAATATGTCCTTCTCCCGCTCCCTTCTTGGCTTGATGGAATGTAGATAAATGTGAACTCGGAAGTACTTCGAGTTTCTTTGGAAGATACTCAAATGTCTCTCATGGAAGAGGATTGGTGAAGATGTTCACTATCTATTTTTTTCCCAGTGTACTCTACCTTGATATTATTTTATGCAATGTGTTCCCGAAGAAAGTGGTATTTGATAGGAATATGTTTGGAATTTGAGTGCATCACAACATTCTTGGAGAGACTTATGGCATAGGTGTTGTCACAAAACATCATAATGGGCTCATCATATTTCACTTGTAGCTCTTGAAAATTTTACTTCATCTAGAGGACTTGAGCAAAACATGTTTTTTTTGTTATGTATTCTACTTTTGTTGTAGGAAAGGATACTGAAGATTGCTTCTTGCTCAACCATGATATGATACAATCTCTCAAGTAAAAGGAGGATCCACTGGTGCTTTTTCATTCATCAACACTACCTACCCATTTTTTTCTGTACATGTTTTCATAGTTAATTTTTTCCCTTTTAGATACCACAACCAAAAAATTGTTGTTCCTTTGAGATATTTGAAGTTCCTTTTCACTGCTACAACATGGGATTCTTTTGGTGCTACTTGGAATCTTGCCACCTATCCAACTTCCTGCATCACATCTAGTATTGAAGTTGCCAAACATTAAGCTTCCAATCACCGATCTATAGAGTCTTTGATCTACTTCCTTAGAATCATCGTGCTTTCTTAACTTGCAACTCGTCACCATGGGAGTTATTACAAGTTTACAATCTTCCATTTAGAACCTTTTTAGCATTACCTTGATGTGCTTGGTTGGGAAAATAATATGGCTTCATCTTCTTGAGATATTTGGAGTCCCAAGAAGTAGGTAAACTCTCCAGGTAGATACTTCTCAAACTCATTCATTTTATCCTTGGAAAATTTCTAATTCGACATGGAATTATCACTTCCATAGATGATTTCATCCATGTATAATTAAATTATGGTCAGTTTAGCTCTATCAACCTTTATATATATATTGTTATATGCACTTCCTCTTTTGAATCCTTTTTTTTAAATACTTGTCTAGTCTTAAGTAACAGGATTTGGGTGCTTGCTTGAGACCATACAGGGCTTTCTTCAATATTTAGACATAATATTCCTTTTTGGTTATCAGAAACCCATCTAGTTTTTCTATGTAGACTTATTCTTATAATTCTCCATTTAGAAAGGATGATTTTACATCCACATGGTACACATTGATCCTTCTTGAGAAAGCATAAGCTAAGAACATCCTGATTGCTTAAATTTATTCCATGGATGAAAATGTTTCCTCAAAGTCTATCCCTTCAATTTGTGCATATCCTTTACCTACCAATCTTGCCTTGTTCCTGGTTACCTATCTGTCTTCGTTTAGATAGTTCCTGAAAAACCGTTTTGTGCCAATGACATTATTTTCCTTAGTTCTTGGAACCAATTCCCATGTCTCATTCTTCTCAATCTGGTTTAGTTCTTCTTCCATGGCCTTGATACATTTTTCATCATGGCTGGATTCTTCAAAATTTTCTAGGCTCAATCGTGGAAAATAACGCAACATGTCCTTATTTTGGAATGTGTATTTTTAAGCTTTGTTTGGTTTCTATTCCTGCATTCATATCACCAATGATCTTCTCCGATGGGTGATTCTTTTGATACCATAAATTAGGTGCTTTGTAAGGTGTCTGATACCACTAAATAATTTGTTGATTATTTTTCGCTTCTTCCTGGTTGACAATTTGGCCTTATTCTAATTGTTCTTCATCTTTTATTATTTCTTCTTGCTCTGGTTCTTGTAATTCTTGCTCCTTTGAAGATGTGCTTCCCTTAATGGTCTTTTTCCCATGTAGTCATCAACTATTAAATTTATGCTTTCCACTATCTTGTTGAGTCTCAAATTATAGCATTTTCATGCTTTGCTTTTACTTGAGTATCCAACAAATATACCTCCATCTACCTGGGAGTCAAGTTTCCCAACCTTTTTATCTTCCATTTTTACATAAAATTTGCTTCCAAAGACTCTAAAGTGTTTGAAATTTGTTGGTCTCCCCTTCCATAGTTCATATGGATTCTTTTTTTTGTTACTTCTAAGAATTCCTCTTTTGAGAATATAAATAAATTATTTGTACTATATGGACCCAAAAGATATCACTCAGTTTAGAATCGTTAAACATAGTTCTACTCATTTATTGTACAATTATGTTTTTCCTTTTAGAAACTCCATTTTTATGAGGTTTCCTAGCTTCCAAGAAGTTTATTTTTATTCCTTTCTCTTTACAAAAGTGTTGGAATTATTTTAAGCACTTGATTTTAAGCACTTGATTTTCAAATCACTCTTGTTTTAACCATCTCTTTGTAAATCCTGAAAACATACCACTATCATCCTTGTGCAATCGTTGATAATCAACATGAAGTATTGTTCACCATCCAACCCTTTAGTTCTCATTAGTCCACATAAATCAATTTGTACCAACTTTAATGGTTTTGAAGTGGTGTTCCTTATTTTTGAACTCAAATCTTGTTTATTTTCCATGCATGTTCATAATCCATCCCTTTAGTTCTCATTGGTCCACATAAATCAATGTGTACCACTCCAATGGTTTTGAAGTGGTGTTCCTTAGTTTTGAACTCAAATCTTGTTTATTTTCTGTGCTAGCAGTGCTTACACATAGTTCTTGTTGGTTTCTATATTTCTGGCATATCCCTTACTACTTACTTTTTGTTGATTTTGACTAGATTTTAAAAGTGCATGTGACCCATTCTCTTGTGCCAAATCCAACTTTCATCTTCCTTAGCCAAAAGAATTACTTTACTTTCCAATTTCACCAATATGTAAATATTATTTGAATTCCTTGATGTCATTGCACTAATATATTCGATTTCTTCTTTCTTATTTCACATTTCTTTGAGTCGAATAGAAGCGTGTGCCCTTGGCCACACATTTTACTCACACTTAGCAAGATATGGTTCATATGTTCAATGAGAAAAACATTTTCTACCATGACAACCTTTCTTTAGAGCTTAACCATACCCTTTCCTAAAGTCTTCACTAAGCCATCATTTCCAAAAAAGACCGTTCCATCCCTTGTCTTTTGAAAGGTTACCAATTTGTCTCTATCCCCTATCATGTGTGTTGAACAACCATTGTCAACATAAAATTCAATTTTCTTACTTTGGGCTTGTAGAGAAATTGCATAGTTTTCAACCTTCTTCTTCCATATTTTTGGATGTTCTTTTGGAGGATTGTTTAAGCCATTTTTTGGATCCTTTGATAGAATAATCAACCTACAATATTTTTCTATGTTTCCAAAAATATTACACTTGTAACATTACAATTCATTACTTAATGATCTAAAGCTATTAAAGTTTCATTTATAATCTTCCCGAGCTAGGGTAGTCATTCCTAGAATAACTTCCTGTGTTACTTTTGTTCCTAGCATAAGGCTTTAAAATCCATAGCTTTGTACCAAATATTGTTGTAGAAGTAACATAAACCAAGAAATATAGTTTGGTACCTGAGAGTTGAGGATCTTCTAAGTGGTGAAACTCTCCATAAATATTGAGTCCTCTCCACTACTGGTTGTTTATTCTGCACTCCCTTGAATGGATGGTCTTTACCTTTCCTTGGTTGAATATTCTCTTATGATGGCTTGCATTCAGCCTTCTTGAAAGAACCCTTGATGAAACCTGCGTAGCCCTTTTTTTATGCTTCTTTTCCTCTCGTCATGGAGCTTTAATCTTTCTCAACATAGGTTCAATTGTATCCTAATCCATTTTTGTTATTGCATGACCTTTGAAAACTAATAATTTCATCCAAAATTTTAGTGTTGGTTACAAAATTATGCTGAACATTTTTTTTTGTGCTACCTTTCTTAGAGAGACTATTTCTGCTTCCAAACTTTCTTTTATTTTAAAATTTTCTTCCAACTAGTTTTTTAGAGTTTCTTCAATAATTATGGATTCCTCTAATTATATATTTATACTAATGATGATCTTCTATGATTCTTCATACTTCTTGTTGAGACTTTTATAATTTTATTTTAGTTCACTTAACTCCTTTTACAATGCCTTGATGTTCATCCCTTCTACTTTTAGATCTTTTAGGGAACTAACTAGTTCCCTCTCAATATCTACTTATCCTTCAACTTCATCACCTTTAGGGGTTTCCTTTTTATTTTCTATTTGCGTGAATGACACTCTTTCTGAGTCACTATCGTCTTCGCCTTCCTCATCATATGAAGACTTGTCTTCTTTTGAATATAGATTTTTCTTGTAGATTTTTCTTTTGTCGTGTTTCTTGTCTCTTTTCTAATTTTTATTTACCTTCTTAAGAGCTTCTTCTTCTTCTTCACTATATGAACATTTTTCATAGGGATATTTTGAAGCAAAATGACCAAATTTTACCACACTTAAAACACTTTAAGGGGAGCTTACTTTTGTACTTTCTGATTCCTTTCTTCAACTTCCTCACAAATTTGGCTACTTCTTCATCTGAATCATTTCTACAACTAAAAATGGACCTTGAATTTGACTACTAACTTTTCTTCCTTCTTTTCCTATATTTCATGAAATTTACTTCTCTTTTGGATGGAATTTATTCCTATGTTATCATTTCGTAAGTTGTAAGTATTCCATCTATGTCATCCATTCCCAATGTAGATACATCTAATCTATCTTCTAGAAGTAAGACCTCATAATCAAATCTCATCGGAATATATCTTAGTACCTTTAAAAAAGTCATTGTTTTCTCTATTGGTTCTCCCAATCCTTCCATGGTATTTACTATTTCATCTACACGAAGAAAGTAGGTTGCAATATTTTCGTCTTCCTTCATTTTCAGGTGCTCAAATTGTCATTTGAAGTTTTGAATCTTGGCCTCTTTGACTTTCTTATCTCCTTGATATATGCTTTGAAGCTTGTCCCAAACTTCTTTTGTAGATTTATGATGCATCACTTTAACATAAACTAAAATTTTTAGGCCACTTAAAATAGCATTCTTGGATTCTGTATTGCTTTCATAAAAAAATTTAACATTATCATTTGTTGGAGGAGTAGGAGATTCAAAGTATCCACTTTTTACAAAACGCCATACATCAGATCCCTCTGCTAATACAAATTATTTCATCCTTTCATTCCAAAACACATATTTTTTTACATCAAACAGAGGAATTCCACTTTTGGCACAATCCATGAAATACATTCCAATTATTAGACTACTAAAAAGGAACTTGCTCTGATACCAATTGTTGGAAATAATGAGATGGGGGTGAATAAGTATTTCACTTCAATTAATTATTTTGTATTTATATTGAATTAAATATCATTAGAATCATATCAAAACACAAATCACCACCACATCATATGAATAGTACACAAGAAATTTTACATGGAAACCTAATGCGGGATAAAACCATGAAATTATTTCTAATATATATAAAAGAGTAAAATAATTTATCATATCCAACTAAATGGATAGAATGGAGCCTAATGAATCAATTAATATTTTTTATAATAGATTCCTTCACTTGTGCTATGATTTTCTTGAAGAAGATATGCATTGGGATTTCTTTAAGCAAAATTTTGAACATTTGGTTCAGATTTCTTTGAATCAGTGTCAATCTAAACCCCCAAACATTCCTCTCCCCATCTTTTGTAAATTGTGAGACACCTATAATATCAAAGGGGGAACCTACTATCCCTTTTTTTCCTTATCCTCCTCCTTTTCTAGTACCCATTTCGGTGCCTCCTTGTGATAATGTTGAAGTTGGGCTGCGAATCAAATTCCTAATCCATCTTCTCAACCATCATCCATTTCCTATGATCCTGATTCGACTGGGGATAATTTGGAATGGTTCATGAAGCCTATGGTGAATATTAATCCCTCCTTTCCACCAGATGGTATTAACACTCATAACTCTAGTCTTGAATCAGATTTTGATTATTGTACTCCACTATCAGTTATTTCTCATGATCCCTTGCCCCTTGATCTCCTTGATCATTCTCTTCCAAATTCAGGTATCAATCAGGATAAATGAAGTTACATTTCATAGGTAGAGGAGAAACAAGGTGTGGATTCTTTCGACCTTTCTTCTCTTTTTCAGAATCCTCCATGTCAATATAATGTTATTTCATCCTCAATTGATTTTGAATCTATAAATCTCAATGAATGCATTAAATGAAATTGATTTTCCTAATCAATCTGAATTCTTTGACAACCTTCATTTTTTTTATTCTGACTTTGTTATTATATATAATGATGGTTTCCCCAGTGCACCCTTTGATCTTTTGATTTCTCAGGAGAACTTTGTATTGAGAGATTTAGATCTTGAATCTAATTCGATCAAAGAAGACGTTCTTATAAGAACTCCCTCTTAACCTCACAATCCCTTGTGTTCCACCTTTTGTAAGGAATTAACTTGTGATGGAGATACTCAATCTATTGATTTGGATTTTTAATTGACACATGGTAGTGAGATCATTCATGAAAAAGAGGAAAGTAAATAGATCATTGATTATCCTTCCCATCCTTTATCATTTTCAATTTTGCATGAAGAAAATTCTTCTATCCAAGTTATTGATGGGATATGTCCAATCAATCCATATTTAGATGTGCAATTGGAATAACCTTATGGATTGGGTAATATAATTTTTCAAAAGGTCTAAGTTATGACCAGATTAGTGATGTAAATGGCTTCCATCCGGATAATATTGATCTAGTCAAAAATACCAGTAGTACCTATCCACACACCATGCATAATTTGATTCAATCCTCAAAAGGAAATTCTACAATTCTTGAAAGTCTTGGGACTCACTAGGAACTCGAGGCATTTCAACTTTCATTGATAGTTATGTTAGGTTCTCGCGACTCTAGTAAGGCCCCCGAACCAAATCATATTTGGATATTCTCACAAAATTACTTCTTTGTATTATTTCGTTGGATGTAAATCCCTTCTTGAAAGATATTTGGTACTTCATAAAAATATTTGGTACTTCATAAAAATTTTCTAACTTTCAAGATTTGGTCTCTGATCAGATTGAAGGTTTTATATCATTTGATCTATCTTCATCCAAATATTTCATACAAAACTCATTTTTGGAATGTATACCTTTCATGGATGAGAAAATTTGTGAATTTGATCATTCTAAAAATTATATATGGTCGAAGGATTCATACCTGTCACATTCTTTTGAAAGTAATCAGCTCCTAATCCTTCTTATGAATACTATGATAATTATTATTTTCTTCATGGAAACATGTATCCTCTTCAGTGTCAATAAATTTTGGTGCTATTTTCTTAATCGATTTCAAATTGATTTAAATTCATCCACCAATAATCAATAATCTTGTGTCCTAATTGATTTATCTGATCATGACAAGTGTCATTCAATTGATCATTTTCCCACTAGTATATCCTATGATGGTTGTTACACATCAGCTAATATTTATGATTCATCATCTCAAAATGTAGACACTTGTCAATTAGTTGAGGCACTTCAACCTACGCTAATGGCTATGTTAGGTCCTCACTATCTTGACAAGCTTTCTGAATATGATCAGGATTATTTTTGCTCACAAGATTCTCATCTAAATTCCATGCAATTAATTGAAAATTTCTTCTCTCAAGTTTTTCAGGATCATCAAGAGGAATGTTTTGTATTTCATGATCCAATCTGACATCAATTGGAATAATCTCACCTAGCAAGCCCATTTTCTAAAAGAAAGTTCTGGTCTCTCTTGATGTATGCTAACAAATACCATACAAGTGCAAGTGTATTCACAAGGAGCCATGAAGGTTTTTTTTTCTTATGATTTACATCGAAAATATAAGGTGGAAGTTGGGGTAAAGTCAGGTGATATGAAACATCTTTCTTCCTTTAAGAAATACCTTCATTTTTTTTGCAAGATTTTCAAGCTTATATATTTTCTGTTGCACATTATTATTATATATCAGTTGTAATTTCTCTTATCTTTGTGTTTTCAGGTCGGGAACAACATTGGTGCCTTCATTGGAAATATCATTACACTTAACCCTGATTTTCTAGTTAATTAGGTTAGTATTAAGCTTAGTTGTATTTAGTATCCCTTGCATCACATCCACCCTCTATCTTGCTCTTCGTCGAGTCTCTGCATTTTCTTGTTTTCTTATCGTATACTATGCATGTTGTTTTACGTTTAGCCTCCATTTGCTTGGTTCATTTGGTTTTATTTAGTTGTTTTTCAATTATTTTATTTTGTCTATTTAATAAGACTTTGCATGAAAGATGCTCTTGTTTGGCTCAAAAGACAATGTGGAAAAAACATGAAAAGGGAAATTGTGATAACGAACAATGCTTAGCTAATATGTTACCTCTTCTCTATCTTGGGTTTGTATACATTTAAAGTCCATGATGTTTGAATGAAAAATATGATCCACTCAATCAGAAATATTTTGATTGATCTATAAAGCCCGTATCTATTCTAGAAACCTCATTCCTCAACTAGATAATGTAAGTAAATAGTGTTTTTCTTATCGATCTGTTGTACAGTACAACAACCCTCCCCATTTCAAATTTTTTAGAAGAAATATCATTTAGAAATAGGTCCCCTTTTTATTTTTAGATAGGAATAAAAGACTTGGAGGAAATCCGATCATTTTGAATAAAACAATAAAATTCATTATTTATAAAGGCATATATCGCATATCACAAAGTACAAGTACACATAAACAAATGCAACATTAAAAAATCTCCAATCCGACGAAATACAAAGTCTTTTATCACATAATACATAAAATTATTCATATTGAACAAAGTCCGATGTGATAAAGTAATCACAATCGCAAATCGGAGGTATCTTAAAGTTTTACATTTGTTTTGAAAAATTCTGATGCGATAACATAAATCGCAAAGGTCTTAAGTTTGCACATTCTGTTTGATAAACCCCGATGCGATGTGATTGATCGCAATCGCAATTCGGAGGAGCAATGTCATATGTGCTTGTTGTATAAACTCTGATGCGGTGGACCCCATCGCTAATTGCAAATAGCAAAACGAAAAGACAACTCTTCATTTGATCAATTACTAAACTCCGATGCGATGTGATTCATCGCAATCACATTTCGTAGAAGCAAACATCATATTCACTCATGTTATCAAAATCTCGATGCAATGGACCCTACAATAATTGCAATCGCAAATCGGTAAATATCATTTGCAATTCAATTCATTTGGAAATCTCCGATGCGATATACCATCACCGCAATCGAAAATCGACGGAGATCATGATATGTTATTTATTATCCTTATTAAAAATTCCCGATGCGATCAATACTTAATTTTTATTCGTTTTATACTGCGCATATCATTTATTCATCACAATTGCAAAGAATCAAAAGGAAAAGTTTTATATTCGCATTTCAAAATGCCGATCTCCGATTGTACATTACTATTAAATAGAAAATCAAACGATTAATGACGATTTATTATATTTTTAATGCGTGAGTGTGACTCTTTAGAGGGCATTTAAGTTTTAAAATAGAGTTAATAAATGAAAATTGACGAATAGATATTTTCATACAGTTGTTCCCATTACTTCATTTTTACCACGACTGAAAGTTTTTTTCCTTTTCAGAACCACAGAACACCTAATCCTTTCCTTCGTCGAGCAACAGAGATAGTACTAGACGAAAACATGTCTAAGAGGTCTAAGAAAGCAAAGGTTGTTGCCGCTGCAAGTTTCGCTGCTATTCCTGTAGTACCAAAAGAAAAACCAGCGAAACGTAAGCTGGTTACAAACACATCATGCCAGGGACTTGGAAAAATGACTTGGGAAGATGTATAGAACTTAATTGAAAAAGAAAACCCCAAAGTCACTAAAGAAAAGGCAACAGTTCTAGATGAAGATGACTCAAATTCTGATTCTGAGACTCCTCTTAAAATGCTGGCAAATTCATTTCTTCATAGAATTGCAGCACGTGCAAACATTTTCCCTTACTATGATTTAATTCGATGGGTAATAGAGAATGTTACCATCCAAAACAGGACATTTGTTTCAGCTGCCGGAACAATGTTTGGTTCTTTCAGAGCAGAGGACATAAAAGCAATGTATCATCTCCCAGACCCGCAAAAGGTCTACAACAAAGCTTTTATTAAAAAATTTGCTACAAACAATGAAACTCAGTCTAAGCCAATCAGGGAATGGAGGAAAGCTTCCGAGAAGCATAAAAATGAATCATCAGGTATGTACTCCAAGGATTCCCTTTCACCTCCATATTTTTATGTCGCCGCAATGATGTGCAGATTGTTTGGGAATGATAATTCAGCTAGATTTTCAATTCAAATG
The DNA here is from genome assembly GCA_034641835.2 of Pinus albicaulis. Classification (NCBI taxonomy): domain Eukaryota; kingdom Viridiplantae; phylum Streptophyta; class Pinopsida; order Pinales; family Pinaceae; genus Pinus; species Pinus albicaulis. The sequence goes on from CM076577.1 coordinate 203,806,140, forward strand.
GTACCCTTAATCCATTCTGCTATGAATTCTGAAATCATGGATTGGGAATTTATCCTTTCAGATAATATAGCCAATAGAATCCTAGAGTATAGGAAGGATAAAAACACTAGAAACACAACCCTGTTTTATTTCTGTGCCTATATTCTAGATGCCCTATGTTTTAACTCTGAATTTCCCATTCTTGGCTGGAAGTGGACCCCCAAAGATCTCGTTCCTATTCATATTTACCATAAGTTCTTATGGAAGGGGCATTTCAAAAACCATGTTTATAGAATTTGTCACGGTTTCCTCATCCCTATCTATCAAACCATTTCTAACCAATTCCCTCCCTGGCTTTCTGAAAAATCCAAGACCAATATATCCCAGATTGGTGATTGGTTTGGAGAAGAAAAATTTACATATATCAAAGTATTTAGGAGTATAGTGGAGCCCCATATTTTACCTCTGTATATCCCAAATAAACTGTTAGCGCAAGAAATCTCCTACCAGTTAACAGTAGAAGGCATGTCAAGGTCTCTCAAGAATAGCAAGAAATTAATGTGGCCTACTTTTCCATTTCACTGTGGGAATTATAAACTTAATAACTTCACACATGCTGAGAAGGAGGTCATCAAAATAAGGGATCTTAATCTCTCTACAGTCCCAGGAAAGCAGTATGACTCGAAAAAAGTTGCATATGATTTCACAACTTTAGTTTCAATTGCCCGATTTGAGCATGAGCCTGATCAGTTTGATGATTTTTTTGTTTCTATTGATAAATTTCCCCAAGTTTATGACTTGGCTAAATCCAAGTTTCAGACTGAAGATATGAATAAATTCATTTTATTTAGAAGTCAAAGACTGCTGAAAGCTCCTCTTGATCAGTTAAGAGTTATTCGACAAGAATCTGAAAATTTAGAAAAAAATCAGAAGGAAAAAGAAGATGCAGCAAACAAAGCAAGAAAAGAAGCATCTACCAGCAAGGGAAATGTACAAGCTAAAAATGTAAGTACAAGTGGCAAGCTTGATGTGCCAAAGGATAATACTGGCAGCAAAACAGATGGACCTATTGTAAAAGGAACTACAGTTCAAACAGGGAAAGAAGGCATAGGTATTGAGACCAATGTGCATATTGAGAAAGAAAATACAGGCAATGAGTCTAATGTACAGACAGACAAGGAAGACATTGGTAATAAATCAAATAGTCAACTTGAAAGAGAAAATACCACTGAGAATGTGGTGGATTATACTAAAATTATTGTTTCTTCCTATTTGCTAAGTCAATATGAGCAATTTGAACAGCAAATAGGATCACAAAATAATCCTCAAGTTGAAATTTTGACAGACCAAGACATGGAAATCATCCCTGAGCATCCTACAGAAGAAATTGTATTAAAAGTAGAAGATATTCCTCCTCTAGATGTCTTCTACAGTCCTAAGCATAGGGTTGTTGTCAGGAATCAGAGGAAGAGAAGAAGAGCAGATCAAGAATCTCTTTCAACATCACAAGTTGAAATGATGAACATTGTTTGGAAAAATACTGAGGTAGATCCTTCAGAGGATCTCACCAAATTGTCACAATATGTAGGTGCCTATAGTGCAGCTACTATAGAAAAGGCTTCGGAAGTTGCACAAATGATGAAACAAAAGGAAGTATAGATAGCTATGCTGGAGGAATAAACAACATAAAATCAGCAAAATATTATGCAGTTGGAACAGCAGTTGCAGGACGAAAAACTCAGATCTAAAAAGTTGGAAGAGAAACTTGGTATTGAGAAGAAAAATCTTAATAAACAAGCCTTGAATAAGCAACAACAGCTAGCTCAAGAGGTGGCAAAACTACATACCCTATTGCAAAATGAGAAAATTGCTAAGGCTAAGCAAGAGAAAGAATTCCAAGCAAGATTGGACAAATTTAGGGATTATCCTAAATTGGATCAATGTAAAACTGAGGCTCTTGAAACGAACAAACTATTGTCTCAGCAATTGAATGAATTATGTCAAAAAATGGCACAAGCTGAGCCCTTGTGTGAAATAACATCAGCTTTAATAGATGAATCAGTTAGCCTCAGGCTCCAATTTGATGATGCAGATGACAAAATTTCCGAATTTCTTTCATGGCAAGACTCAGAGCAAGGAAGGAAAGAAAACCTTCCTAGGATTGAAGAAAGACACAAAGAAATTCTCTTTGCTGAATGGGAGACACAATTGATCAAAGAAGAAAGAGCTACATCAAGAGCCAAAGCTATGATGAGTAATATAACATAGTTGGTTAATGACAATTTATATGCCACCAATTTGATTTCAGATTGTATTCCAGGAAAATTACCAAGGGTAAAAGAGACTGATTCCAGGTGGAAACAAGAATTATCCAATAAGAATCATAAAATCAGTCAGCTTCAAGGAATTTCATGGGATATTATGTGGAAATTTCTAATCAAGCCACATAGTCAGCAAATGGAAATTAAATGCCTTTCCAATGCCACTAGTTGCATCATTCTAGATTTTTCTGATGCCACATACACTGGTCAGTTACATTCAAGGCTAAGTCATCCAGTGGAGGTTAAAGATATGCTCAAAATTTGCCACCTTGGCACACTGAATGCAGGGGAAAATCAATGAATTGGTTTCATTTTGATATCGCAAGTCTATTTCTAGATTTCCGATGATAGATTGTAGCAATAGTTTGAGTTATTTTGTTTTATTAAGTACCTATTTAAACCCCTTTAATGCATTTAGAAAGGGGTCCTGAATTTGTAATATTTTTGACTTGGATGTTACATTTTTGTACTCCATTGATTATTATATTTTTATAAAGGATCACATCTAGTGGTTTATTGCAAATTACCTATGAGAATTGCATTTTTGTACCTTAGACTCTGTTTTACATTGAAGCACTAGATTTGGATATCGAATTGCATCTGGAAAAGTATCAAGATGAATCTGGTATTTCTATCGATTTACTATATTTTTCTTATGTTATGATATATTCTATTTAAATGTGCTATCATTTATATGTACTTGTTTTACAAATGTTTCTTTATACATATCATTTCTGAGTGTATAAAAATATTTCATCTTTTACAGTATATACAAAATGATAGATAAAATGATGAATATAATGTGTTATTATAACTCAATTTAATTTTTTAAACAGAGTTATCATTATTTGATGCTGCATATTTCAGTTAAATAATAATACATTTTCATGGTTATTGATTTAATTGAAACAATTTTACAGTTGTATTCATATCTAACACCCGTGTTAGTTTTAGAATTATTTATAGATTAAATTAGATAGATTAATTTAGTAATTTAGTATTCATTATTCATTCACACAATCATTCCATCATCAACCCATTTAAGTTATTAGGAAACTGGTCCTATAAATCCAGTCGGAGCCACCACACCAAACGGAAAAGGAGCTGACCTAAGGTCCCGACTGGGTGGTTTTCCCCCAATGTTTGAAGCAACGATTTTCGAGGCTTCAACACTATCCAATCAAGTAGAGAAAGGATAAAGGGAAAATTTAAAGTGAGAAAACCAATATCATAGGTTGTATAAATACTTTCATGAAAGGGAAACCTCCTCTACTCTCAAAAAGTTGGGATCCCTCTTCTTCCCATTGAAAATAATAAGTGTCAAATCACAATACTATTAAATAAATAAATAAATGTTGAAGGAATAGAAAGGATTCTTGTGCATGGAGGTGAATCAATTGAATCCAACGGGGTAATATCTAGGCTCGCTGGAAGTGAAGCAATGTTTGTACTTCTAAAGTGATTCCATCAGGGTAATGTCTAGGCCTGTTGGCAGTAGAGCAAAACTGGACATGAAACTCATACTCTCAATTTTTTAAACTGATCCGAACTTAGATATTAACACAACATAATACAAATATAACCATAAATACAAAGATGTGGTGAAAATAACACATCATTTCATTAATATCAAAGAAAAATAATATACTTACAGACAGAATGGAAATAGACTAGCTCGGGTGATGGTAGCTTATCTCTGAGAAGAGACGTGGCGGCTGCATGCCTCTAAACTATGTTACAATGATTCTCTAAGGGATATTTATTATTTAGAAACAATGTAAAACCCTAAACATCCAAAAATATAACCCTAGGAGATGAAGCGTCAAAACTATGGGCCCTGTTTGGGTAAATTGGTACATCAATTTCCTGGGGTCGTAAATTTGGAACACGATCTCTGTTTAACGCGCACAATACCTCGTTAGAAATATATATCTTAGGGCTACAATTTTTGAGTGGAAAGCATTAGTTTAATATTTAAGGCCCAAAAAAATGCCTCGGTTTTCCCAAAAAATGTCATTTAGGGCTTCAAAATGGCTCCAGAAGTTCAGGACCCGAAAAACTGCCAAAAATATTAAATTGTGCTACAATTAAGGAAACTGAAAAACTGAAAGAAATGATGGTGGTGGTCCAAGTGGAATAGGTAGGTATCCACCAATATCCACCTGGATCAGTCCTCCCCCTTTAGGAAGCAATGGTCCCCATTGCGTTAAGTGCCTCCATGAGATGGGGAAAATTTTGTTGAACTTGGTCCCTAGTGAGCCAGTTGCCTTGGTGCGGGATTTGGCCAACTATGACAACCCGATATAGTTAGATATTTTGTTGGATTTTTTTTTATCTGCATGTCCATGATATGATTATTGGTGGCCAATTCCATGCAGTCTGGGTTTAAGTTCGTTGGTGTGATTTGTTTTGCAATGTCGCATGTGTCTAGTAATGGTGGAAAGTATGGCCGCAGGCGGTCCACATTGAACATTGGGTGCAGACCAAGGAACGGTGGAATGATGAGCTCAAAATAATTTTCCCCTACAACCTTTTTGATTTTGTATGACCCATATTAGAGCAGTTGATGCTTATGGTGGGGCCCAGTGAGGCACTCCTTCTGCAAATGTAGCCAAACTTTGTCACCCACCTGGAACTTGTGTGGCACCCGATGTTGATCATGTCACTTCTTGTACTTAGAATTTGATTTTTCCAATATGTCATGGAGCTATTGGTGGATGTGATGGAATCTCTCCATGAAGTTGTTATCCCTGTCGGTTTCATACTAGACATGGGCAGAAGCCATCTGAGTAGCTCCAAATGGTATGGCCACATCAATGGGAGATAGTGGTTCAAATCCCAACTGCACCTGAAAGGGGTTGTGGCTAGTTGAGATATGGAGAGATCTGTTGTAGCCGTGTTGGCCATAGGTGAGGCTTTCATCCCATGTGTGAGGATCCTTCGAGTTGTACATGCGCAGAATGTGTACGATCATCCTATTGACGACCTCTATTTGGTCATCAGTTTCGGGGGTGGAAAGTCATGGATTTAGTGAGCTTGGTATCCAACATCAACCAGATATTTGACCGAAATTCACTTAGGAATTTGTTGTTTCGATATGATATAATGGACTATGCGATCCCAAAGTGTACCCACACTTGTTCAAAGAAGATCCTAGCATAGTCTTCTACTGTGATACTTGTCTTGCATGCCGCTAGAATGGCCATCTTAGAGAATTTGTTGACAACCACAAAAACATAGTCGTTTCCATGCTTAGTCAAAGGGAGGCCCGACATGTAATCCATGGAGATGGATTCCCAAGGTCAACTAGGAGTAGGTAAAGCAGTATATATTCCTTTCTTCTTGATGTTCAGTTTGGAAATGGTGCAAGCAGTGCAAGATTTGATGTACTTCCCAACAACTTGTCGAAGGTTCGGCTAATAAAATTACTTCTATATCACTGTCACTGTTTTCTCTACTCCGAAGTGTTTAGTGACCCGACTATAGTGAACCTCCCAAATCATCTTTCCATGCTCACTTGTAGGAACACAGAGGTGTCCTAGGTGACATAACAATGTATCCCAGAGGTGAAAATTTGGAACGTGTTTTCCTTCCAGGAGTGTCTGGTATGTGTTTTCGAATTCTGGATAGCTCTTGTACATATGTGGCCACTCTGAAGTCTCACACCCACAAAATTCGAGCACAGTAGCTAGCACCATGATCGGTCGTCAGCTGAGGCAATCTGCAACATTATTGGTGTTTCCCTTCCTATACTTAATGTTTTAGTGGAAATTTTGCAGGTATGTGAACCATTTCTAATGGTGATTGTTCTGAAACTTCACTTGTGTATGTATGAACTGCAAGGTTCAGTGTTGTGTGTGGATGATCATTTCCTTCCCCGCAATGTAATTATTCCATTTTCGACAAGCCTTTACAATGGAATACTTCTCTTTGTCATAGGTGGGATACTTTCAAACTGTGCCTGAAATTTTATCATTGTGATATGCCATTGGATTCCCCTGCTGAGTAATAATTGCACCAATACCATATTTATAAGCATATGTCTCGATCTCAGATGGTTGTTGCAGGTCTGGTAATGTGAGCACTACGTAGAGAAAAGGTGATGCTTCAACTAAGAAAACAAATTTTGTTGGGATTCGAACCAAAAGAAATTTTTGTTCGCTCTGCCATTGGTGACTTGACTTTAAGGCCAAGTGATATGAGAGAACCCCAACACCAACCCATTGTAGAAATTGGCAAGAACAAAAAAGATGTAGAGCTCTATTAGAGTGGTTGGGGCTGGCCAATCCCAACTGACTTGTATCTTGGCTGAGTCCACATGCACGCCCTGCTCATCAATTCTGTACCCCAGATATTGAACCTGGGTCATACCAAAAGTGAATTTCTCCAAATTAGCACACAGCTTATGTTGTCGCAGAGTTTGGAGGACTTGCCAAATATGGTTGAGGTGATCTTCCCAACTTTGACTGAAGATCAAGATGTCATCTAAATACACCATCACGAATTAGCTGGTGAAGGGTCAAAATACGTCTTCCATCTGCCTCATGAAGTTTTTGGGGGAAGTCGTCAACCCAAAATGCATGACCAACCATTCAAAAAGGCCCTCCTTAGATTTGAAGGCAGATTTCCACACATCGGAGGGTTCTATTGGTACCTGGTGATACCCATACTTCAAGGAAATCTTGCTGAAATGAGGCTCTTTTGGCTTCTGTTGTTGAAAAGTAACTATAGAAGAGACCCCTTCACCAACACCTGGGAGTGGAATAGGTGCTCCCCCTCCTCTCGATCTTCGGGCTCATCCTTCTAGAACTTGGTGGTGGAAACAATGGCACTAGGCTCTGCATCAATAATCTGCTTCCCCTTTTCATTCCCCTTGTCAAGTTCTGACTCAGAGTCAGAGCATGAATTTGATTTGGAAGCCTTTGGCTCGGCCACCAGCGACTGCTTGGTCCCATACTCACTTGTGTTGTGAGTGGGGATCTGATGGAACTCACACCAATTTCTCATGTCCTTCTTTGAATTTGTGGTGATTTTCTTTTCTTGTGGCTTTGGAGGGTTTTCCTAGGTTGCCCTGCCTTGGCTTTGTCCCTTTTTATGCGATTTTGGGGCACCTTTCCCTTGCTTCAAATTCATAGATCCAAAGTCTCGCTTCTTCTACTTAAAGTTTTTCTCGATCTTGGAAGCATATCGGTATGCTGGACCAAGCGAGGAGATGTCGAGGAAACCCATTTCCTCCTAAATATATATGTGCAAAAAACTGCAGCACTTAAGCACCAAATGTTTCTTCGAATATTTGATACCCAAATTTGTGTGCAGGGTATGGAATAGATTCATCAGCTCAAGCATATCTTGATCCTTTTGTTTCCACGCAGTCCATTGTATGTACTTGTCCTCAAAGCTCCCCATGGGGTAATATTGTTCCTTGATGGCATCTCAAAAAGAATTCCAAGTAGGTTATGCTAAAAACAATTAGGGTTCTCTCTCGTCTCTTTTTTTGTAGTAGGCTTCCCACTAGTCCTTGACACAGGGGGCAGACTTGAGGAAAGAAAAAGTAAATTTTTCCCTATTGGGAAAATCATGAATGGAAAAATATCCTTCCAACAGATTTAACCATCTCTCTACAGCATATGCATCTATCTGGCCTTCAAATATGGGAATTTCAAAGTTGACTTGTACCTTGAAGGGAGTAGTGCCTCTAGAGTGACTATCGAACGAAGATATGTCACTTGTGGGCATCCGTTAAAAGATCTAGGAAAAGTTGTCCATCATCGCATTCCTCTATCGCTTGAGGGCTTCTTAGAGCAATATTTTGAAAGGATATCCTACTCCCTCGTCTTCATTTTCTTCCACCATTGGGGGTCGTCAAGTTTTTTAAGGTTGGTCTTGCAAAGATTCAACCAGTTCGATCCCTAACTCCTTATACCATGACCTCGTTGGGGAAATGTAAAGAAAAATAGAGAAAGAGAAGATCGATCTAATACCACTGATCGTAACTTAAACATGAACACAACATAATACAAATATGATCATAAATATAGAGATGCAACATAGATAACAATTCATTTCATTAATATCAAAGAACTGAAATATGCTTACAGACAGAATGGAAATAGACTAGCTCGGGTGATGGTAGCTTATCTCTAAGAAGATATGTGGCAAATACATGCCTATGAAATGTGTTACAATGAGGCTCTAAGTCCTATTTATTATTTAGAAAGAATGAAAAAACCTAGACACCCAAAAACCTAACCCTAGTAGATGAAGCGCCAAAATTATGGGCCCCATTTAGATAAATCGGTACATCAACTTCCCAAGTTCGTAACTTTGGTATACGATCTTTTATTTGCACGCACAATACCTCGTTAGAAATATATATCTAAGGACTACAAATTCTTAGCAAAAAAAATTAGTAAAATATTCATGACCCAAAAAACTACCTTGGTTTATAAAATTATATTAAAAAATATTAATATTAAATTTATTAAAAAACATTAATATTAAATTTATTAAAAAACATTAATATTAAATTTATTAAAAAACATTAATATTAAATTATATTTAAAATTAAAATTACAATTACAATTTAATAAAATTTAATTAAAATATAATATAATAGGATGAAATTTAATTTAATTGCTTATTCTAGTCAAACTAGTCGTTATTTTACAACGACTAGTTGGAGCTTTCCTTATCTATTTAATTAGGTTTCTTGATTAGATTTCTCATCGTGTCCTGATGATGAACCACACTAGTTGGTTCCAAACGCGTCGACAAAAATTTTCATGTGATTTTCACCGAAAATTTTTATACACAATTTATGGATCACAGAAGCCAAATTCTTAATACTTCCCAAAAAGACGTCGTTTAGGGCCTCAAAATAGCTCCAGAAGTTTAGAACTCGAAAAACTGCCAAAAATAGTAAATTGTGATAAAATTACGAAAACTGAAAAAATTGAAAGAAACAATGGTGGGGGTCCAAGTCGAATAGGCAAGTGACCACCAATATCCACTTGTATAATAAACTCTCCGCGTGTATTACCATTTCCTATATCAAAACAATTGTGATTTCGAAAGCCTTTATATGTGTTTAACCGAGTAAGGGAATGGATGGGACTATATCTCTAACTGGGTTAAGTAGAGAAGCCAAGGTAATCCGCAACATGAATCAATACTTCTTGAAATATTGAGACGGTCTTGCACTAAGAGAATTAAACCTAAACAGAGAATATGGAGTTATACCAGTGTGTCGCCAAGTGTTGTCACTGTGTTCAACACCATCCAATTTTTTTCCTACACTTTAATTTTGGAGCTTATTAAGGATCTTATGATATTTTGTACTATGGTCACTCCATGGTCATTGGATGTTTCGTAAACTATTTAAGTATTCTTCGTAGTTTTAACTGTCAAGTCACTTGCACACACATTCTTAGTGTTCGACGAGTTCATGAGAGCACTTCCTATATGTAAGCTTAAACATTCATAGCATTGTCCATCAATACAATTCCTTTGTGATGTTCAACTCATGTCTATAGTCAATATGCACTTTCATTGACAGTCCCCCCTCACTTTTTTGCATTTGTACTTCTATTTTTGTGTTTTCTCAACTGTCATCTTTTGCACAATTTTTCTTTCACAAGTGTCGCTCTCACATTTGCAGTTGTTTTTTTACTTGATTTTACTTTAATAAGTTTCCTTTTCATGTTATATTCGCTCTGGAATGTGTCACTTTTAATGTTGTTTGCATTTTTCAAGTGTCGTGTTCAGATTTTTCTTATGTCGCGATTTTTGTTTTTGTGTTTTCACTCTTGTATGTGCCACACCTTTTCACACCACCAAATCTTGTTATGGCACATTATTTTGCATTACATGATATTTCATATCATTATAATATGTGATAGACACATTCTTGTAGCTAATTGCACCTTTTTATCACAATCATCACTCCTCTCCTAAATTGTCCTCTAAGTGTTGTAATGTGTTGTTTCAATTGTCACACTTAGAAATATATGTCGTTTTGTTACTTTTTTTAGGTGTGACTATTTTTCATGAGTCATGTGCATTCCAATATTTTGTATTAATTTAATTTATGTGTTTTATCCATTTTTTAGTCGTGTTAGGATGCATTTCTTTCTCCTACTCTTTTGGTCCCACACTTAGCCTTTATGGGAGCTCTTCTTGGTCCTTCTGCCTAACACAAGTTCTAAAGGAATTAATCCTCTTACTAGGTGATTAGCACAACTTATTCATGAGCCCCATTGACATATATTTACTCCCATACTTATGCACTAAGTATTTGCTAAGGTATCCTCCCTCTCACAGTGCATTAGTAATTCCTAAGGATAAGTCACCTAGACTAGTGCTACCTGCTTCAGTGAAAAGTGCATTCCATATGAACAAGTAATCATTTTTGGAGAGAATTACAATCTCCCAAGCCTAAGAAAACTTCATAAAAACAAAGCACACTTCAAATGCTCAGTGAAAAAGTGCATTTCAAAAGAACAAGGACCTTCTCTCCTCTAAAAAAACACACTCTGGAAAAGCAAGGACCTTCTTGCCTTAAAAAGCACACTTTAAGAGCATGAGCACACTTCAAGACTATGAGCACACTCCTTCAACTCGAAGAAGTGTTCCCTCCTTGAGCGCATGGCACAATCATGAAGCATGAATCTTCATCCTTCCCTTTGATCACATGGCACAATCACGAAACCCAAAACTTGATCGCACTCCTTTGGCACGAAGAACTACACCATATTTTAATGCATGAGTGCATCCTGAAGGCTTGAGTTTTTCTCCTTCATCTCTTCGTCATGTGCCCTTGTTCCCTCCTTTTTCTCATGATCACATGAGTGCATCTTGAAGGCTTTAAGGCCTGAATCCTCACTCATTCATATCTTTAGAGTGCATCATTGCACCCTCTTATTCCACATGAGCACACCTTGAAGTCTTTAAGCCTCACTCCTTCATCTCTTTAGAGTGTCCCCTTGTGACCTATTATCCTCTTTGAGCACATGAGCACACCTTGAAGGCCTAAAGTATTGAAGCCTCACTCCTTCATCTCTTCTGAGTGTGCCCTTGACTTCTCTCTCCCTTGTTTGAGCACACAATCACACCTTAAAGGCCCCCTTTGAGCCTCAATGACATTTATTGTGCCCTCCTAATCAAGACTTCTTCTATTAATCCCCTCATAGGCCTATCATGATTTGATCATTCCATGAGCTAAGTAATGATAGAATATATGTTTTAAGACTGATTTTTCCTTACCATGAATTATTTCCATTCACAGAAGAACTATATCAGCATGACAAGGAGATTCTCAATAATATATCAAGTTGAAAGCATAAAGAAACACCTGCAAAGAAGAATAACAAAAGAAACTTATCATGGAGACATGAAGCAGATCATGGACTGAGGAAGAAAGAAGACGGTAAATAATGACTCAGCAGATTTTGATATTGATCAAAGACCCTTTGGAGGGTGAAGGCAAGAAACAAAGTAGATCATTCATGAAGATGAAACATATATCAGATCTACCATAAATAATTCAAGATGAAGCACTAGGAAATACAACTTTGCATTTCCACCTCATCATGAATTCCATGTCATCATGATCAAGTTGTAACTTGTACAAGACATCATAGTGATCAATGTGTGTCCATGTGTCATGCCACATCATCATGTGGAAGGTAATAATGTATTGTCAAGAAAAGAAAAAAAATGTAATGTGTGGAAGTCCAAGAGTCATATGTGGAATATGAAAAGTAATATAGTCATATGAGGAAAAAATGAATTTAGGAAAATTCCAAAATTCATTATAATTTTAAGAGTTGTTGATAAATCCAAAGGACACATTAGAAGTCCAAGAGTCGTGAGGTTAATTCAAGAATCATGGGGATATGAAAGGTCATTCCCCTTATTATAAAATCGACGGCATAACTAAAGGAATGGGATTTTGGAGGCTTCAGCTTTGGAGAACTAGTCTTGGCTTCTCTACTTGGAATAGTAGAGAAAACTATTCTTTGGAGAAGCAAGAAGTGACTTAATGTTCCACTACTGGAACTAGTGTCTCACTATTGCAACTGTCTACTTGGATCTTTCACCTTATAATTGAAGCTCAATGAGCCAGCACATTTTCATGCATGTATTTTGAATGTCTTGGGACTATTATTTGGATTTTTTCTATATATCTTTTGTTCATATGTACTAAGGAAATTGAACTATTTTAGTGGCCTAGGTACTTATCTTGTTCAAGGTGTGATGTATGTGTTTTAACGATCGTTGTGTATATGTGATATATTTCTCAAGATAACTAATGAATATTTCTTTTCTCGTGTGTCTCTCTTAGGTTAGTACTATTACTTCCTTCTAGAGGCTTAGTTTTTGTCTCCCCCCTCACAAAGGTCTACTTTTACACATTGCAATCGGTGTTTCACAATATCAACTTACTTTCTTGTTCAATTGTTATGTATATGATCTCTTACGTTATCCATTGAAACCAAGAATAAATTTTGTGTTATAGTGGTCAGGCTTATACTCCGGATGGGGCTCCTACTCCAAATGGTGTGAGGTCTAATTGGGACTTCACATCGGGTAGACCCCCTATATGTTGGTCGTATGCAACATCGTCAACACCTTTATAAATCATTATCCTTATGTCTATATATTTGATCTAACAGAGATGAATACAACCATAAATATTTAGAGACATGGAGATATATAATAACAAATATACCATACCTCAGATCACACATTAAATATAAGAGTCCAAGTCATACCATAGTGGAAGATGTTTATATTGGTATTTTCTTCTATCTAATTTAGGATTTAAATAGCTTTTAACTCTACCAAAAACTAGATCTTGGTCATATCTTAAACAACTTCTCAACATGACTTAAAACAAGCCTTACACGGGTTTAATCTAGGCCCTTAGTTGTGGCTTAAATCATCCCTTACTTCTATTTCAAATTTTTACTTCATTTTTCCCTTAGATAAATGTTTAACCAATTCTTTGAATTCAAGTCTCACACTATGTTTTAATTCTTTCTTTGACTTCAATATACAAGCCACAAGCCAACCCAACAACTTGACTTTGATTAAACCTCAGAACAAACCCTTAAAGAATTCCATAAAAATAAATATAATCAGACCTTTCTTGTTTGGTTTCTACAGGCCTATTTCAGCCTCCTCATGTGGATGCTAAAAGTTTAAAATTCGACCCCTACTACAGCTGCTACATCCATATTTTGGCTTCCTCCTATGACTGCTATAGGTCCAAAATTCAATCCCTACAACATACCTTATACATTTTCATAATTTCCCCTTAAATAGCCTTCACAAAGCTTGGTCTGGAAGCATCAAAAACTGCCACAACTAGGTTGAAAAAAAATCTAGTAAAGCTTCTAATTAAGCCTCATATTAGGTCAAATGTCACTTCAGGAAAGGCTAAAAATGTTCTTCAAGAGCTCAGTATATTCTTGCCTAAAACCAAGAATAACATCCAAAGAAATATAAGAAATAAAATCCCAAAAACCTTGAAAACTCGGCCTCCTTCAAATTTGTGTGACTACTCTTGACCTCAGATAAAATACGCAAGATAATATAAGAAAATACTGATACATTTGGAGGGTGACCAAGTTTCCTATATATACATGGAAGGGTGTGAAAGGGGGGTCGAATTTCCCTAAAAATACTAAAAATTTTATCAAACCTAACCAATAAGAAAGGATTAAATTCATAAATTAATATATTTTTTTGTGGAGCTCACCATAACTCGTTTTTTCAACCTTATTCATAATGAAACTTCCTCCTTTTGAGGTTAAACTTGGTCAAATATATATTTCATCTATGACCCACAAAATTAATCCAAGGATCGTCATTTTTTTTTTTTTTTAATTCCAAAATGTTGGACCAAAACATCATTCATTTTTTGGGCACAATGACCACACTTTCAGGGCTTGAGAAGGCATATCTCCTAAACCATGACAAGTTACGTGGCGTGCCACCTATCCTTAGAAATGGAATAATGAGTAGTATCAGATGATGGTATATTGTGAATTCTCACAGTCATTTTTCATAAAGAGTGCGGAATGTGGGGCTTTTTCTATCTCTTTCTTGATTTGACATCAATGACAACCAATTTTCAACAGATTGAATCAACATTCATTTAATTTACCAACTATATAATATTTTTGTTTTTTTTCTTCCAAAAAAATGAGGATGACAATAGAGAATATTTTTGTACATTCTATCTAAGTACTACAATCAACAAAGTCATAAGTATTGATTTAAATAGACTAGAGCATGTGCTCCCATCTCTCATAGCAATTTGGGTATTAGGGACTTTTTTCTACTTCATGAGGTAATAATAGTTAAATGGGTTTGTCACCTTCTCAATTATAAGGTAAAATATGATATCAATTTATTGACAACAAATATTTTAGTGGTTTTTTTGTGGCCATATTCCCCCAATAATTACCCCACTTAGGAAAATTCTCTACCATTCATGAAAGAAAATAATGTCTTTCCTCTTTCGAAGACTTAGAAACTTAGGTAGAGAAAATACAAAATGGAAATAAACTTTCTTTGAAAAATAAGCTAAACAATGAACAATTGAGCACCCTAATGTAAGATAAATGCATAGTGGGACTCATTTCCTTTCAAAGAGCGAATAGAGGAAGATGAAATGGTCTTACAACTCTCTTCCTTCTAAGCAAGAAACCTACTTTCCATAATTTTGTCATGAAGAATGTAATCATGACTACTATGTCTCTAATGATCCAAGGAATTGTGACACATAAGCATCAAGATAAGGTCAATAATCCAAGAGTTAATTATCTCAAATGTGTACATCCATCATAGTGAAATCAATATTTATCAACACACCATGCAACCCCTATCACAGAAATCATACCCAAACATGGTGTGAACAATTTCAATGTTAACACTCCATATTTGCAAGGAATTTTTTTAACCAATACAAATGTGTCATATTTAAAACTCAACCAAATCTATTGTCTACAAATATAAACTTGTTACATTTTTTTAAATCAACCTAATTTCCATCTTGAAGGCTTGGTTGACGCTTACGGTGGGGCCGAGCGAGGCGCTCCTTCTAAAAATGTAGCCAAACTTTGTCGCCCACCTAGAAATTGTGTGGCACCCGATGTTGATCATGTCACTTCTTGTACTTACCATTGGATTTTTCCAATATGTCATGGACCTATTAGCGGATGTGTTAGATTCTCTCAATGAAGTTGTTAGCCATGTTGGTTTCAGACTAGACATGGGTCGAAGTTGTTTGAGTAGCTCCAAATAGTATGACCACATCAATGGGACATAGTGGTTCGAATCCCAACAACACTTGAAAGGGGTTGTGGCCAGTTGAGCTATGGAGAGCTCTGTATAGTTATGTTGGCCATAGGGGAGGCTTTCGTCCCATGTGTGAGGATGCTTCGAGTTGTACATGCGCAGAATGTGTACGATCATCCTATTGACGACCTATGTTTGGCCATCAATTTGGGGGTGGAAATTCATGGATTTAGTGAGCTTGGTATCCAACATCAACCAAATACTTGACTGAAATGAACTTAGGAACTTGTTGTCCCGATCTGAGATAACTAACTATGGGATCCCAAAGTGTACCCACACTCATTCAAAGAAGAGCTTAATAGTAGCTTCTACTGTGATACTCTTTTTGCATGCCGCTAGAATTGCCATCTTAGAGAATCTGTCGACAACCATGAAAACATAGTCGTTTCCATGCTTAGTAAAAGGGAGGCCCAAAATGTAATCCATGGAGATGGATTCCCAAGGTAAACTAGGAGTAGGTAGAGAAGTATATAGGCCTTACTTATTGATGGTCAGTTTGGAAATGTCGTAAGAATTGCAAGATCTAATGTACTTCCCAACATCCTGTCGAAGGTTCGGCCATTAAAAATACTTCTATAGCACTGCCATTTTTTTCTCTACTCCGAAGTGTTTAGCGACCCGACTATAGTGCACCTTCCAAATCATCTTGCCACGCTCACTTGAAGGAACACAAAGGTGTCGTCCTGGAGGTGAAAATTTGGAATGTTTTTTCCTTCCGGGAGTCTCTGGAATGTGTTGTCGAATTTGGGATCACTCTTGTACATATGCGGCCACTCTAAAGTCTCGTGCCCACAAAATTCAAGCACAGTAGCTAGCACCATGACCAGTGGTCAGTCGAGTCTGTCTGAAATTTCATTGGTGTTCCCCTTATTGTACTTAATGTTCAAGTGGAACTGTTGCATGTATGTGGACCATTTCTAATGACGATTTTTTTGCAACTTCCCTTGTGTCTGTATGAACTACAGGGGTCGGTGTTGTGTCTGGATGATCGTTTCCTTCCCCAGAATGTAATGATTCAATTTTTGACAGGCCTGCACAATGGAATACTTCTCTTTGTCATAGGTGGGATACTTTCATACTGTTTTTGAAAGTGTATCATTGTGATATGTCATTGGATGCCCCTGATAAGAAATAATTGCACCAATCACATATTCAGAAGCATATGTCTCGATCTCAAATGGTTGTTGCAGGTCTGGTAATGTGAGCACTAGTGTAGAGAAAAGGTGATGCTTCAACTCATAAAATGCCTTTTGTTGGGATCCAAACCAAAATAATTTTTCTTTCGCTCTACCCTTGGTGACTTAACTCAAAGGCCAAGTGATATGAGAGAACCCCAACACAAACCTGTGGTAGAATTGGCAAGACCCAAAAAGTTGTGGAGCTTTATTAGAGTGGTTGGGGTTGGTCAATCCTGACTAACTTGTATCTTGTCTGGGTCCACATGCACACCCTGCTCATCACTGATGTACCCCAAATATTGAACCTGGGTCATACCAAAAGTTCATTTCTCCAAATTAGCACACAAGTTGTGTTGTCACAAAGTTTTGAGGACTTGTCGAATATGGTGGAGGTGCTCTTCCCAACTCTGGCTGAAGATCAAGATTTCATCCAAATACACGACCACGAATTAGTTGGTGAAGGGCATAAATATGTCTTTCATCAGCCTCATAACGTTTTTGGGGGCATTCGTCAACCCAAAAGGCATGACCAACCATTCAAAAAAGGACCTCCTTGGATTTGAAGGCATATTTCCACACATCGGAGGGTACGATTACTACCTATTGATACCCAGACTTAAGTCAATATTTTTGAAATGAGGTTATTTTGGCTTTTTTTGTCAACAATGAACTGCAATGGAGAACCCTTCACCCACACTGGGGAGTGGAAGAGGCGCTCCCCCTCCTCTCGATCTTTGGGCTCATCCTTCTAGATCTTGGTGGCGGCAATGGTGGCACTGGGTTCTACGTCAATAATCTGCTTTCCTTTTTCATTCCCCTTGTCAAGTTATAACTCAGAGTCAAATCATGCATCTGATTCGAAAGCCTTTAGCTCGGCCACCAGTGACTGCCTAGCCTGACACTCACTTGTGTTGTGAGTGGGGATCTTATGGAAATCGCACCAATTTCTTGTGTCCTTATTTGACTTTGTGGTGTTTTTCTTTTCTTGTGGCTTTAGAGGGTTGTCCTAGGTTTCCCCGCCTTGGCTTTGTCCTTTTTTATGATGTTTGGGGGCACCTTTCCCTTGCTTCAGATTCATAGATCCAAAGTATGGTTTCTTCTGTTTAAATTTGTTCTCGATCTTGGTAGCATATCAATATGTTGGACCAAGAGAGGAGATGTTGAGGAAATCCATTTCCTCCTAAATATATATGTGAAAACAACTGCAACACTTAAGCACCAAATGTTTCTTTAAATATTTGATACCCAACTTTGTGCGCAGGGTATGGAATAGATTCATCATCTCAAGCACATCTTGATCCCTTTGCTGCCGCAGTGCAATCCAATGTATGTACTTGTCCTCATAGCTGCCCACGGGGTAATATTGTTCCTTGATGGAATCTCAGAAAGAATTCCAAGTGGGTTCTGCTGAAAGCAATGAGGGTTCTCTCTCAACCCTTAATTCATATTAGGTTTCCCACTAGTCCTTGGCATGGAGGGCAACGTTGAGGAAAGAAAAAGTAAATTTTTCCCTATTGGGAAAATCATGAACTGAAAAATATCCTTCCAATAGATTTACCATCTCTCGACGACATATGCATCTATCTGGCCTTCAAATATGGGAATGTCAAACTTGACTTGTACCTTGAAGGGAGTAGTACCTCTAGGGTGACTTTTGAACGAAGATATGTTGCTTGTGGGCATCCGCTAAAGGATCTAGGAAAAGTTGTCCATCATCGCATTCCTCTGTCACTCAAGGGCTTCTTAGAAAAATATTTTGAAAGGATCTCCTACTCCCTCGTCTTTATTTCTTTTTCCATTGGAGTTTGTCGATTTTTTTGAGGCTGGTCTTGCAAAGGTTCAACCAGTTCGATCCCTAACTCCTTATACAATGATCTCATTGGGGAAATGTAAAGAAAAACAGAGAAATATAAGACCAATATAATACCACTGATCCGAACTTAGAAATGAACACAACATAATACAAATATATCCATAAATACAGAGATGCAGCAAAAATATCACTTCATTTCATTAATATCAAAGAATTGAAATATGCTTACAAACACAATGGAAATAGACTAGCTCGAGAGATGGTAGTGTATCTCTGAGAAGAGATGTGGCAGCTACATGCCTATGAAGTATGTTATAATGAGGCTCCAAGGCCTATTTATTATTGAGAAATAATTGAAAAACCTAAACATCCAAAAACCTAACCCTAGGAGATGAAGCACCAAAATTATGGGCCCCATTTAGGTAAATCGGTACATCAACTTCCCAGGGCCGTAACTTTGGTATACAATATTTATTTGGTGTGAAAAATACCTCGTTAGAAATATCTATCTATGGACTATAACTTTTGAGCGAAAAAACATTAGTAAATTTTTTAGGACCCTGAAAACTACCTCGGTTTTCCCAAAAAAACGTCATTTAGGGCTTCAAAACAGCTCCCGAAGTTCATGACTCGAAAAACTGCCAAAAATAGTAAATTGTGCTACAATTACGAAAACTGAAAAATTTAAAGAAATAATGGTGGTGGTCCATGTTGAATAGGTGGGTGGCCACCAATATCCACCTGGATCATAAACTCTCCGCCTGTATTACCCTTTCCTATATCGAAACAATTGTGATTTGGAAAGCCTTTATATGTGTATAACCGAGTAAGGGAATGGATGGGACTATATCTCTAACAGGGTTAAGTAGAGAAGCCAAGGCAATCTGTAACATGAATCAATACTTCCTGAAAGATTTAGACGGTCTTGCACTAATAGAATTAAACCTAAACAGAGAAGATGGAGTTATATGAGTGTATCACCAAGTGTTGTCACTGCCATCAACACCATCTAATTTTTTTCCTACACTTAAATTTTGGAGCCTATTGAGGATCTTACGATATATTTTCCTATGGTCACTCCATGTTCATTGGATGTTTTTAAAGTATTTAAGTATTATTCCTAGTTTTAACTTTCAAGTCACTTGAACACACATTCTCAGTCTTCGACAAGTTCATGAGAGCACTTCCTTTTATGTAAGCTTAAATATTAATAGCATTGTCCATCGAGACAATTCCTATGTGATGTTCAACTCATGTCTATAGTAAATATTCACTTTCATTGACAGTCCCTCCTCACTTTGTTGCATTTGTACTTCTATTTTGGTGTTTTCTCAATTGTCATCTTTTGTGCATTTTCGCTTTCACAAGTGTTGCTCTCACATTTTTGGTTCTCGTTTTGGCTTGATTTTACTTTAATAAGTATCATTTTCATGTTTTATTCACTTTGGAATGTGTCACTATTAATTTTTTTAGCATTTTTCAAGTGTCATGTTCAGGTTTTCCTCATGTTGCGAGTTTTATTTTTGTGTTTTCACTCTTGTATGTGTCACACCTTTGCACACCACCAAATCTAGTTATGGAACACTATTTTGCATTACATGATATTGCATATCATTAGAATATGTGATAGACACATTCTTGTAGCTAATTTCACCTTTTTATCAGAGTCATCACTCCTCTCCTAATTTGTCCTCTAAGGGTTGTAATATGTTGTTTCAATTGTCGCACTTAGAAATATATCTTGTTTTGTTATTTTTTTGAAGTGTGAGAATTGTTCATGAGTCATGTGCATTCAAATATCTTATATTAATTTAAATTTGTGTAATCCATTTTTTAGTTGTGTTAGGATGTCCTACTCTTTTGGTCCCACACTTAGCCATTGTCGGAGCTCTTCTTGGTCCTTATGCCTAACACAAGTTCTGAAGGCATTAATCCTCATACTAGGTGATTAGCACAACGTATTCATGAGCCTCAATGACATATATTTCCTCCCATACTCATGCACTAGGTCTTTTCTAACGTATCCTCCCTCTCACAGTGCATTAGTACTTCCTAAGGATAAGTCACCTAGCCTTGTGCTACCTCCTTCAGTGAAAAGTGCATTCCATATGAACAAGTAGCCATTTTTGGAGAGAACTGCATCCTCCAAAGCCTAAGAACACTTCAAAACAAAAAATGACACTTCAAATGCTTAGTGAAAAGCACACTTCAAAAGAACAAGGACCTTCTCTCCTCTAAAAAAACGCACTTTGGAAAAGAAAGGACCTTTTTGCCTTAAAAAGCACACTTTAAGAGCATGAGTGCACTTCAAGACTATGAGTGCACTCCTTCAACTCGAAGAATTGTTCCCTCCTTGAGCACATGGTGAAATCATGAAGCAAGAAGCTTCATCCTTCCCTTTGATCACATGGCACAGTCACGAAACCTGAAACTTGAACGCACTCCTTCGGCACAAAGAACTACGCCCTCTTTGAATGCATGAGTGCATCCTGAAGGCTTGATTTTTTCTCCTTCATCTCTTCGTCATGTGCCCTTGTGCCCTCCTTGTTCTCATGATCACATGAGTTCATCTTGAAGACTTGAAGACCTGAAGCCTCACTCCTTCATATCTTTAGAGTGCACCATTGCACCCTCTTATTCCACATGAGCGCACCTTAAAGTCCTGAAGCCTCACTCCTTCGTCTCTTCAGAGTGTCCCCTTGTACCCTCTTATCCTCTTTGAGCGCATGATCACACCTTGAAGACCTTAAGGATTGAAGCCTCACTCCTTCGTCCCTTTGGAGTGCTCCCTTGAGTTCTCTCTCTCTTGTTTGAGCACACAAGCACACCTTGAAGGCCTCCTTTGAGCCTCAATGAGTTTTATTGTGCCCTCCTAATCAAGACTTCTTCTTTTAATCCCACCATAGGACTATCATGAGTTCATAATTTTGTTGTAGCTCCTAGAGACAGCCTTGAGTTGCAAAATACCAGTTCCTAGGACATCTTAAAATCAGAGGTTAAGTGTGGAAAATTGCATAAATGCCTATGACAGAATATGGGTCAAGACAATAATGGTTTTGGAGGTTCAAGAAAGGAGAAGACCATTTGAGCCTGATTCATGTGAATTACCCAAACTGTGAGAGGGTTTGGGAGGCTGCAAGGCTATATGGCTTTTAAATGGGCCAAGGATAAAATAATGAGCAGAAACTTTAAAAATATGCAGAGGCGTTGAGAAAGAACGAAGAAGGAACCCACAAGAGACAGGCTTAAGAGGATTAAGAATCTGTGCCCTGTGAACTCAGAGGAAACATATATGAATGAGATATGGACAACAACAGAGGTTCATGGAGTGTGAATTAAGGGATTGTAGCAAGGTTAATACATGAGAATTAACACCTAAGAATTATACAGACATGAATTCATGAATAATATTGCAGACTACCGGCAGCTACATTACACGAACCATCAAAACATCATAGCATGAAAGATGATTACACATAAAAAGGAGATTACTGATAACAAAAGGAAACATATACATACTACTCATTTCTCCATATAGAATCCAAATAACAGCTTTGTATCATATTAAGTTTAAACAACTCTTCCAAATATGTGTCTCAGAGCACAGGGAGCACAATCATACAAAACTACAACAGATTCCTTCAAAATTCCAGAACCCTTCTTTCATCTTAGAACTCACTACATATAGAGTTCTCCTTGAGGGTTCATGATCAAATATTCTGTCATGATCGACCCACACAGGTGAAACAAAATTATCCTAACAAATTATTAGAGCATGCATCAAGAAATCACTCCTGCAACAGAAAAATAAAAACACAATTGGGTAAAATCAGGATTTACCAGCAAAACATCACTATCTAATCAATAAAAAGAGATAAAACAGTTGGCCAGGGAGACAAAATTCAAGAATATTCAAAGGAGTGGTGAGAAGTGGCTGAGAATAGGTGAGTGGTCCGACCTTCATCATATGATTCCTCCTACCGTTTGAAAACCTCCACTCTTTAATTCTCATGATTTCCACTTCCCATTCTGGAATAGCCAGTTGTGTTGTGCGTGTTGAACTCTTTGGCTGAGGTTATCCTATGAAAAATGAATAAACCATACTGCAAGTTCCACCCAAAATCTCATGTTATGTTTTAAATTGCAAACCGGAACTGGATTTCGGAGGGGGCATGAATGGCAGAAGCGGAAATGAATTTAGTGAGACTTTTTATCACTGAAATGGGTGAAAGACAAGCCAAAAGAGGGCTATTGATGATGTGGCAAGGTAGTGGGACCCGCGCTTGATAAATCACAGATCACAAATTTTATTTGCGCGCAGCGAAAGGTAAATGGTAAAGAGTGCGATGTGTGAAGTGAAAGGAAGGTGACATGGCACAGACGGTGGTGGGACCGCGCAAGTAGATCGCAGGACACAAGTTTTATGTAGGATCAGGTGGAGGTTAAATGTTAAAATTTGTGGAGTGCAAAGTGTGATAATGGGTAAGGTGACGTGGTAGATGGAGGTGGAGCCCTGCATTGCAATTTAAACAGAATACTTTGTGGGCACTTAAAAGGTGAGTTACAAATTGTGTGAAGCGTGAAAATTTATAATTGCTGATCTGTGAATTTTATATGTAGAAATGTGCGATGGATGGTGGGTGAAAGGGTGACGTTTCAGGGAGAAATGGCCCTACTTTAATCGTAATCAGGGAATCGAGAAGGCGGACGGTAAGTGAAAACAATGATATGGAAATGAAAAAGGTAAGGTAGAAAGATGAAGCGGAAAGGCGGAAAGGTAAAGTTTAATGATTTTTTAAGGGAAATGAAATGAAATGAAGTGTGGTAGGTGAATGGGTCCCACTTCATTGCATATCACATTTCAGAAGGTTTGTAGGAGATCGAAATTAAAGGATTTTGGGATTTGGCCGATGCGAAAAAGCAATTTGAGTGTGCGGTCATGAAATAAAAAGGGAATGACTTAGGGAAAAATAAAAAAAATAAATGGGATAAATGGTATTTAGAGCATTGGAGTTTAGAATTAGGACAAATGAAGGGTAGGAAGGGGGTAGATGGAATGAATGAGGGCAGTATGGATTTTTCTCACCATCACACTTGCTTTGGGTGATGGCTAATCAGCGACACTTTCCTCTTTCAACTAAATTAAAAGGCAGATAGATTCATTTGAAGCTCTTTGACAGTTAGGATTTCCCTTCCTTTCTCCTTCTCCACTTTGTGTGCAGTCACAGGCCAACACATACCATGAGCTAAGTAATGATAGAATATATGTTTTAAGACTTATTTTTCCTTACCATGAATGATCCCCATTCATAGGAGAACTATATCGGCATGACAAGGAGATGATAAAGCATATATCAAGGATAAAGCATAAAGAAACACCTGCAGAGAAGAATAACAAAAGAAACTTATCATGGAGACATGAAGTAGATCATGGACTGAGGAAGAAATAAGATAGTACATAATGACTTAGAAGATTCTGATATCGATCAAAGACCATTTGGAGGGTGAAGACAAGAAAAAAAGTGGATCTTTCATGAAGATGAAACATATATCAGATCTACCATAAATATTGCAAGATGAAGCACCAGGAAAGACAACTTGGCATTTCCGCCTCATCTTGAAGTCCATGTCATCATGATCAAGTTGTAACTTGTACAAGTCATCATATTGATTAGTATGTTTCCATGTCTCATGCCACATCATCATGTGGAAGGTAATGTTGTATTGTCAAGAAAAGGAAAAAATGTAATGTGTGGAAGTCCAAGAGTCATATGTGGAATATGGAAAGTCACTTAGTCATATGAGGAAAAAATGTACTTAGGAAAATTCCAAATTTCATTAGAATTTCAAGAGTTGTTGAGAAATATTAGAAGTCCAAAAGTCGTAAGGGTAATTCAAGAGTCACGGGGATATGAAAGGTCATTCACCTTATTATAAAATCAACGTCATAACTCAAGGAATGGGATTTTGGAGGCTTCAGCTTTGGAGAGCTAGTCTTGGCTTCTCTACTTGGCATAGGAGAGAAAACTATTCTTTGGAGAAACAAGAAGTGAATTAATGTTCCACTATTGGAACTAGTGTCTAACAATTGTAACTATCTACTTGGATCTTTCATCTTATAATTGAAGCTCGATGAGCCAGAAAATTTTCATGCATGTATTTTGAATGTTTTAGGACTATTATTTGGATGTTTTCTATATATATTTCATTCATATGTACTAATGAAATTGAATTATTTCCGTGGTCTTGATACTTATCTTGTTGAAGGTTTGATGTATGTGTTTTAACGATCGTTGTGTATATGTGAAATATTTTTCTAGATAACTAATGAATATTTCTTTGCTTGTGTGTCTCTCTTAGGTCAGTACTATTACTTCCTTCTAGAGGCTCATTTTTTGTCTCCCACCTCATGAAGGTATCCTTTTACACATTGCAATCGGTGTTTCACAATATCAACTTACTTGATCGTTCAGTGGTTATGTATATGATCTCTTATGTTATCCATTGAAACCAAGACAAACTTTTGTGTTATGGTGGTTGGGCTTATACTCCAAATGGGGCTCCTACTCCAAATGGTGTGAGGTCTAATTGGGACTTCACATCAAGGAGACCCCCTGTATGGTGGTGGTATCCAAAACTGTCAACACCTTTATAAATCATTAGCCTTATGTCTACATATTTGATCTAACAGAGATGCATACAAACATCAATATTTAGAAACATGGAGATATTTAATAGCAAATAAATCATACCTCAAATCACACATTAAATATAAGAGGCTAAATCATACCATAGTGGAAGATGTTTATATCGATATTTTCTACTGTCTAATTTAGGCTTTAAATTACTTTTAACTCTACCAAAAACTAGATCTTGGTCATCTCTTCAACAACTGCTCAACATGCCTTGAAACAAGCCTTACACGGGTCTAATATAGGCCCTTATTTGTGGCTTAAAACATCCCTTACTTCTATTTCAAATTTTTACTTCATTTTTCCCTTAGTTGAAATTTTAACCAATCCTTTGAATTCAAGTCTCACACTATGTTTTAATTCTTCCTTTGACTTCAAAATACAAGCCACAACCCAACCCAACAACTTGACTTTGATTAAACCACACAAAAAAACCTTCAAGACTTCCTTAAAACTCAACCTAATCATAACTTTATTTTTTGGTTTCTACAAGCCTATTTCAGCCTCCTCATGTGGCTGCTAAAAGCTTAAAATTTGACCCCTACTACGGCTGCTACAACCATATTTTGGCCTCTTCGTGTGGCTACTGCAGGTCTGAAATTTGGCCCCTTCTGCAGTTGCTTCAAGCCTATTTTGGCTTCCTCCTATGACTGTTATAGGTCCAAAATTCAATCCCTACAACATACCTTACACATTTTCATAATTTCCCCTTAAATAGCCTTCACAAACCTTGGTCTCAAGACATCAGAAACTGCCACAACCAGGTTGAAAACAAATCTAGGAAAGCTTCTAATTAAGCCTCAGATTAGATCGAATGTCACTTTGCTAAAAATTATCTTCAAGAGCTCAATATATTCCTAACTTAAACCAAAAATAACATCAAGAGAAATATAAGAAATAAAATCCCAAAAACCCTTAGAAACTCAGCCTCCTTGAAATATGTGTGACTACTCTTGACCTCGGAGAAAATAAACAAGATAATGTAAGAAAATTTTGATAAATTTAGAGGGTGACCAAGTGTCCTATATATACATGAAGGAGGGGTGTGAAAGGTGGGTCGAATTTCCCTAAAACTACTAAAAATTGTATCCAACGTGACCAATAATAAAGGATTAAATTCATAAATCAATCAATTTTTTTGTGGAGCCGACCATAACTCATTTTTTCAACCTTATTCATAATGAAACTTCCTCCTTTTGAGGCAAGACTTGGTCAGATATATATACAATCTATGACAAACAAAATTAATCCAAGGATCAACATATTTTTCTTTAATTTTAATGCCAAAACGTTGGACCAAAACATCATTCATTTTTTGGGCACCATGACCACACTTTCAAGGCTTGAGAAGACATATCTCCTAAACCATGACAAGTTACGTGGCATGCCACCTATCATCAGAAATGGAATAATGAGTACTATCAGATGATGGTATATCATGAATTCTCACAGTCATGTGTTGTAAAAAGAGTGCGGAATGTGGGGCTTCTTCTCTCTCTTTCTTGAGTTGACATCAATGCCAACCAATTTTCAACAGATTGAATCAACGTTCATTTAATTTACCAACTATCTAATCTTTGTGTTTTTTTTCTTCCAAAATAATGAGGATGACAATAGAGAATATTTTTGTACATTCTATCTAAGTACTACAATCAACAAAGTCATAAGTATTGATTTAATTAGACTAGAGCATGTGCTCCTGTCTCTCAGAGCAATTTGGGTATTAGGGACTTTGTGCTACTTCATGAGGTAATAATAGTTAAATGGGTTTGGCACCTTCTCAATTATAAGGTCAAAGATAGTATCAATTTATTGACAACAAATATTTTAGTGGTTTGTTTGTGGCCATATTCCCCCAATAATTACCCCACTTAGGAAACTTCTCTATCATTCATGAAAGAAAATGATGTCTTTCCTCTTACGAAGACTTAGAAACTGAGGTAGAAAAAATACAAAATGGAAATAAGATTTCTTTGAAAAATACGCTAAACAATGAACAATTGAGCACCCTAACGTAATATAAATGCATAGTGGGACTCATTTCCTTTCAAAGAGACAATAGAGGAAGATGAAATGGTCTTACAACTCTCTTCCTTCTAAGCAAGAAACCTACTTTCCATAATTTTGTCATGAATAATGTAATCATGACTACGATGTCTCTAATGATCCAAGGAATTGTGACACATAAGCATCAATATAAGGTCAATAAATCCAAGAGTTAACTATCTCAAATGTGTATATCCATCATAGTGAAATCAAGATTTATCAACACACCATGCAACCCATATCACATAAATCATACCCAAAAATGGTGTGAACAATTTCAATGTTAACACTCCATATTTGCAAGTAATTTTTTTAACCAATACAAAAGTGTCCTCTTTACAACTCAACCAAATCTATTTTCTACAAATATAAACTTGTTACATTTTTTTAATCAACCTAAATGATATCCTCCATCATGGCATAATACTTCACCTCTTCAAAACAACTACAAATATCACAAATGAAAGAACTCAATGAATATTGTTATCACATCTTTTAGGAGATATGCTCAATGTCACAAAATATCTAGATGTTTCTACTTGCTATTGTGGATTGTCCAATGTCTAAATAAGTCATCTTGACTTCCTATTTGTTGGAGTAGTGGTTGATCGTATATCCATCCCGAATATCACCTTGTTTACACGTGCATTAAATTATTCTATATCCATTAAAATAACCTATAGAACAACAATCTCACCATTAAGTTCAATCTTTGAATGAGAAACCTATGAAAGACATAAATTCACATCCACATCGAAATTCATATCTTAGATTTCCATTGTGTTAGAATGTATATCTTGTAAGACATTAGAGAACTTTTGAGGTCTAAAATGGGTCTCCTAAGAAAAATGTACAACCAAAATAAACTTTATAAGAACCAAAAGGATTCAAGTTGATGATGTCAACCACACGGGATGATTCATCATTTTTGTGGTAAAAAAGTAAAAAGATTAAAAAATAATTAAATAATAAAACTACTTTTTCAACTTGTATTTTCAACTTATCTCCCTAAGGTTTTTCTCACATTTTGAGTGGGACTACTCGTTGGATGCAATATTTAATTCCTCATCCAAGGATTAACCATGTTGAATACTTTTGATGGACTTCGCTACATGAAAAATGAGAAATACATGAAAAAATGTGATTGCAATCACGTTTTTCATGCATTTATCATTTTTCGTGTATGAAGGTCTATCAAGAGTATGCAACATGGGCACTCCTTGGACTATGAATCAAATTATGCATCCAAAAAGTGTTCCCGCTCGAAATTTGAGTAAACCCATAGGGAGATAAGTTGAAAAAGTAGTTTCTTATTTTTCCCTCTAAAATTTGATGATGTAATCCATGAGAATGAACACATTAACTCGATTACCCAGTGGTATAAGTTGCCTAAAATACGAAGGGATGAAAAAACATATAATTACTAACCATTAGAAATCAATTGATCACGTTATAAGAAGAAAGGGTTTGAATTGTGTCTAACCTTCAATATATAACTCAAATAAAGCTTATTTAAAGGTTCTAAAAAGGCAGGGCTTTATCTTAGTGGGTTTGGCAGAGAAAATCACTTCCACGAGACTAAGGCTAGAGTTAAGCATGTAGGTAATTCGTAAGAGTAAAGGTGAAGGGAGGAAGCTTATTAAATATTAACAACCAAGGTATCTAAGTTATGTACCCACATTTTTTAGCAAGAGTTTTGGGCATCAGTAAGTTGGGTGAGGAGCATAGCAGTTAAGAGCAAAGGTGAGGGAAAATTAACACAATTAAAATGAGTAGGCATAGGTAGTTATCAGAATGATAATGGTACCAAAGTAAGAATATTTTAGCAAGCTATATGTTGGTAAAGTCATTGTTCATGGACATGAGGTTAAATTTTTTTAAAGTAAATTAGGAGCTCAATAGAACCTTTACTAAGGAAATCCTAGAGATTCCTTCATGCCTAGAGAGTGTTATCTATAGGAATAACGATATTGGAAAACTAAGAACCATTCCCACCATAGGAGAATCAATAATTGTTACACAATATTTTTTTCACATTCCTAAGTCCTTATCCTAAGTGTTGTATTTTGTGTCGTTCATGTCACAAATTTTGAAAAGCGACAAGAGTGGTGTAAACTTATTCATCTTGGATAATATGCCTAAAGTATCCCTGAAGACCTAAAAGAGAAATTTCTTAAAGCCTTTCTGCAAATTTTGTAAAAAACCCTAAATTGCAAGTAGAGTGTAGGTCTCCCCTAGATATCTTGGTGATTGTCACCCTTTCCCTAACATGTGAACAATGCTAGGAGTGTGGGAATTTAGTGGTAAAGTCACGTTGGTCCTCTTTAGATAGGTTCTCCAAAAACAGAGTAGAAGCTTCGTCCTCTAGATCTCTCGAGAATGAAATTCTGGTACTTGTTGGTTGAGGATATGATCGAATACTCCCATTTTTACCCTTGATATTATATCCAAAGATTTTCCCCTTTGAGATAAGGCCTTTCCCCCTCATTATTGGATCCATAACCTCTCCAACTCTGCTATAAGAGAGTGCCATGCTAGTAAGTCTTGGTTGGTCATTGCTGGTTTCCATTCTTTTGCATGATTGTGCCTAGATGTTGTTAATTTGACGAGAAAGGAGAACAGATTGAAAAGCTTGGATTGGACTTGGATTTCCATCCCAAAGGAGGCCTCCAAAATCAAGGCACCGGTTGTAATCTTCCCTTTTTTTTATTTAATAATACAAAGTATGTTTTCCGATGAATCTGTTAATATTAATTGATTTAGCATGATACTCCTTGATTTTTCATGTGGTTTACTTTGAAATAAATATATGCTATGTATATTTCATTTGTTGTCTTATGATATTTCTTATAGGTATTCTGACATAGAAGGAATAGCGAGGAATGAGCCTGGAAGTGAAAGGATCAACATCGACATCGAGGAAATAATTGCATAAGGAGCGAGGTAGGTCATCTCCCTCACTCATATTATTTCAACGCTAAACTAGGAAAGCTTGTATTCTTTGTGACGATTGTTACTAGACCCACTCATTAGGCTAGAGGGATCGCTTATTTCCAAAGAATGGATTTTCTTTCATAACAAATTGGTGACTCTGTTGGGGATCCTACACCCTTTTCACCCTCTTCTTGTTTTTTTGTCTCCGTGCTTAGTTTGGAAAACCTATGAACAGACGCTTGTGTAGCTTTTTTTTCAGTCTGTATCCTAGCTTGTAAGTGTTTTGAGGTATCATCTAAATTTTTTCCTTAAAAAAAAAAATTGTATCCCTCTTTTCCTTGCTCAACGTGCTTTTTAACAGTTATAGTCGTGTTGCCAGTGTTGGTTTTTGTTGGAACATTCATGCTGCATACCATTGGTGTTAACTATAGTTCCTCGCTAATAGAGATTTTTAGAGTTTCTTCTGGAAAATCCTTAGTGTGTCTTGGTCCTTGAAATTTTTTCTTTTCTTTTCTTGCAGTATTTTTTTCTTTGAGTGTTTTCAGTCTCTTGGAAAGTCAAAATTAGTCTTATAGTTTAAATGGTAAAATTTGTGTTTCGATTGGGTCCTGTTGTTTCAAGTCAATTAAAATATTTGTTTACTGCTTATATCATCCAAGAAATATTGGTTCTTTGTTATAGATTAGTAAATTCTGTCTTTTTTTAAATAAATTGGGTTTTACATATTTTAGGTTTTCATTTCAAGAAGTACCTTTCATTACGTGCATAAGATTACTTGCATTGACAAGCTAGTTTTTGAAATTTCTTATTGGAAATAGATTACATTTTTTCAATAATTGAAAGCTTAAAAGTGCATTAGCTCCATTAAGTGAATTTCATCATTCAATGTGAAAATTGAAAACAAAAAATTAATTTAAATTCATCTTAGTGAAAGTAGAAATCATTTTACTTTTGAATGAGTTGAATTTGGGATAGTGAAAGTGAAATCGTTTTTACTTTTTAGAACTTGCAAAGTGAAAGCTAGTTGGGGGGGATTTTTCTTGCTGCATTTTGTTTGATGCATCACTCTTTGAGATCTCTTCCCTTATTAGTTTAGCGTTCATCAAAATCAAAGGAAACTTTTTCTCATATAGTTGCATCCTAGGAATTCAAGTGACATCGTTTTTTAGCCCAAAATCATAACTTAATTGAAGATAAACATTAAAATTAACCTCAATTAACCTAAGGAGCATTTGGAATTAACACAAATATCTAGAGGTCTAGGCTAGAGACGTGTTCTGGCGTCGTTAAGCGCAGCAACTGTTGCTAACAGCCTGTGTTGCATTTTGGGGGTGATATCACGTCCCATGTACGTAAGTATATAGGACTATGCTCTACATATGGTAAGTATATGGGGATGCTCTCATCAAACAGTTACACATTAGACAGTGCTACAAAGGATTGATCTCCCGCATACCATCATGTATATTTTTGGAGACTCTGTTGAGAATGCAACAAGATGATGGAGCTTAGTGGAAAGAAGTCGCCTTCACTAAGTGGGCCCGCAGGCTATGTTTGGCGCAAAGTCTATTTTTAGACATATGGATCATGGTCTATGAGTTGCAGGATTCTATTTGTGGATGGTTGGTCAAGTCGGAAAAAATAGATGGACTTCTATTTTTAGACATATTAGGCGGAATCTATTTTTAGATTTCCAGTCTAAAAATAGATATGTCGAATATTATTAGCTCTTAATAATATTTGGACTCTAAACATTATCTTATTCTCTTGGAGCACTTCAGTTAAGTGCACAGATGTGGCACAGGAGCTGATAGAAGGAATTACGCTATTCAGGGTTTTAGCTGCTGAGCTATTGTTGACAGGACTTGCCAGAACCTGCAGATTGAGTTTGGTGAGCTGATTTAGTAGAGTTAATGAGTTGTGTTCGGTTTAACTTAGTTGAACTAGTTGTATTTAGTCTAACTGACAAATACACTAGTGATGAGTGGTGTGAATAAATTATTAATTAATTCACTAATTATTAACTCATAAATCAACTAAAGAATACATCAGTTAACTGCAGTGCATGGACAGTTCAGTGGAGACCAGTGTTAGAGGTGGGTGAAAGGGTGAGTCTACTATCAGTTGTGACTATAGCTGTGCATTAGATTTGCACACACATTGATTGAGATTGCCAATGAGGATTATAATAAAGATGATATTAGTGGGGATTCTGGGTTCTGGATCTTTATAATGTTCATTGTTTCCATTGATTGGCAAAGAGGCAGGCATAGTGGGAGCTGGGATGGAGCATGGATATGTGTTGATCCTAGCTACATTTTGTGTAAATAATTGTAGATAGTGGGCTGGGAGCTTGTAACAATACTTACGAGATTGTTACATGATCTCTATCATTATAATACACAGATAGTTGGGGGTTTTCAGCTTTAAGCTTTCCCATAAATACTGTGTTTATATGTGTGATTGTTTATGGTTTTAATGTGCGCATGCGATTGTTTATATTTCCGCAATTAATGATCAATAGTAGAAGAGGTTATGTATTATGCATGAAGCTCAAATAGTGTCTAACTGCATAATCTTGCACAAAGTTATATTTTATTCAAATTTTCTGGTATCAAAGGAGTATTGATCTATTGGAGCAATTGAAAATTAGATTTAGCTGCTGAGCATGCTGAGTTTTGTATTGGTGGAATCTAATTCTGCAGCAGTTGTTTTCTTGGTGTCGGTTAATGCTCAACGATTGCTATATTGGGAGGATGCCCTTGAGGAAGCTCAATTATATCGCATTAGCTTATCGTGATGGAGTACAAAAAGCTAAGACAATGGGCTGAAGAGTTCATGTTATAGATGCAGTACTCAAAGCCTTCTTCAGGATACTTTGATGATTGGAAAGAAGGACAAAGTGTCAATGATTCTATTGAGGGCGTGGTTGCTCACATGGGTGTCTCACTCTGATAGAGTAAGTTTTAAATATACTTGATGTGGAAAGATTTGACAGATTTATTCCAAAGCACGAGCGACCAGAGGAAGTTGGCGCTCAAGGATAAACTCAAAAACATAAAGATGGATAAAGGCGACAGTATGCCCAAGTACCTCACGAAGTTCATCCAATGCAGGGATGAGCTGGGAAGTGTGGGGGTGACTGTTGATGATGAGGACTTGGTGATATTGGGTCTCCTTGCTTCCAAAGACTTGGTATTCCTACTGTGGATTCGTCAATGGTCGGGAGAAATTTCCCGGATGGGAGCGACGGTCGGACCTTGTACAGAATCGTTGTCTCATGTTACACGATGAGTACACCCGAGTTGGCGTTCAAGAGGCCCAATATTTTCATTTGAGGATTTTTGGTTCATCGGTTTACATTCATGTGACTAAGGATGCTGGTGAATAATGAGCCGACCGGGGAGTGTTGACATCAGGTACATCGACACGCCCACAACCATCGTGTGTATTTTCCGTACGCTCAAGACCGTTGCGACGGGATATCAAATTTCTAGAGGAGGAACGAAAGTGTTTGGCTAAGAGGGATTTTTACCCAGACAGAGTAGGCTATTAGCATCCAAGGATGAGCCCCGCATGTGGATCAGCCACAAGAGGAGGTTCATGGAGTGGAAGAGACCACTCATGCAGTGCCAACCATCAGAGGGCGGAAGCGCACTACAGAAGCTGAGCGACTGGCTCAAGATGCAGAGAAGGTTGTAGGACCACCTACAGCACAGCGCAGACAGAGATAGTCACCGGACCGGTATACTAGATACATGGCTCTTGTGAGCAAGTGTATCACGACAGAGCCATCCTCTTTCGAGGAAGTTGTGGAGGACCTCGCATGGGTATATGCCATGGTGGAAGAGTACAGACCACCAGCGTAATAGCATGGGAGATTGTCCTGTAGGTCAAGGGAAATTAGTGGTGTCTAGACATCTACGTGCTGGCCAGGTCGACGGGAGTGTGAGAACACAAGGCAAGATTTGTTGCTCCTATATTTTTGCGTACAAAGGGGATCGATTATGAGGAGACATTTGCACTCGTCGGCAAGGTATTCTTCCACACGGACGATCCTAGCTTCTCTCAGCGCAAATGGGGTGGCACATTCATCAGATGGATGTGAAGACTGCGTTCCTCAATGGAGTTATTGAGGGAGAGGTGTACATAGAGCAGCCTGAAGGTTTTGAAATCTTCAGCAGTGAGTCGCATGTGTGCCGACTCAAGAGAGCACTGTATGGGCTGAAGCAAGCACCTCGTGCTTGGTACACTCGGATAGACAGCTACTTCACCGGGCTTGGATTCTCCAAGAGTGAGGCGGATCCCAACCTGTACCAGATTGTGGTGGAGGGGAAGCTGTTGATCATCGTACTGTATGTAGATGATCTGATTTTGACTGGCGATGAGCAGTTGATACTTTCATGCAAAGAGGATCTTGCATGAGAGTTCGAGATGAAGGACTTGGGCATCCTTCATTATTTCCTGGGATCGGAGATTTGGCAGCGCAGCGGAGGACTGTTTGTTTCTCAGGGAAAGTATGCTCGGGAGATTCTGGAGAGGTTCAACATGCAAGGCTGCAAGCCTGTTGACACTCCTCTTCCTGGTGGTTAGAGGAAGGAGGATGCTACTTCAGCAGAGGTAGTGGATGCCACTGTCTATCGACAGTTGGTGGGGTCGCTTATGTATCTGGTCAATACACGACCCGATATATGCTATGCTGTTAACCAGCTTTCGCAAGCTATGGTTAAGCCTACCAAGCTCTTCTGGAAGGCGGGCAAGCATGTATTGTGTTATCTCAGAGGCAGATCGGGATATGGATTGTGGTACAGACAGGAGGATGAGGTGAAGCTGTGTGGCTTCACGGATGCAGATTGGGCAGGGAGCCCAACGGATAGAAAGAGAACATCTGGAGGGATTCAGTATCGGGTCGACAGCAATTTCTTGGTACAGCAGGAAGCAGAGATCCGTGGCACTCAGTTCAGCGAAGTCTGAGTATATGGCAGCGAGTTTGGCTGCATGCGAGGCTATATGGATGAGGAAGATCCTAGTCGGGTTGTTCGATTCACACTTGGAGCCTGCTGTGATTTATTGTGATAACCAGAGTTGCATCAAACTCTCAGCTAATCCATTATTTCATGATAGATCCAAACACATTGACATCCGATATCATCATATAAGAGATTGTGTGCAGTGGAGAATCATGTTACTTTCATACATTCCCACGGAGGATCAGGATGCTGATATCTTGACGAAGGTGCTCACTAGGAGAAAATTTGAATACCATAGAGGCAGGATAGGGGTTGCAGATAATCCATATCTTGTTGAGAGGGAGTGTTGAGAATGCAACAATATGATGGAGCTTAGTGGAAAGAAGTCGCCTTCACTAAGTGGGCCCGCAGGCTATGTTTGGCGCAAAGTCTACTTTTAGACTATGTCTATTTTTAGACATATGGATTCGCGTCCAGTGAGTTACGTTACTTGTGTGGGTTGTCAAGTCGTGAAAAATATATGGACCTCTATTTTTAGACATACAGGTCGAAGTCTATTTTTAGATTGCCTATCTAAAAATAGGTCAGTCAAATATTATTAGCCCTTAATAATATTTGGACTACATATTTATCCTTATCCTCTTGGAGCAACTCTAAAATTTTAGCTATGATGTGGCACATGCACCGACCGGAGACCCGTTCACGCTATTCCTAGGTTTAGTTGAGATGAGTCAATAAAATGACAGAATTCAGCTAGAACTCAGTGATTGATGGTGGAGTTGATTGAGGACAACTTGAGTTGTGTTCAGTTTGACTTAGTTGAACTAGTTGTATTTAGTCTAACTGATTAATACACTAGTGATGAGTGGTGTGAATTAATTATAAATTAATTCACTAATTATTAACTCATAAATCAACTAAAGAATACATCAGTTAACTCATGTGCATGGACAGTTCAGTGAAGACCAGTGGAGAGGTTAGGTGAAAGAGCAGTGTGACTATCAGTTGTGACTATACTGGTGCATAAGATTTGCACACACCTTGATTGAGATTTCCAATGAGGATTGCGTAGTACATCTTGGTGGGATTCGAACTTGGATCTCATGTTTTTCCATATTGGATTGCGCAGTAGAGGTAGGCAGACAGGTGGATCAGATTGGAGCATGTGATATGTATGATCTGAGCTTGTTTTGTGTGTAACAATTGGAGATAGTGCTGAGAGCTTGTGAGGAGTTTGTACTATGATTGTTACATGATCTCTATCATTATAGTATACAGATATTTGGGGGTTTTCAGCTTTAAGCTTTCCCATAAATCCTGTGTTTATATGTGTGATTGTTTATGTTTTAATGTGCGCATGCGATTGTTTTTAATTCCGCAAATTGATGATCAATGGTAGAAGAGATTATGTATTATGCATGAAGCTCAAATAGTGTGTAATCAGGATAATCTCAGTGAATAAGTTATCTTCTATTCAAATTTCTACAGACCCGACTAGGTTGCAAACCTGCCACAGGTAACTGAGTCGACCACCTTGTAGACGTGATACACCAAACACATCATTTAGGGAGATTGGTTGACGTATGTCAAGTCCTTGGTTAGCCAAAGTGTATATTTTAGTTCACGGGTACTTGGTAAACCTTTTTTCCTAGATTACCCCTTTTGATTTATTTTGTTTAATTCTAAAATTTACTGCCCACTGAATAACATCTTACCCGTGCACAACTCCTTAGAATATCTTAGGTTTAGACTAATGGTAATAGTTTCTAGGTTTACCAATCAAGGAATCCAATTAAATGGGAAAAATGGTCTGTTTCCTTCTTTTGGAAATGTTGGAACCCCCTATATGGCAACATTGTCCCTCTCAGGATTAACCATTGGTTTGCTAGTTTGGTTATTTTCAACCCCCATGGTTCCAAATCTCCAAGCTTCTTCTCAACCAAGTTCTCCTCGACCTAAACAATGTCAACCTCATGTTGATCCTAAATTTGAACCCTCGCCTTCTTCGC
Organism: Pinus albicaulis; assembly: GCA_034641835.2. Lineage (NCBI taxonomy): Eukaryota > Viridiplantae > Streptophyta > Pinopsida > Pinales > Pinaceae > Pinus > Pinus albicaulis. The sequence goes on from CM076577.1 coordinate 203,843,447, forward strand.
CTATTTCTTCACCCTATTCTTCCTCTTCTCCTAGTGAAAGTCTAGATTCTAGTAGCCAGGAAGCTAAGAAGAAGAAGAAGAAGAGGACAAAGAAGAAGAAGAAAAATAGGCAAGGGGGAAAACAAGAAACCATTTATATCCATGCTACTGATGTTGAAAAATATTCCATTCAGTCCCACAAATTCAAACTCCCTTGCAATTTATGTAAGGATGACCACCATCTTATAGATTGTCTTGGCATTCCCAGGATATTAGAAGTATGGTCCACAGGCTCACATCAGAATTTTTCATCTGCCTTTGGAGATTATGCTAGTGATAAAACCTCAACTAGTGATAGTAAGTCCCATGGTAAAAGGTTAAAGTCGTATTTCCCTGTAAGTTATGATAAGGGAATCACCCCATTCACCTTTTTCCTTATATGGATGAAGCCTCCAAAGTGTCATATAACCTTACGGATTCTCAACCTTGTCTTCATGTTGGTTACTAGAAGCTTTCCACTGATCCTCCACTACTTGATCAAGTGATTAATTAGAAGTCATCGTTGGCTAATCTCACTCTCTCCGAAAGCAAATCCGATGTATGTTCCTGACAAACAATTGGTTGAGAAAAATATTGACTTGATTACACCTTTATTTGATCATACCTTTCCCATAGAGAGTGAAGACCATACCACTCATGCTATTTTTGTTTCTTCATATTCCCATGAATTGGAGGGAAATCGTCCCATTCCCATGGTACGGGAGGGTGATCCTCCTGCTCCCATAACAGTAGGGGGATAATTCTCCTATTCCCACGAAACCCCCTCCAATTGGTCTAGTCGCTTCTTTTAATTGGAGTATATTGGAAGGATATCGTCTTCCTTCTTACGTGCCCTTTGAGATCACAATATAGGCCTATAATGTGGTCGTACCTAGCACAATAATATATGAATGTGCATATGTTATCATTTTGTCCTCAACTACTTGGAAATATTTCGGTTCTGCGTAGTTTGTGCCTGTTACCCAAAATATGTTGGCTTTTAACAAAGGAACTAGTCAACCGTTAGGGGTCCTTCAGAAGTTTCCTATTAATTTATGAGGAAAGACTATCTATATAGAGGTGATGGTTGTCCAAGGCCCTTTGGACTTTAACTTACACCTTGGGCGTGACTATACTTATGTCATGGGAGCTCTTGCCTCTTTTCTCTTTCGTGTGATTTGTTTCCCGCATGAAGGAAGAATCGTGACCATTGATAAATTTCATTCATTGGTCCTAATCTAGCTCCCAATCAACCATCATCCCTTAATGGTCCTTTTATGCAAGTGGCATCTTCCCCGCCACGTGTTAATTATGTGGCAACCTGTTCCATGCCCTCGTCTACTAATGATCTAATCGGTGATGTAGTGCATCATGTACTAGGAGCATTGGACCCTTACTTCCAGAGAGTTTTTCTCCCATCTGATGAGAACCTCTTGGAATCCATCACCTCTTATGGGCCATGAACAGACTCTTCAGAGTAGAGTTCCTTTCCTTGTGTCAATCTCCCTAAAAAATGAATCAAGACTCTTCGAAGCAGAGTTCCTTTTCTTGTGTCAAGCTCCTTAATGAATCAAGACTCTTCTAAGTAGAGTTCCTTTTCTTGTGTCAGGCTCCTTAAAAATGAAATAAGGCCTTTAGAGTTGAGTTCCTTTTCTTGTGTCAAGCTCCTTAAAAAATGAAACAAGGCCTTCAAATCAAAGTTCCTTTTCTTGTGTCAAGCTCCTTAAAAATGAAACAAGGCCTTCGGAGTAGAGTTACTTTTCTTGTGTTAAGCTCCTTAAAAAATGAAACAAGGTCTCTTAAGAATAGTTCCTTTTCTTGTGTCAAGATCATTAAAAAACTGAAACAAGGTGTCATGAGGATAGTTCTTTTACTATGTCAACCTTGTTAATAAATGAAATAGGTTCCTATGAGCATAGTTCTTTTATTGTGAAAATCTCATTAAAAAATTATACAAATCCTCTTTCAATTCAAGTCTTTGATTAGATCTCATAAATTCCCATTCGATTCTTTCACTTGATCTCATAAATGAACCTTAATTTCCTCCACCTGTTAGTAACCAGTAGTCTGCTTAGGTGAATGAAATGAAGCTTGGAGGGCATGTACCTCTAATTCATTCATTATGCTGGGGGCATGCAAACTTATTCCAATCATATTTTTTCTCATGTTTCAAGATTGTAAAACAAATGAAACCAATTTCAAGCATAGTTTATCTTTATTTCAAGCTTTTGTAAAAAATTGAAACCAATTTCAAGCATAGTTTATCTTTATTTCAAGCTTTTGTAAAAAATTAAACCATTCCTATACACCTCTTGAGATTTCCCTTTTATCTGTCTCTTCTTCCAGATGAACCTTGGTTTTCTCATTCCATCATCACCATCTGCTTGCCCGATCATATGATTTCACTAGGTTTTTTTTCCCTTTCTTGAGGAACCACTGCAATGTGTGGATTTATTAGCCAGTCTCTTAACTTTTATGTGTTTTGAGCAGTTCTATCATCACCGGAACCAGTCGCTACCCTTTATACCACTTGTTCCTCTAGGAGGATTCCTCTTTCAGCTCTTTTTATACTCCAAAAATATGAAAATATTGTCAAGCACTTGCCCTTTTGAGCTTGTTAAAATAAATGAATTGACATCGTCTCAATATAATTTTACCCCTTTTTTGGGCTAAGGATTGACTAATTACGAAAAAGGAATACCTTGGTCAAACATGATCAAGAGGTTCTCTTGAATATTATTTTCTACCTTTTCGGATTTGAGGGACTATCTATGAAAAGGAATCTTTTGTAGTTTTGTTTTCCACCTCTTTTTCAAACTCCCTAAACATGAAAAATATGTCAAGTTACCCCTAATTCAAACTCGTAACAATTTAAACGACATAGTACTTGTCACCATGACGAGACCGAGTTACTCCTTCCTAGGACTCGTTAAACTTACTAGGATGGATTCATTCAAAGGGTGAACTTATACATTAATAATATGGTATCCTCTTCAAGATTGTATAAAAAATCAAGAGGTACTCACTAGAAATAGTGGGGGAAAATGGAAGTAAAGCATGTTTTGTATTTTTTACCAAAGGCAGCATGTTGCTCTTGAACATGACACTTATATGCATTTCATGTCGGGTTAGGGATATCCTTCATTCATCATTTGATTTCCTGGGTTTGGGAAATCCATTTTCCTCTCATTCGATCATCTTCTAATGTCACCATGACCTTTGATCCCATTTTGAGTCAAATTTTTCCAAACTCTGGAGTCGTTTCACTGATATGTTCAATAGAATTCTTATTTGTAAAAGTAAAACATTGTCTGCTTATTTGACCCTCTCTAAACACTCTTATCATCTTGAGAAATCCTTTGTTTTATGTCGATGATGTGGGAATCATTATTTCCCTCCTTCAATGGATCACTTCCTATCGACTTCATCTCATTATCCAGGAAGGTGATTTAGAAACTCCTTTTCAGTACCTTGGAGCATGCATGCCCCAATGGCAGGTTCTTCGTATTCGACAACGGGTTCACATCATTGGCCTTCAATCGAATGATTTTTCAAGTGTTCGACTTCATCTCATTCGTTCACACTTATATATTGTGTTGTCGTACCTTAAGGGCCATCGTCATTATTGGTGGTTTCTCTTGCACCTTTTAAACGATTTACCTTATTGGCCGGTAATTAGGTGGTTTATACCATGTTCGACATCAACACATCTATTCACATGGTTAGATTCGTACAGTGGATATATAGAGATAGCAACAAAGACCCTGGATCACATTTTTTATTATCCAGGTTGCATTCATTTATTGATTATTCATGATTGTACACATGATCCTTTATATACATATGGGTGCAACCATACCGTGGATCCACCTCCATGATCTCTTTTAGATGGATGGTTGCGTCCATTCCGTGGGTTCATTTATTCCTATTCAGAGATATAGTTTTAGGCATGTTCATGCCAAATATCTCATATATTGTATTGTGTTTGATTGGTAGGTCTCTTGACGGTGGTTTTCCAAAGTCCTTTCCATGGTTGATAAAGTGATTCAACCATCACTTCTGGTTCTGCTTTCGTGCTTTAGAGAGAATTTGTTACATATTATTTTGTTGCATTCATCATTCCTTATCCTAAGTGTCATATTTTTTGTCGCTCATGTCACAAACAACGCAAAGTGACAAGGGTTGTGTAAACTTATTCATCTTGGATAATATGCTTAAATTATCCCTTAAGACATAAAAGAGAAATGCCTTGGAGCCCTTCTGCAACATTTGTAAAAAAACCCTAAATTCCAAGCCCAACCCAACTCTCCCCTAGATATACTTGTGCTTTTCACCCTATCCCTAACATGTGAACAACGCTGGCAGCACGATAATTCAGCAGTAAAGTTGCGTTGGTCCTCTTCAGGTAGGTTCTCCAAAAATGGAGCAAAAACTTTGTCCTCTAGATCTCTCGGGAACGGAAGTCTGGTACTTGTTGGTTGAGGATATGGTCGAATACTCCCATTTTTTACCCTTGATATTATCTCCAAATATTTTCCCCTTTGAGATAAGGCCTTTCCCCCTCATTAGTGGATACATAACCTCTCCAACTCTGCTATAAGAGAGTGCCATGCTAGTGAGTCTTGGTTGAGCATTGTTGGTTACCATTCTTCTGCCTGATTTCTCCTATATGTTGTCGATTTGACGACAAAGGAGAAGAGATTTAAAGGCTTGGCTTGGACTTTTATTTCCATCCCGAAGGATGCCTCCAACATCAAGTAATTAGTTGTAAGCTTTCCTTTTTTTAATTAATAATTCAAAGTATGCTTTGCTTCCCATGAATCTGTCAATATTAATTGATTTAGCATGATACTCCTTGATATTTCATGTGGTTTTATTTTATATATATATATATATATATATATGATATGTATCTTTCATTTGTTTTCGTATGATATCTCTTACAGGTATTCAGACATAGAAGGCATAGTGAGGAATGAGCTTGGAACCGAAAGGATTAGCATTGACATCGAGGAAATGATTGCATAAGGAGCAAGGTAGGTCATATCCCTCATTCATATTATTCTGATGTTAAACTAGGAAATCTTGTATTATTTGTCACGGTTGTTACTAGACCCACTCATTGGTCTAGAGAGATCGCTTCTTTCTGAAGAAGGGATTTTCCTACATAACACTAAACATTAGAAATCAATTGATCGAGTTTTATGTTGGTAAATTCAATGTTCATGGACATGAGGCTCAACCTTTTTAAAGGAAATTAACAGCTCAATAGAAACTTTACTAAGACAAGCCTAGAGCTTCCTTCATTCCTACAGAGTGTTATCTATAAGAATAAAATTAATAACCATTCCCACAATAGGAGAATCACTAACCATTATAAATCAATTAATCGAGTTTTATGTTGGTAAAGTCGGTGTTCATGGACATGAGGCTGAATTTTTTTAAAGGAGATTAGTAGCTCAATAGAACCTTTACTAAAGAAAGCATAGAGCTTCCTTCATGCATGGAGAGTGTTATCTATAGGAATAATAATGTTGGAAAACTAAGAACCATTCCCACAATAAGAGAATCACTAACCATTAGAAATAAATTGAATGAGTTTTGCGTTGGTAAAGTTATGTGTTCATGGATATGAGTTTGAAGTTTTTTAAATGAAATTAGCAACTTAATAGAATCTTTACTAAGGAAATCCTAGAGCTTCCTTCATTCTTGGAGAGTGTTATCTATAGGAATAACAATATTGGAAAACTAATAACCATTCCCATAATAGGAGAATCGCTAACCATTAGAAAGAAGTTGATCAAGTTTTATGTTGGTAAAGTCAATGTTCATAGACATGAGACTCAACCATTTTAAAGGAAATTAGCAGCTCAATAGAACCTTTAATAAGGAAATCCTAGAGCATCCTTCATGCCTGGAGAGTGTTATCTATAGGAATATCAATATTAGCAAATTAAGAACCATTCCCACAATAGGAGAATCACTAAACATTAAAAATAAATTGATCGAGTTTTTTGTTGGTAAAGTCGGTGTTCATGGACATGAGGTTGAAGCTTTTTAAAGGAAATTAGTAGCTCAATATAACCTTTACTAAGGCAAACCTAGAGCTTCCTTCATGCCTGGAGAGTTTTATCTATAGGAATAAAAAATTTGGCAAACTATGAACGAATCCCACAGTAGGAGAATCACTAACCATTAGAAATAAATTGATCAAGTTTTATGTTGGTAAAGTCAGTGTTCATGGAAATGAGGTTGAACCTTTTTAAAGGTAATTAGCAGCTCAATATAACCTTTACTAAGGAAATACTGGAGCTTCCTTCATGTAAGAAGAGCATTATCTATAAGAATAAAAATATTGGAAAACTAACCATATATTTTTGGCCTTAAAATAGAGTACATCATTTTATTTTAAGTCATAAAACAATTTATCAAAAGAAACTAGACCATATCAACATATTAAATAGAAAAGGAAGTAGGTATCACCTGTTTTATTTGAAATTCCTCCAATGTCTACATCATTTTATTATAACGAATAAAAAATTTTATCAAAAAAACATTATTTATATAATTGAATACATACAACCAATTCTAGGTCAATTTCAACACACTGACAGTAATTTTCCAAGTGAAAATATAGTCATAGTATTTAAGTGGAAAAACAAGTTATCAAAAAACAATTACTGATATATTTGAAGTCATACAACAAATTCCTTTTGTATATTTGATTTTTCAAGGATACTTTCAAAAAGGAATATGTATAAAAAAAAATTAAGTTGCTGCTATTTTTTATTATGAATTGTGTCTCTATTTTTTGTTTCCACAAGAAAAATCGTAGCTTTTATTAATAAAAATAAAAGTTACATTTTGTATATGAGAGTGCATATTCAGATCAACTTTTAGCTGCCATATATACTGAGAAAAGCCAGAAAAACAATTACATCTGATTTAGTTCCCCTTTCTTTTATACAAAAATGTATATCAAAATAGCCTGTTCACATAAAGTTTGTTTAGGTATATATACAATATGACAATACAAACAAAATTGTTAATATAAATATCAGCAGCAATCTCTAATGGGGGCCATTCCCCCTCCTATGTGCCATTGCAAAAGGTTTGTGGAAATACTAATAATATGCCTGATCATTCTGCTCCTGTACCCCCACATGAGAATTCAGTAGGTGTGTCGCCTCCTTGGAAAGGAAGTCATAAATTGAGTTCCACTCCCTGTAAATATGTCGACATGAAATAGGATCAAATAGAGCTTTGAGCATATGAATTTCATCCAAGATGTTTTGAAGTGTATGTGTGCGGCATGTCATTGTGTAGTGAACCAGTCAATGACAATCTTTGAATCACCAAATATTTGTAGAGTGTTAGGTCCCTATATTACTAGTATAGTCCCTTATTTTTGTTAGTGTAACCCCCTTATTGTTATTATTGTACCCTTGTAACCCCCATTTTGTTATTATTGTGCCCTTAAATTATTATTGTTAGGTCGGCTAGGATTACATTATGGCCCCATGGACTCCTATATATAGAAAGGAGGTTTTGTTAATTGTATCATCCAAGAATTGTGCATTTATGTAATGTATTGGAGGTTTCCCCCTCGAAGTGGCTTATTTCTAAGGCGTGAACATTCTCTCTTCTTTCTTTAGAGCTGGTTAACCAACATTTGGTATCGCAGGTTTGGATTCTAGGGTTTTTCATGTTGCTCCAAACAGGTCATCGTGGCATTTTCGCTCATAAATTTTTTTCACGGTTTTGTGGTTGAAATTTTGGAAAGTGGCTGAAATCCTGAGGAATATTTTCTAAAAATTTCAGAGCTTGGTTTGCAATATTTTCGGAGATATGATCTGTGGAAGTTAGGTCTTTTTTCAGGCTCCTAAAAAAGTCATCGTGGCATTTGCGCTATAACGTTTTTTCTACGAAGGTTCAGAATCTGAAATTTGTATGGTGCGAAGATGAAATCCTGAGGAAATTCTTCAAAAAATTTCAGAGCTTGGTTCGCAATATTTTTGGAGATATGATCTGTGAAAGGTAGTGCTTTTTCAAGCTCCTGAATTTCATCTCAAAGAGGTGATCATGGGAAAACTTAACAACCCTCCGGGCCTCGATTGAAGTGTCGTGTGCGGTCGCAAGCATACGAAGATTGGCTTTAAAGTATCAATTTCAGAGACAAAGGACAAAAAAACAGTGACACGTGCGAATGTACAAGTTCAGTTTCTGAATACCCTTCCAGTCTTAATTAGTCAGATCAAGATTGGACACAAATTGTCTTGAGAATCCAAACGTTTAATCATGGGTATTCAAAAGATAATTCGCAGGGCTACTGAAGAAGTTGAACTCGTATATTGAAAATCTGAATCACAGAGATAATACACCTTCAATATCGAGCTCCTCAAAGCTAGTAAAAGGTGTATTTTTTTCCGAATTGCATAAGTCTTGTTTGAAGAATCAAGTTGAATTGATCCTCCAAGGGCATCTTTGTAGAACAGATATCAATATTGGATTCTAAAATGGCCCTAAAAATAATTCAACACCCATTAAGCCTTCAGAAGGGTCTACTATGACTCATGAAGATGAAGAATTGCAACATGATCTATCAAAATTACAAGAGCCAGTGCAACAAATTTCACTCTCGCAAAGAGCAACAAAAAATGAAATGGAAGTTTTGAAGAAAGGCGTGGAAGTGAAGATGGACGGTTTGAAGAAAGGCATGGAAGCTAAGATGGATGGCGTGGAAATGAAGATGGACGGTTTGAAGAAAGGCGTGGAAGCTAAGATGGATGGCATGGAAGCTAAGATGGATGGCATGGAAGTGGGCATCGAAGCTAAGATGGATGACATGAAAGACAACATGGAAAACATGAAGAATGATCTAAAAGCATACATGGAAGGCTTGATGACAAGCTTAAAACCATAAATGATTCCTAATGGCGGAAATATAGGAGAAGAACCTCATGATGAGAACAAAATAAATGTTAATCGTGATTTCATAAACTCGAATGTTGGTGGGAAGAACCACCATATTCCAAAATGGATATGAGGAAGTTTGATGGAAAGGATCCTGTAACATGGATACTACAGATGGAGCAATATTTTGATCTCCATAACGTGCAAAACACACAAAAGGTACGCATTGCAACTTTACATTTAGAACAAAAATACATTTGTATGGTATCGATGGCTTTGTTCCCGTAAAAAAATTGTCACTTGGTCAATTTTTACGGAGGAAATGATAGCACATTATGAGGATACAAAGAGCAACACCTTCTTTACCCAACTGATAAATCTCAAACAAAAGGGTTTAGTGGGGCAGCACATTGAGGACTTCCAAAAATTGAGTATAAGGGTAACTGATATTTCAGAGGACCACAGGATTGATCTCTTCTTAGGCAGTTTAAAGGATAACATTCAACATGAAGTTCGTGTTCCGGAACCTGATTCATTAGAGAAGGCATTCAGGTTGGCAAGAAAAGTTGAATGTAAAATTATGGCAACAAGGAAGTCTACTACTCAATTCTATAAAGAAGGAAGTGTGGCTACATCTAGATTTCCACAACCTACAAGGTTGACACCACAACAATTGGAAGAAAAGAGAGCAAAAGGGCTTTGCTACAGTTGTGATAGCAAATACACTAAAGGTCATAAGTGTGCTGAGAAGAAATTATTTTACATAGATTGTGAAGAGGAAGAAGAAAATGAACAAGAAGAGGATATACACCAGGAACCAGCCCCAGAAGAGGAAGAAATGAATCCAACCATATCATGTAATGCACTGGCAGGAATTACCACTCTTCAAACTCTCAAGATAAAAGGACAAATCAAGAAGAGAAAGGTAATAGTGTTGATTGATTCAGGTAGCACCCATAATTTTATTCATTGTAAGGTAGCCAAGGAATTAAATTGTTTCCTATACCCAGCACCAGAATGTCAAGTGATGGTTGCAAATGGAGGAACCATAAATTGCTCTGGAAAATGCCATAATATCAAGCTAACCATGGGGGAATATGTATTGAATAGTCCAATGCTTTCCATTCCTATGGGAGGTGTTGATGTTGCACTAGGAGTACAATGGTTACAATCTTTGGGGACGGTAGCTTTTAATTTTCAAGAACTTTTCTTGAAATTCTTTTCAGAAGGAAAGGAAGTCGAATTACGGGGTATTGAAGGGAAGCCAGGAAGGATAATAAGCTCTAATGGCATGACAAAGCCTCTAAAGAAAGAACAACGAGGCGTAATTGCACAATTATGCTCACTAGAAGTTCCAACATCAAAATCATCTATTTCTGCAGATCTCCAACAAGTCTTGGACAATTATTCCAAGGTGTTTGAAACTCCCAAAGGACTCCCACCTATTCGTGATCATGATCATGCTATTCATTTGATTCCAGGAAGTGTTCCTCCAAACATCCGGCCTTATAGATATTCTTACTTCCAAAAGAGCGAAATTGAACGCATGATTGCAGAAATGTTAGAGGCGGGTATAATTCAACCTAGTCAAAGTTCTTTCTCTGCTCCTGTAGTATTGGTACACAAGAATGATGGATCATGGCGAATGTGTCCGGATTATAGGGAGCTCAATAAGCTCACCATTAAAGATAAATTTCCCATTCCTATGATTGATGAATTATTGGATGAATTACATGGAGAAATTTATTTTACCAAGTTGGATCTTCGTTCAGGATATCATCAAATTAGAATGAAGATCGAAGATATTCCAAAAACAGCATTTCGAACTCATGAAGGTCATTATGAATTTTTGGTCATGCCTTTTGGCCTTACCAATGCACCTTCTACATTTCAAGGGTTGATGAATTCCATTTTCAAACCCTTCCTTAGAAAATTTGTGCTAGTATTTTTGATGATATACTAATATACAGCAGGTCTTGGAAGGATCATGTTGAACATGTTGACAGGGTGCTCAAACTATTGCAGGAGAAACAATTATATGCAAAAACATCCAAATGTTTCTTTGGAGTACAAGAGGTGGAATATCTGGGTCATATTATATCTCACGAGGGTGTTAAAGTAGACCTTAACAAAATTAAAGCCATTAAGGAATGGAAAGTCCCCATGACCATAAAGCAGTTGCGAGGATTTCTCGGGTTAACAGGGTATTATCGCAAGTTTGTTAAGAATTATGGGAGAATAGCAGCACCTCTAACAACATTATTGAAGAAGATGCATTTTCATGGACTCCTGAAGCAACTAAGGCCTTTGAACATCTTAAAGAGGCAATGTGCCTAGCACCGGTCTTAGCTACGCCAGACTTCACAAAAAACCTTTATTGTGGAATGTGATGCCTCAGGAAATGGAATTGGTGCAGTTTTAATGCAGGAAGGAAGACCCATTGCTTTTGAAAGTCGCCCAATCAAAGGAAAGTATTTACAGAAACCTATTTATGAGAAGGAAATGTTAGCAATACTGCATGCACTAAAGAAATGGAGAACTTACCTAATGGGAAGACACTTCAAGGTAAAAACTGATCATGATAGTCTTAAACACTTTTGGAACAAAGACTATCTTCAGAAGAGCAGCAAAAATGGGTCACAAAGATGTTGGGTTATGACTTTGAAATAATCTACAAAAAAGGAAAGCTTAATGTTGTTGCAGATGCACTCTCAAGAAAGAATGAAGAGGTGGAAGCATTGCTTTGTGCCATTTCTATTATCCAACCGTATTGGATAACCGAAGCAAGAGATGAATGGAAGAAGGACAAAGATGTATGGACACTCATTCAAAAGTTGCAGCAAGATCCTAGTACATCTGATACATTTAGTTGGAAAATGATTCCTTATGGTACAAAGATCGCTTATATCTTTGTAAGAATTCCCAACTAAAACAAAAGATTCTTCTGGAATTGCACACTTCTCTTTTAGGAGGACACTCAGGATTTTTAAAAACTTACCACAGGGTGAAGAAAGAATTTTTTTGGGATGGCCTTAAATCTGATATTCGAAAGTTTGTGGCGGAATGTTTGGTTTGCCAACAGAATAAAGTGGAAACAATTAAGACCCCAGGACTTCTACAACCTTTATCTATTCCAGGTCAACGTTGGGAGGAGATTTCAATGGATTTTATCACAGGTTTACCTAAGTCCGAAGGAAAGAGTGTCATCATGGTGGTAGTTGATAGACTTACCAAGTATGCAGACTTTTGTGCATTATCTCATCCATTTAAAGCAAGTACAGTTGCTACTACATTTATGGACAGAATTCAAAAGCTACATGGAAGCCCAAGGGTTATTGTGAGCGCCAGAGATCCCATTTTTACTGGAAATTTTTGGACGGAGTTATTTTCTTGTTTGGGTACTCAATTAGCTCATAGCTCATCTTATCATCCTCAATCTGATGGTCAAACCGAGATAGTAAATAAATGTTTGGAAGGATATCTTCGTTGTTTTGTATCTGATAAACAAACACAATGGGTCAAGTGGTTACCTCTTGCTGAATGGTGGTACAACACTTCCTTCCATACTGCAACAAAAATGACCCCATTTATGGCACTTTATGGATATCATCCACCATCGATCACATCATCTTTAGGGGAAAATTTGAAGGTTAAAGCAGTGGAAGATCACATCGAGCATCAAAAAGAAGTTCTCCAACTCTTAAAGGATAACCTGAATTTGGCACAAAATCGAATGAAACAACAGGCAGATCAACATCGCAGCGAGAGAAGTTTTGATGTAGGAGATTGGGTATTTTTACGGCTATAACCATATAAACAAATGTCCCTCAAGCAAGCTAAGAAGGATAATAAATTATCGCCAAAGTACTATGGTCCTTACAAGGTGTTGCAAAAGATTGGTACTATGGCATACAAATTGGAGCTTCCTGCTTCTTCACGAGTGCATCCAGTTTTCCATGTTTCATGCTTAAAGAAGGTTATAGGTGAAAATTTTCCAGTTCAAACAATATTTCCAGAACTTGATGAGGAAGGAAAAATCATATTGGAACCTGAAGCAGTCATGGAAACAAGAACTTGACAGCTACGGAATCGATCAATTTCAGAGTATCTCATCAAGTGGAAGAACTTACCCACTGAAGATTCTACATGGGAGGATTAGAATTTTATACAGAAGCACCCAGAGCTACTCAAGTGTTGAGGACAACACTTTTTTGAAGGAGAGGGGCATGTTAGGTCCCTATATTACTAGTATAGTCCCTTATTGTTGTTAGTGTAACCCCCTTATTGTTATTATTGTACCCTTGTAACCCCCATTTTGTTATTATTGTGCCCTTAAATTATTATCGTTAGGTCGGCTAGGATTACATTATGGCCCCATGGACTCCTATATATAGAAAGGAGGTTTTGTAAATTGTATCATCCAAGAATTGTTCATTCATGTAATGTATTGGAGGTTGCCCCCTCGAAGTGGCTCATTTCTAAGGCGTGAATATCTCTTTTCTTCTCTCTTTAGAGCTGGTTACACAACATAGAGCATGTATATTTTTGGTGATGGCAAACTGTAGTAGATACAAGAGGCAAGATAGTTCTGCAAAATTGTTAGTGCTTCATCCAAGTCCAACCTTGACTTGGAAATGATGATTTGATGTCAAATTCAAAATGAAACCACCACCACAGCCATGAGTCTACATAGATCCATCAAAATAGGACCAAGGGTAGGAGTGATCGATGATCTCAGGAGTGATGATACGGGGAGGGGGAGGAGGTGGGTCATTTGGGATATAGTGATAGATGGAGAGTATGTGGGCAGCTAATGAAGGCCAGTGATGTGGGATGTCCTGGAAGATGGTCCGGTTGCGGGCCATCCAGATGTTCCAATAGATAAGGATAGGCGGGTTGCGAAGTTTGTGAGGAGATACCTCATTCCACCAATGGTCCCATGCTTCAATGATTGTGGGACCTGTCCAACGTGTATTAGGATGGATCATGGCAAGTGTGATCGTCCAGAGTTCAAGGGCCACAGAACAGTGGAGAAAAAGATGATGTGTGTCTTCAGTCTCCAATTTGCAAAGTGCACAACGATGCGGTCCGAAGAAGCATCTTTTTTGTAAGTTAGCACCAGTAGAAATTTTATCAGATAGAATACACCACATAAGTAACCTGGCTTTGACTGGGCCTTTGAGCTTCTAGAGATTGCGCCACCAAGGAATAAGGGTCTCTGGCCTATTATCTCTATAAAAATGTGTGTATCCATCTTTGGGTGTATACACACCCAGTTTTGTAATTGTCCAGGTCAATTCATCCTCGTGGTTCTTCAATCGAACACGGGTCTCACACAGGGCATCCACATAAGTTGTCTAATGTTTCATCCACCGTGGGTGAATACGCAGGTCCTGGTGATCGATCCAACCTTGAGAGAAGAGTCTAGATCGCTCCTTAATGGAAATTTGATTGAGATTTCTATAACCGGCATGATTGAGGAATCTAATGAGAGCTTGTGGAAGGTGATGAGCGTTACCACTTCCCACCCATGGGTCAAGGCCAATAAGAATCTTGTTTCCATTTCCAATTTTCCAAGTCAGGCATCCTTGATGAATCTGATCGAAGTAGTGATAGCTCGCCAGATAGTAGAGCAGCAAGGATGATGAATTGTGTCTCTATTACCATTCCATGTTATTGAAAAATATTTATTAAACTCTGCTAGAAATTTTGAGTAAACAAACATGTTGTTAATTTCCTGTAGGAAATCAGAAATACTAATATCATGTAGGAAAACATAATTTCAATTATTGTTAACTAAATGCATTCAATAAATCCGAAATTATTTGCAGTTATGGCAAGAGTTAGCTATGTTGCTCGTACAAGGAGAAGTGGCAGGCAAGTGACTAGAGCTGCCCAGTTGTGATTCCCTTCATCATATGAGGACATGATAGATCATGTGAATATCAACAATTCTCCCAAAAATGTTGAGGATTACCATGCGAAAAAATTTAATGTTATCCGACCATCAACCATAGAGCCACCATCAACAACAGTTCAAGGTGAAAGTTCAACTAAGCAGTTCAACTTTATAAGAGGTTGGAAAAAAGAAGACATGTTAGTTGGAATTCAAGATATAGAGTTTAATAGATATTCAGTTCGGGAATTTGCAAAAAAACATGATATTTCTCCCTCGTCAATACATTATTTGATAAATGGACTCACTCATACAAAACTTAGAGGGTCTCTTACAGTTATGATTGAAGAGGAGGAGGTATATTTGGTTGAGTGGTGTAATGAGATGGCTCAATTGGGACATGGGCTAGAGTTGATACAACTTAAATCCATAGTTTCTCACATCTGTCAGGGGAGGCCAAACCCATTCAATGATGGGTTTCCTGGTAAATCATGGTGGTTTGGGTTTGCATCTTGACCTTGTATTACAAAAAACTGAGGACCTTGACAGAGATAGATATTTAAATCTATGCCCTGAGATTGTGTCTAAGTTCTATGATACTCTTTCTAGTGCATTTAATAATAATTCTTTTGCATACCATATATGGAACTGTGAAGAAATAGGTTTACAAGAAGGAAGGAATTGTGGCATGTGGGTAATTTCCAAGAGAGGGAGTCGAAATGTGGAAAATATTTTTCCTAAGAGCAAGGAGTGGATAACTATTCTATGTCAATGTGTCAATGAAATTGGTAATTCAATCCCAAGATTTCATTTATTCAAACATGAAAATAAATTGGAAAACTATATACAAAATTGTGAACCAAATGCATGCATGGAAGCACATCCCCACCACATCCCCACGCAAGGATGACTAGAGATTTTTTTTTAAATTGCCTTTTTCACTTTGTTGCATCTATAGAAGGTGGTGTCTCACCTGAGAATAGACACCTATTGATTTTAAATAGCCATGGAAGCCACATTTTTGTGCAAACAATTGAGGAGGCAAACAATTTAGGTATCGACCTGTTAACATTGCATGCTCATACCACTCACAGATTGCAACCACTTTATTTCAGTGTGTTTGGCCCTTTTAAGAACTATTTAAAATCAGAGCCAACTTCACGGATGGAAAATAATCTAGGAGTAGAGGTGAAAAGGTTAGAGCTAGCATATCTTGCAAGTAAATCCTTTAAAATGTCTCTCACACCATCAAATATCAAGGATGGATTTAGGAGGACTAGAATCTGGCCACTGAATTACGATGCTTGTATGCATGATATTGGTTGTATCGATGAATTTCATGTGGATGATCAAGAAGAAGGGCATGTCCAAGCAAATATTGAAGCGCAAGAAGAAGTGGATGAATAGGAAGATGTAGTTGCAGCTAATAATATGACTTCCCTCTCTCAAGGACACTTCAATGGTGATGATTATGAACATATAAGTGAAACAAAATATAATCATGAACCAATTGAAAATAACATGGAGGTTTTTCTACCAACTGAAGCACATGGAAATTTGTTTGTTGATATTCATAATGACTCTATTGATCATGCAACTGACAATGAGAATGTGGTTGAAAATGATGTTGTTGATATTTCACTAGGAAGTAGTAATGACCAATTGACATTACCAAGCCAAGTAACCCCACCATCATGGCTGGCAGAAGCCATGATGAATATGAAAAAACATAATGTCTAGAGAACCAATGAAGAAAACAAGAACATGCCTTCACAACCAACAGAATTGAAAAATGAAATTGTTAATTTTTTTGTGGACAATAGACCAATGAAATAATATAGTGCGCATAATGAGGAATAAGATGAAGAGAACAATATAGTTCAATCAGTTGTCCTGGATATTGAGAGGCAAGTATCAAGCAATGACATGCAGCTGGAAAGGAAGGATAAGTTACTTGGTTGGTTCCTAAAGTTACCAGTAGAAAGAGTGTCAATGAAGAAAAAGCAAGGAACATTAGGTAGTCTTAATTTGGGCCGAATTTCTCAGTTATTCACCTTAGAATACTATATAACCCTATTATTTGAGTATGAAAAAAAGAAAATTGAAATTTAAGAATTAAAGCAGAAAAAAGAAGGATTTAGCTAAGGAAAAGAAGGAAGCAAGGATTGTTGCAGCACAACATCAAGAAAAGAAAATTCTTGAAAGAGAGAAAGTAAGGCAAGAGAAGGACCATAAAAAACAATTCGCAAGGAAGGAAAAGGAATCAAGAAAGGCTCAAGAAATGCTTCAAAAAGAACAAGGGACGACAAATATGGTTAACAATGATGCAAGCGCAGTTAATGAAACCAAGATGATGTCAAACAAATTGGACCATATTGCAGATAATATACCATTATTCCAAGACCTCATAAACATCCAAGTACCTCTCTATCAAAATGGGGGTGTACCCACTTTTTATATTCCTACCAGTGCAAGTGGAAATCCTATGTATGCTTATGAGACACCTCCACTTAATCCAGGGTTTAGTAGCACAAGTGTGAGGTATGGGTACTCAATTCCTCCATGGATACAAGGGGGGAAATGGGTTCAATAATATGGAAACAATCCAACACATCCTAATCAATAATTATTAGGTAGGCCAACCTACTTGGCTCAAGCGGGAAATTCAACAACTTTGGGAACTAAAGATTCTCGAGGCCATCAAGAATAAGGGTGTCACATGTTTTTTGTTGTGACCACATTATTATGTGTATTTTGAATGGATTACCTCGTTTTCTTGTCACATGAGGATTTTGTCTTATAACTTATGTTTTTTTATTCCATATTGTTTGCAACATTGTAATCAAAAGCCATTTTAGAAGCAACATTCATAGTCTATTAGAATGGAGGAATTATAGATGAGAATGCAAATGGAATTTTTGTTCTGCCTTTACATACCAAATGATTTACAACAACGTATTTTTATCTGAGTTGTTAAAAAATGAAAAATAAGGGAATAATGAAATCTTGAACAAGTCACTTTTTTTAATATGAAAACTCCATCAAATAGTGAATAATAAAAGTAAACAAGTTTATTTGACACAAACATCATGACTCCATTTATTTTGGTGCTCATTTTCAACCTCCTAATTTCTCCCTCACTATTATAAACTGAAAATACATTTAGTTCCAATTGACTATGTTTACATGGGATGGCTCTGCTTCCATTGCAATTGGAACAAACACAACAAACAAACAGTTTTTCAAACAAAAACAACATTTCAGCAATTCCAACATCAACATGAAATAGACTAAATTTTACATGTATTTGGTCAATGCAAACATCATGGATAATTTTATTTGAATTTGGATTCCTATCCTGAGATTAGGATCTTCATAATTCCATATACTTATATATTTATCTATTTTAAATTTTATGGATCGAAGATTATGGATGATAATAATTTTTTTTTTTTAAGAAATTAAATGTAGGATGGAAAGCATGTTGTTTATCCAGAATTGAATTTATCTACACCAATCACTTTGCATTTCAAGTAAATGGCTTGACCATGACATTTAATCTTCTGAAAATACACCTCTAACAATAACTTGAAATCGATAAGGTGTATGCTTGGCTTGCAGGCTATACCTCGCATGTGAAATATGACTTTTAGAAACCTAGCTATGTTGGTATCAACCTTATGGTTACCTATTCCAAGCAGATTTATATTACAAACACATATTTCAAGCACAAACCCTCGTTTCTGCAAACAAACATGTCAAAAAAACGGTTCTACAAAAAAACACAGCATTGCAATAGTGCCAAAAGAAACATCAAAATAGACTAAAAATTACATGAATTCGGTCTATGAAAATATCATGACTCCATTGAATCAAACCAATTCAAAACTTTTTAATAAAAAAAATCACAACTGTCTTGATATGACTAGAGAAGAAAATGTGAGGAAAAAGCAGTGGATTACAAGAAAGAATACCAGACAATCAATTAAAAAAATTCTTCTGTCAGTATGGTAGAATTGAAGAAAACACAAAAGATCTTTTTTGTCAAAGAAATGATGAGATTTGGCCAATTTTTAAAAACCAAGTTCATGTATGAGGAAAACCATGATGCAATTTACGAATCTAAAAATGTTAAAACATCTCGAACTCTCATCTCCTAATGTGATCACCATATTGTATTCTTTAAACCTAATCAAAACTTTTTAAAAATTCAAAATATAAAGAAGGATGTCGATTATCCTGATATATTTTGTTAAACCTAATCATACCAAAAATTTCAAATACAAAATAATATGTGCACTTTACACCTTCCTCTTATCCCCAATAGCAATTCACAGACAAATATTCACAAGCTCCTTACCACCAATTGAGATGGAATATATTCCTTCATTAGATGTTTTTCAGAATCCTCAAAAGGTCTTTATGAGGAAAAGCGAAAAGAAGAGAAAAAATTAAAATGAAAGAGAAGAAACATAAGTTTCTTTACAAACATTTTGGGATGCCTCCCAACTTATGGAGGATCAAACAACTAAGGAGTTAGCTTATTTCATTAGAGATTATGAAAATGTCAACATTCATCGTGTTACCATATTAAAGGAATTTTTGAAGTAGAAAGATGATAAAATCCTACAGTTGGAACAATATTTGTCTGAACAAGGAAATTAACTCCAAGCTTGGTTGAAAAATTCGGGAAAATGTAGTCAAAAAATTGAAACATGAAACACATGTCATAAATTAATAGAAATATGCTCATTTGACTGCACTCCACTTTAAGCTTCATGAAGCAACAAATAATTCAGTGGACTTAGAAAGATTCAAGTGAGAAGCCATTAATATCAATCAACAGTTCCTCCATGAAGAGAAATGTTGTAACAAGTTAAGTCTTTCTCAATCCAAACATAACCTAGCTAAAACATTCTTCAACAATATGATTGACAAGAGACATAGTACAAAAACAAAACAAGGTTTAACATGGAATTTAAACTTAATATATTAAATTTATGTTTTCCATTCACAAGTGTACACATAAAGGCATGAGGCCATGTTCACAGCCCCCAGTGGTTGTGAAAATGTCAATTTTATACAACAAGGTAGGGTTACGAAATAACTCTAGGAAAACCTTTATTGTGCTTGAAAAATAACCCTAGGAAAACCCTTCTCCAAATTTGCAAACATTTCTCCAAATTTACAAAAACCCTGGGAATTTTTACAAAAGTCGTAATCGTAAGAAAATTTACAAAAAAAACTTAATTTACAAAAAAAACATAATATACAGAAAAAACCCCAAATTATAGAAAAAACTCGTAATAAAATAGAAAACATTTCTCCAAATTTACAAAAACCCTAGGAATTTTTACAAAAACTGTAGTTGTAAGAAAATTTACAGGAAAACCCTAATTTACAAAAAAAAATTGTAAGTTAATTTACAGTAACTGTAAGCAAATTTTCATTAAGAGAAAGAGAAAATTTTCATAAAGAGTAACTATCAACCACAAACAGGAAATTGCAAACAGAAAGAGAAAAATTTCATAAAACCACTGAATGGACTACAATTCCCAACATTTGGATGGAATGTGTTGAAAAACACATAGTTTTAGCTGGTAGGATTAAAAATCCCACTGGAAATCCACTGAGCCACACAAACGTTGTTGCATCATTGAAGACCCCAACACCTCTTCATACCTAACCTATAACCAAAATTAAGCTTATTTGCAAGACAAAGCACAAAGGTGTCAAAAAAACTGCGAAAAACCCATCAAACCAAGTGAAATTGCACGAAAAATACAGCCTCACGAACTTACCCTCATGAAAACCTACTAGAGCATGAAACTTCCATATCCATCATTGAACCAACTAAAATCCCATAGAGGGTCGACAACAGACAAATCTAGCAAGTGTTGGTCAACTACGAGCATGGAGAAACGGTCCATAAAAGGCTAAACCCTAAACCCCTCATAAAGCAGTGCTCAAAACAACGAATATAGTTTCTCACAATGACTGAGAAATAGGTGAATATCATCAGGATGTTGGGCCAACAACAATCGGGGCAACATAACACCCACACACTAGCCCCGAACAAAATAACATTGACTTCCAAACAACGAATGGCATAAACCCTGAACTCTGGAAGAAATCAATTTAATCGAGACAAAGTTTAATTTCCCACCCACCATGAAAAGTGGGAGGCCCAGTCAGCCACATGT
This sequence comes from Pinus albicaulis, assembly GCA_034641835.2. Taxonomy (NCBI): domain Eukaryota; kingdom Viridiplantae; phylum Streptophyta; class Pinopsida; order Pinales; family Pinaceae; genus Pinus; species Pinus albicaulis. The sequence continues at coordinate 203,864,477 of CM076577.1, forward strand.
CGTACAGATGATGTGGCAAGTAGATTGGCATATGCGGACGTGGTAGGGAGGGCGTGCAACAACTGGTGTCCCTCCCCTAGAAAATCTCCAAATAAAATAAATTAATGTGCAAAATTTCAAAAGTAACTACCAGTGATAAATCTTGAAGAGTTTAGCAAATCACTATGACATATGTGCATGGATCTGAAACTAGCCACTTGAATCCACTAATAAATGTGGATCATCAACCTCTCTACCAAATCTTTAGAAATACTATGGTATAATAGATGATAGGTACTAAACCAAGGTTCAAATGAACATTTGCAAAGAAATATGCAAAGTGATGCTCCAAATACATTGTTGAATTAATGTCACAAATCGTTAAAGTATCCATTACTATTGATTTGGTTAGGATTATGAATTGATCCAATCAATTTTTTCACCTCTATCAAACCTTGAAATAGTCATAATTTCCAATAATTTGATCATTGTTAATGTGAAACGTTGCAATATTTGAGTAGGCCATTGCGCCCTTTAATTTGTCAATTTGATAGTTGTGTTTATTTGAAGTATATTTGCAGCAAAAAAACTCGAAAAGAATGGTGCCAAATGTATGTATGACCCAATTATTAATTTTCAATATTTGCAGTATGATAAGTCATAGACCCTGTTGGAGTAACTCGATAGTAAGAAGAAGAATGGATTTTAATGACGTCCACGAGACCAAACGGTCTAAGACACCTAGGACTCTAACACATCACAACTTCAAACTTTTCTATAAGTCTACTCTGCATTTTTTATAAGCCTTTCTTCCTCAAACATCCTATTCAAACAATCCACCTTTAGAATGCTATTAAATTGATTACGAATATCCTCATAAGCCAAACAATCCATGGTATAGTGTCATTATGTTTCAACCACTCCTTTCCTACAAAATATGCAAATTATTTCTTCCCACTCTTCTTTTGGAATTTTCCATCTACATGTTTCACATCTGAGATGATGAGACATGGTCCTCAAATGTGTTATTAATAATCTAGCCTTTCCTGTGATTTTCGCACCCAAATATATCTTCTCATCATGATACCATGTCAGGTTTAAATCTTTGACATATACATATTTTTTTTCAACCAATCTATTTTTCCCACATGGTAGTCCTGAATTTTTCAAGCACCCATTTTTTATCTCCTCTTTAGAGTTAGGAAAATCCTCCCAGTTAATGCCCCACTTACCCAACCACTTGTCATTTTGCTTCCTCTAAGTTTTCTTCCTCCTCTTTAACTCCTCTATAGCAACTATTTTAGGCGAGTGATGCCCATCCATGCCTTCAACCTTTTTTAAGTAACTTAACAAGAGAAAGACCGTTTAAGCCTCCATCATAAACAAACCAACCTCGACTAGCAAGATCTCATAAGGGGCCGTTGATTTTACTTTTAAATTATTAGTGATTAAGTGCTTTTGAATTCTTTTTAATTATCTCCACTTTTGTTTTGACATACTATTCCCCCAAACTTCACATCCATAGAGTACAACTAGTGTAACCAACAACCCAAAAAGATTTTTCCGAGTCTCCTAGTCCCATAATTCTGCTTTCTTGCATCTATTCTGTAGAAGGTAATAATCTCTCCATCCCCCGTGAATCCTTTTAACTCTACATGTCTCCCAATTGATCCTGTTGTGAAAAAAAAATCCTAGATACTTGTATTCTTCCACTATTTCCAAGAGTTTCCCCTCAAAATAAAATTAACCCATTTCTTTTTCCTCTTCAAGGAGAATATCATGATCTTGGTTTTTGTAATGTTTACTTGCATCCAAACCTTTTGACAAAAGAGCTCTAAGGCCTTCAAATGTTCTCTCAGACCATGAGCCGATTTTGCAACTAGGATAAGGTCATCAGAATCCAAAAAAAGCCTCACCACATACCCTGCTAATTGAATACCCTCTCCATTGTTACTGCTTAACAATTCGTCCATCTTATTAATATATAATCCAAACAACGTGGGGGAAAGAGGGCACCCCTACTTGGCCCCAATGTCACTACCAAAGCATTCAGAAAAACCTTCCTTAGTTATTATTTTAGCTCTAGCTTAATCATAGAGCTTATGAAGAGTTGCTCTATATTCACTTGGAATTTCGATCTCTTCCATCCTTCTCCAAAGCTTGTCTCTAGGAACAATCTTGGAAGTTTTCTTGAAATCAACAAAGAAACAAATAGCCTCCTCATCTTGTATGTCCCAGGATTTTTCTATGAAATGCCTAAGAGTAATACAATGATCAATGGTATAATGCCATGGCCTAAAACCAACCTGCCCTTTTTCTCTTTTACCTTCCTTTTCTGCCCAACTCTTGATTCTATGCTTCACCATGCTTCCAAATAGATTTCCAAAAAGAGGATCAACCATAATAGTGCGGTAATTGGAGGAAATATTAATGAATCCACATTTGTAAAGAGGCATATTGAACATTGGTTGTCCATTAAGTTGGAAAAATGCTTTGTGTAACGTTGTTGAAGATCCTTTTGATAAGCCAAGGTTTCAACCCCCCACTTTAAAAATTATGCTTGCAATCCATCAATGTCTTGAGCTTTACCATTTGCAAAAAAAATTATACCACCCTTTACATCTTCTATTGAAAATAAATCACTTGAAGTGATTATTACTCGAGGGATACTTCTCTTTTGTTCTCTCTGGTATAGAAACTTCCCATAATCTAACCATTGAGTAGCCTAGATATTATTATCCATTTTCTTTTTCTTTTCTTTTTTCTTTTGATATAATTCTCTCCAAAATATTTTGGCATTAAATTTTCCCAAAAAAATTAACTCGTTCCTTCTTGAAATCACATACTTTTCTTTTCTTTTCTTTTTTTATCATATTTTTACCATTTTTCATGTTTTCTTTGCCTCCTCCTCTTTAAGTGATCTTTCATTACACTTCTAAAGAATCGGTATGGAGTTGATATTGCAGCTTCTGCGAGTGCAGGGCTTGATCCTCCTTCCAAACCAATGAAAACAAAACTTTCATATTTTGGTATGTGGCCGGGAGCATAGATGGCCACAGTGATTTTGGTCCGTCGAACAGCAATTTATATTTTGCTGGTGCGGGTCACCCACTTGCTTCTAATTGGGCTCTTCATAGATGGTTTCTATGGTTTTCTGGATTGTGAGTTTGTTTTCTGATTTATTCTCTTTCTTACGTGGTAGAAAATTTGGCAGAATTTTTTGTAAATCCACTTTATAACTATCAAACTCTAATATTTTAGGTGTCGTAGAGGTTTTTGAAGTTTTTTATGGCGCTGAATCCATTTCCACCATCAAAATCATGATTCAAACATGATACCTTCTCTTTCTTGCTCTCTAATATTAATAGGTTAAATTATATAACACAAAAATCAATGTGCATTGTCAATACCATTTTTTGCTTACACTAAAATGAATGCATATTGTTAATCCAATCATTTTAAAATTAATACACCATCATATATCCAATTACATCAAATCATAAATAAACATCTACATTGAAATCAATGCAGTTAATGTAAACAATCAAATAAGATTAGAAAATAACTTCTACACTGAAATCAATGCATTTAGCGCAAACAATCAAATAGGATTAGGAATCATCTACATTGAAATCAATGCATCTAGTGCAAGCACATCCAGATATTTGATCTCTCCCGGCGCTTCATAGATCCGGATTTAAGATGGATTTAAGATGGATCTAAGCTGGTGGTATGTGGCTGGGAGCATAGATGGCCGGAATGATTTTGGTCCGTCGAACAACAATTTATATTTTGCTGGTGCAGGTCACCCACTTGCTTCTAATTGGGCTCTTCATAGATGGTTTTTTTGGTTTTCTGGATTGTGAGCTTGTTTTCTAATTTATTCTCTTTCTTACATGGTAGAAAATTTGGCAGAAATTTTTGTAAATCCACTTTATAACTATCAAACTCTAATATTTTAGGTGTCGTAGAGGTTTTTGAAGTTTTTGATGGTGTTGAATCCATTTCCACCATCAAAATCATAATTCAAACACTATCCGACCAATTTTGACCATTCGGACAATTCCTCAGTCTCGTTAGACAATTCCTTTTCAAGCGTGATGAAATTTTCCACACGTTCTAACACTTGACAGCATATCCAACGAACAAGTTTCCAATCCAGATCAACTTAATTTGGATTGTTCGTGATGCTTTTCCCTAGATTTAATTTTTTTTAGGTTGAGGATACTAATGTCTTAGTCTAACCAATTTTCAATTCCTACAATACAGAAAGAAAAAGAAAAAAAAAGAGAAGAAATTGTAAATACAAATTAGAATTGTTAAAGTTTAATCCTCCAAAAAAAATTTGATAGTATTCTAATCTATTTCCATCGTAAAAACATTATTCAAAGACTTTTACTATCATAGTTTTTCTTTTTAAATTACCTAATTCTAAGTTTTTTTTAATTGTACCTGAAAATTTGCCACTCAATAGACTATGTAGTTATTAATTACATGCAAGTAATGTTCAGTACCTTTTGTTTTTTCCGATCTTTTCTGGTGATCACCATCGGAAGTAACACTTTATTATGTCATCTGCTCGGTCATCCTAGGTGTCGAGTGTGGTTTCCTTTAAGGTTGGACGGGTGGCATGGTTGTGCATGGGAACGGATCCCCGGACCCAAAGGAGATGATATGTGCTACGATGGCAGATTAATTATCATACACTCGCATATTACCGGGAGAACAATCACAAAATGCATTCCATGTGTTTATGCCTGAAAATTCAGGTGCTTCTCTGCTGTTTGTTCCTGTGGTTAATGAATTTTGTTCACAGAAGGAGGCTTACAAGACATGGGATATGGTGCTTCAGGGAAGGAAAACGAAAATCATCAAGGTCTCTCCTGAAGTCAAGGAACCTCGATTCATATCTGATATTTTCTGGGATCGGATATTTGGGCTTCAAAATCGAGCACTGATAGGAGGACGCCGATAAGATTTTGCTATCGCCCTGGGTGAATGGACAGAGTTTTTAAATTTACATCACTGGTTTGTGGGCTTCAACCCACTTATTAAGGTTCCAAGTCGGTTAATGGTATGGGTCAAAATACCGGGGTTACCCCTGGACTTGTGGACACACCAGGCCATTTTTGTGATTGGGAACATGATCAAAAAATTCATATTCCTAGATGATTGTGGTTGAAGTGCTATGGATGAGCGTGTTGCATGGATATTGGTGGAAGTAAATTTTCCGGGTGGCTTTCCCACTGAATTGGATTTTGTTTGGGGTACATCCTCTTTCCACCTGAGGATTGACTATTGGGGCATCCCTTTCTGATGACCCGGCTGCCAACAAATAGGTCATGTTCCTGTGAAATGTCTGCAGTGCCATGGGGGTTTTGAATGCCTAAAGCAATTCGGGTATGTGATGCGGCAAAGTCACGAGGCAGAAACTACTCTAGTGGACACGGGGACTATGTCGTTCAACTACTGAGGCACCTTATTCATCCCCAAGTATAAATCAAATCATCTCTCCTACTTCCCCATTTTCTGATTTTGATGAACTCCCTTCGAATGAAAATTATTAGTTGTTACAGGTTCAACTTTGTGATCAAAGGAGTAGTGAACCTCCACCCCTTTTTATTAATCTGTCGATTCATTTTGGTTCTGATTTTTCTTCTATTATCTTCAGAACCCTCTCGAAATTGGTCCATGTTTCTACTTCCTCAGCTCATATACTTCTTCAGGTGTCAGTGTTGATATATCCAATCTCATTGATTCTCCCCTGCCTAGTGACGTGCTTCACATTCGCTTTGGATCCTTTCAAGGGGTCCTTTCTCCCCAGGGTTGGAATTCCAAAACAGACTTACTCGTTAGGGTTGGAATTCCAAAATATTTATTCAGTTTTATATTTTCTCATCTATTTTCAAAATTTCAAAAAAAATGGATGGTTTAACAAAAATTTTAACAAACAAAATTTGTCCCTCAAATTCCATTTCCATCTCTGCAAATTCCCCATTGATAATGACATAGAATTTCTATATAAAAATATGTTTCTGGATTTACAACCTCACTATTCATAATTCTGTTATGAATGTCACTATATCAAAGAACGACGGTGGTGTTGCAAAATGACCTCGACAGGGAAGAAGCTTCTAGCGGCTAAATATTTGGACTTTGTTGACAATTTGGACCTTCATGAGGTCTATATTCTATATATATTGACTCTCGGGCCCTTAGAGCGAATTCTCTCGTTGATCTTGTTTCTGCATGAAGATAATCTCACTTAATCTGTGGGGTTTGGTGAATGCCCAAAAATGATATCCCTCGATCACTTGATCAAGTCTATTTGTCTGACGGTTATTCTAATTCAGGAAACTATGGTTTTTGGGGTTAAAGCCTTGTCTTTTTTTTAGGCGTTGTATCCTGGTTGGAAGATCGTTTTGATTGATGCAAATGGGCTCATGGGGATGTGGTTGCCCGATCCCCATTTGGTTGACTTTGTGGCCTTAAAACTTTTTGCAAGGATCCCCCTTGTTAGGGGGACGATGCACCATTTCCACATTTTTAATATGTATGCTTCGTACACTTCCAAAAAGGATTTCTGACAAAGACTCTGGACGCATGTGGTCTATTGAATATTGGTTCTTTGATTATGTCCAGGTATACTCGTTGCAAAATGAATCTCATGGGGTCATATTTTCAGGATCGATTTGTTGATAACAATCTTGTGGATATTCTTTTACTTCAACTCACTTCAACTTGGAAAAATTGGTGTTTAGGCCTCGAGAGTATTTCCAAGCGCTTTAATCGTATATATGATCATGGGTATCCCTTGCTACTTTGTCTAATCATGCTCCAATTATTCTCTAATGGAATGGCAACTCTGTTTGGAAAGGACTTCTTTTCAAGTTCAACCATTTCTGGCTTTGTGAATAGGAATTTCGTCAATTGATTTGACACATGGTAACATGTGTGATTTTGTGGGGCAATCATGGATGGATGTAGTTTATAATAAGTTGCATCAATAAAAATGATGGTGCGCAATTGGGAATGTTGATAAAAAATAAACACAGATTAGCATTGGTAGATCTCGATGGGATCATGGCTCACCTCAATGATCTCTTTGTCCGTGGTTATCTATCTATGGCACACAACCAAGTGGTCATGGACTTGGAGGCTCGAAATAGACATATTTTGAGACTACAAGAGGAAGAATGGCACCTTGAGTGCCACGCTATATGCATAGGAGGGGATAAAAATACAAACAAACAAACAAACAAAAAAATCACATTTTTTCCTCACAAACGAGAAGCAAAAATGCTATATGGGATATTGTGGATGGCTTGAAAGAGAAAATAACCAACTTACCTGACACTCAAAGGAAGTTTGTTCATTATTTTGGAAGCTTTTTCAAGGCACGAGAAGGGGTGGACATTGATAACCAATTGGAATGCAGTCAAGCATATCCTTAGATGTTCTGTATGGATGATGACGTGTCTATTGGTGGGCCAATCAATTTTGGAGAGGTTTATTTTGTGCTTAAATCCTTCGCCAAGGACAAATGCCTAGGACCAGACAGTTAGACAATGGAAATATTTACACATTTTCTTGCTATCATGGGAATCAATTTACTGAATTTAGCTGAGGAATCGAGATGTGAACAAAAGATCTCAGGTGTTGTAAATGCAACTTTCAATGCTCCCATTCCCAAGTCTTCTTGGTCATCCTCATTCCAAGATTACTGGCCCATTTATTTATACAATAAAACTTATAAAATGATCTCTAAGATCATGGAAAATTGCCTAAAGGAAACACTATCCACCTATATTTCCCTTGAACAGTTTGATTTCTTGAAGAACCATCAAATTCAGGATGTGGTGGCCATTTCCCATGAGAGCTTACACTCTATAAAGGCTCAAAGGAGGGGAGGCTATCATATTAAAAGTATATATACACAAATCTTATGACTATGTGAACTAGACTTTCCTCAATTTGATCCTTCACAAGGTTGGGCTATCAACCAGGGTCGTTGAATGGATAACGGTACATGTATTCTCAGTTAGTTATACGGTATTTATTAACGGAGTTCCATCTCATTTCTTCCGAGCATACCGAGGGTTGAGACAAGGATGCTCTCCATCCCCTTTATTGTTTATGTTGGTCATTAATGAGTTGAGCATAAATATATCGGGGAAAAAGATGAGAGGGAAATTTACAGGCCATCATATGATAAAAAGTATTTCTATTTCTCACCTTATGTTTGTTGATGATGTTCCTTTCTTTGGACAGGTTTCCTCGAATCAACGGTAGCATCTTTTTCACGTCATCCCTAAATTTGGTGACGCTTATAGTGTATATTTGAACAAATTTAAATCACTTATCATCCATGCATCTAACGACCAGACCCAAATTGCAGAGATTGTAAACATATTTTTTGTTGGCACATCTCCTACGGATTCCAGGTTCAAATATCTTCGCTTCAACTTGAAACCAAACAAATATCTCAACAAATATTGGCAATGGCTTATTAATAAATTTGGTGGTAGATTGTCTACATGGGCTCATAAATGGTTGACGATTGGTGGTAGAATGATTCTAGCACAATCGGTCTTACAAAATATTTTTGTGTACTAGATGCATTTTTTCTTATTGCCCAAACATATCATTAGAAAAATCAATGTCATTATTGCTAAATTTATTTGGTCAGGTACAAAGGGAGACCACAAGACACATTTCATGTGTTTGGGGAAATCACCCAACAGATGGAGATGGGCAAATGGGGATTAAAAAACATCGAGATATTTGGTTGGGTGCACTGCTATTTGGTAGAAAATTATTAAGAAGAAATACTTAAAAAATTTCTCTCCATGCATGGTTAAAGAATGGGGCAGGATCTATAAAAAATAGATCCTACATCTGGCAACAATTTATGAAAATAAAAAAGTGGATTATTGGAAACATTTGTTGGGAGATAGGTTTTGGCACTTTGTTGGAAGTTGGGATGGATCCCATTCATGGTTTTTAGGGAGATCACACTTTATCGATTGAGATAAGCGTCACCTACACGACAGAAACATTTTCTTCATCAACCAAATTCAATCTAATTTGGATTTGTTACAAATTTATCCCACTTGGAAAAGTGTCAAGGAATTGGGCTTATTTGGTGTTAACGCTAATAAATGGGAGGACTGCATATCAAAATTATATCCTTGTAGGAATTTCTTTCGGAAATAATGTTGGTATTCTCGGATGGAATGGTCATCCTATCCAGGGCCTTTTACCATTATAGGAGATCTACAACCATGTTTCATCTACTTTTCAAGCCCCTGTGGAGATTTGTTGGTTTAGGAGGGCTTGTTCATGGCATATGCCTTTAAAAATAGAAAAATGTTGGTTGATTGGTGTGGAAGAATAAGATTCTCACTTGGGAGAATATGTGCAAGTGGAGGTTTTATGGTCCTAGTAGATGTTATTTATGCTTGGTATCTAATGAAAACGCATTACATTATTCCTACAATGCTCATTTGTCATTTCTATTTCGATATGTGTGTTATAGAGCTTAAAGTTTCGTGTGTGCTCAAGCTTCCTGACTATAGGAGCACACTTTAAGGCATGGATGACAAATTTCAGGGAAGCCAGGAAACTTCCCTTTTTCATCTTCTGAGGTATATGGTGTTGCAAGAACGCCATTATTTTTTAAAACTTTCCATTCAACATTGGTAGAATTAGCAACAAGATATGTGCATATTACAAATAATTTTTTTAGATTGCTCAAAAAGGAAAACAAAGAAGTTTCAAAGCTATAAATTGTTCAGATGTATGTCCATCTAGCTTCTTCGACAGTGTTTCACAACAAAGTTTGTGTGGGTGTAGGATTCATAGTGTCATATCTTCGGATTTACACTATCATTTCAGCTGAAATTGTGGACCAAGGACAAACTCTAACGCTGAGGTTATAACTCTATGGGGATTATTATACTGCACCAAATGGATTAATATTGAATCGGTATATGTGTTCGGAAATTAAAATGTCATTATTGATTGGATTAATGATAGGTCTACATTTGAACCTCCGCTTTTGAGCAATTCGATGCATAGGAAAAGAAATTTGAAGGGCATGTTTCAATTGGTTATTTTGTCCACATTTACAGGAACAAAACTCTATTGTTGATGCCCTATTGAAAATGGGCCTCACTCTTCAGTTGGGAGAGATTCTCTATTATTCTTATGTCTTGGGATAACTTCAAAGCTCTAGAAAGATCCCAATCTACTGAGTTTATTTTTTTCTTGATGCACATAGATGATATGAAGGATGGACTCTCTATATATTTTTTGTATTAGATCTATATCTTCATAGTTTTTATTGACTAATTTCTACTTTTTGATGTCAAAGGAGACATATATAACTATAGGGTGGTGATGTACTCAGGATATTTTCTGATATGGTCGTGACTATGGCATTTCATGAATATCATACATATGTAAATTGGCTTTTCATTAATTAAAAAAACCTTTTGATTTTTCTTTCCTAAAAGGAAGAGTCATAGAGCCTCAGATCATTGAGTAAATTTACAAGAAATTGAATTAAACTATCAAATTTATAGAGAGTAATGCTAAATGTGTTTCAAAATAAGAAAAACAGTTAGATATAACCCAAAAAGTAGATCAATTAGCTTGAAAAGAAAATAAAGGAATTGATCTGCACTCTAAAAAGACTCAAGCAAATTAAATCCAATATGGGTTAGTTCTCCTTGAGTGAAGCAAGTTGATTCTAAATTTTAAATTTAGATACCTCACTTGAAGAAAATGAAAAGAGAAAAGATTGAAAGATGGTCAGAAAATATTAAGTGGGAATTGTGCTTTCCACTGGGCCATAGGATCTCTAAACATTGTTAATGTTTTCTTCTCAAATTTGTTGGAGTGTTCTTACATCAATGATTGTTAGGAGAGCATCAACCTAGATAATAGATTTGTAGGGGTTTGAAAGGAGGTTAAATCTTTAAAAAAATAAACATAAGTGTTACAAAAAAGGATTATATACTAGATCTAATGTAGAATAACAAAACTCAAAGATATTTATTATTGATACAAATAAAAATATAGCTTATATTTGATGAAGAAAAGAACCAAAATCTAACATCATACCTCTTATGCATTCATCCTTTTTGTGATAGCTTCGGCCACATTAGTGATCTCCTTATAAACCCTTAAAATTACTCAAGAAAGATAAAATAACACCTCCACAAGTATCAAGAACTTTCTCAATGTTATTTACAATGAATCAAAACAAGATGAGTGCCCTCATTATAGGAAGAGAGTTCTCCTAAACCACCAACACAATACCTTGTGCTAGATGAAAACAGTGTGCTCATACCTTGTGCTTGTTACACATCATTTTGTCACCATGACATTTGACAGCCAAAATGGATCTATCACCATCCATACTCATGCTTCCTTAGAAGTCAAATATTTATACTCTTCAACCAAGTCATGAAATTTGGGAAAATATCTCTTAAGAACTCTTAAAGATGGCTTACGCACCTTTCGTGGTCATTTCCTGTGCATACACAGATATTACTAAGCCTCCCTACGGAACCTTTCCCTCTGTTTTCCATTAAAACATGTGCACCCTACTTAAAATAAAGTAAAAGGTGAAGGTAAATTCTAGAAGCATAGTTGGCGCATATTTTCCAACTAGAAGCCTCTCAGTCATAATCAGTTCGAGTTAAATCCTTCCAAACATGGAGCTTATCCCCTTGGATCAAGGAACCCTAATCCCCTCATTTGTGGATCTCACCCCTCTTTGGTGGATCTGAAACCTCCCTAGTATCTCCTATAAATTGAGATGAGACTTCAGGGTTAGGGGAGTTCACTTATGGTAATCTTATGTTGCTCATTTTCAAGTGGAAAGCTTGTTAAACCAAGGAGGAAGATTGGGAGGCATATGGGAGGAACCTATATGACATCAAGGCTTGGTTGTAAGATTTATCTTTTATTCCATAATAATACATTTGGATACTTTTTCTCATTGTGTTGTTTTCCAGATTCATTAAAGAAATTACACTTCTTAATCTCCTTGATCATTAAGTTAAGCTAGTAATTGGATTATTACTATACTGCAGATGCTTTTGATTCTTTGTATGTTTGTGGTTGCAGGTTTCTTCTCAGCATTGAAGAGCTTCTTCGAGACAAAAGGCAAGGTCTTCATCAAACATCTCTTTGAAAGGTAAGAGGACCATCCTATCTTTTCTAGTTTTGATAATTTGAATGTTAATAGCTTAGGGAAAGAGATATTATTATGTATGTTTGTTTCTATTTATCTATTGGGATATTAGGGAGATTGCTCTTGTCTGCAAGAGGGATTTATCCGTGTAACAGTGTTATAGTGACCAAGTACAATAGGTGGGACACCCTCCTCTATGTGAGAGAAAATAACTAACTCCCACATGTGTGGAAAATCATGAGAAGAATCCTCCTCACAATGAGAAAGGAACTAACTAACTCCACATGGGTGAGGTCAAATAGGGTTCAACATGAGCACCCTCTCAACTAACTTATGCAACAAACTCATTCACACATGTGAAAACAAGTCAATATGAAAGGCACCACTTTTGTAAGCTTGTAGAGGCCACACATGTGAGGGAGGAAAGAGAAAATTCACCCCTTCTGGGACTTATACATACTGAGTAATATGTGCATATACGGCTAATACAATGCTCCATATGTTGAAAAGTGTGCAAAGTGCCAACGTGGACACCCTAGTGATGATGTAACACCCTCATCATCATACACCATGTTGACACATTCCAATACACCAACATGGATCCCAATGTAGGTAGATATGACTAAATCAAGTACATAGATCCCAATGTGGATTCATATATCTTGAGACAATTACATGGATCCTAAGGCATACTACACAAATCCCAATGTGAGGGCACTTACCTATAATGATGCATCAAGCTTCAAAACATGTTATTAAGCAACAAACACTAAGTATTATCTATAAACAACTTAAATAGGTTAATTTTATAAATTCGTTAAGTCTTAACATAGTGTGACACTTTAACCCTCATTACACGTCACTTTATTTTTTTAAAGGAAATTCCTAAGTTGGTTACATACAAGTAAATTTGATTTATTATTGACACAATAACAAAGAAAAACTTATATTTCAACCCTCAATGTCATTTTTAATGATGCATAAGGCCTTTTGTTGGTCTAAGTAGCCTTTTTGAGCTATAAATATTCCTATTTATTGATTCGTATTGGATCATTATATTGTTTGTAATCCATCTCAATGCTTTCAAAGTGGAAAAAGTGGAGGAATCAGCTCATGGGACTATTTTTACTAGTGGGACATAGTTTGACGAAACAAGGTTTGAAACCTTCTTGGAGCGTTTTGAGGCATTAAATGACGTTTTTTGGAGCTAAAACTTTTTCACTTTAGCACAACACTATTTCATTTTATTCTACACACAAATACCTTTCTAACGACGCAAGAATCACATCAGTCAGAGTTCGTATGCAAAATTCATTCCACTCAAAAGTTGACCTTTCTGTTTTCACCACCATAATTCGAAAGGATGCCACGTCAACCCCCATTATTCATGAAAAAGGGGATATCCACGTGATTATGATGTAGAAGACTCTAAAAGGGTCTATATTATAACTCTGGTTAATAATTGAGGTAGTCAATCCTAACCACTAGTAGGTTATGGGGTTGTGTTATAACTGAGCCACTAGAAGGGAATGAGATTTTGTTCTTTCGAGTGAAATTGTTTCATAAATAAGCAAAAAATAGACAAGGGGGATAGGAGGTAGAGCATGTGGAGAGGATTTGTGCACTATAGCAACCCACAATCCACATGCCATACTTATTTTTATTTGCAACCATATTTTCATTTAGAGAAAGAGAGCGCACTGGCCTCACCTTCTCGCTAGCTTTTTCTCCCAAAAGTGTTTCCAAGAAAATATCTTTTGTCAAATGTGTGTGTGAGCTTTTATTTTTCTGTTATGTATTTTTTGCATCATTTTTATTCGCATGCATGCACTATTAACAGTAAATCTACAAATCTGGAAATCTAATAAAATTGTAATAGTGTAGAATTTCATATTTCAAATATAATTTTATCAGATCTGATGTGATGAATTGTCCAATGGAATATCCATGACATTTTATGGATCATTTATACTTGTAGGTATTTTAAGAAAGTGTTTGCCTTAAATTTACCTCTTCAACACCGTTTTATTACCCTTTCACATTTTTCTTTGAATTTTTCTTAGTCCTTTTCTTTAGATATGCAATTCTAGCATAGGACCTTGGGGTTGGACCTTTTTAAAGAAGTGCTTTATTTTTCTCAATTTTTAATACTATACACTTTTCACCACTATCATTTTTTTGTATTTATTTTGACTTTGATGAATTTTGATAAATATAACATAAGCAGGGATAATATTTTTTGTATAGACAAGATGGTAATGAAAATGAATAGGTGAAAAAGGTTTCAATATGGCTAGAATATGCAAACACTACTCAACCAGATCACATGTACAATTAGTCCCAAGTCATGAGATATTTTTCTAAGGACAATTATGCCCCCAATGGTATGTAAAAAAAAATGATAAAACTATTATAGTTAAGATTTTTTATAAGATATTTACTAACATTTATCACTCATGAGAAGGTTAGTGACTATCACACCACTTCCAGATAAAAGACCGTCACATGAAACCATAGCACATCAATTGAAATAAGTATGAAGTACCATCTAAAAGTAATGGGTGCTAATATAACATGGTAGAATCAATCTAAAAATCTTGGGTATGCATATGAGAATTGCAATGAACAAATCTAAACCTAAAAGGATGAGCAAGAGATCTCATAAAAAATAGCAACATCACACCCCAAAGAGGGTGGTCTGAAAATAATTTAAGGGAGCAACAAGAAACATAACATATGTCGAATCAAAGCCTCAAAATTCATCCTTCCAATGGTGTTGTTCTAATTGCGCTTTGAGCACCTTGTAAAAATATATATGATGTTTTATTAACTTTCCCATTGTAGAAAACATTTTAAAATCACTATTTTAAATCAAAAATATATTTACTTCCCTAATTCCAATTCAAACTGTTTCTTTTTTAATTAGTTGTTTTCTGTGAGGATCTCAAATATATAGGTAGTTTTGTGAAATTTTGCACAAAAGGCTATAGGTATTGATTGAAGTGTCAAATCCTCATTTTTTTCTTTTAGAACTTGCAAAATAAGGTGGAGTGGGGGTGAGGACGGGGGTTCCTCCTTTTGTACCAAGAAAGAGCTCTAATACCAAGTGTTTAGTACTTTCAATGTGAAAATTCAATCACATACAAGATATGCATAAATAAGATCAAAATTATCAACACTTTATTAATATTGAAAACCCCCATTACCTTACAATAGACAATGTATGGAAGAAATTCACTCATGTTCACTTGCCTTTTATAGAGGTAAATATCCTAATGGGATAAGCTCCAAATACAATAAACTACACATCTCGTAAATACTTCATCCTTATTTATAACTAATTACAAGACCCTACTTAGTGGACCTTTTTAAATGAGGCCCTAGAACATTTATTCAATACTACTATAGTGGGTCTTTATTCATAGTGGACCCAGTCCTCCTTATATTAAATCACCTACATTATTATTACTTTACCATGATCCATTTTACCCCCCATTACACCCTTACAGAGAATCCCAACAACAAGAAGGCTTAAGTAAGCCCTAAAATCTTGTGGGCTACAAAGTTGCAAGTAGTATTAAGCATCAAACTTTCCTAGAAAAACTCATTCATGGAAAGTGGACTCATTGTATTTGCTGCAAATATTGGGGCATTAATTGTTGTAAGGCATTCATTCATGGCCTTGAAACCCTTATTCCCTAGTTATTTTATGATTTCCTTCTAGTGATAGATTAAGAGTATCAACCCTCTTGAATACAAATTATTCAAAATATGGGAAGATGATTTAAAAATGAGTTTTTTGTGTGATTAGTTATGTATTGTGTATTGTGGTTCAAAATTGTTCATACATTGTAAATATGTTGAGTTAGTTATGTGAAATCTAATTAATTTCAGTTCAAATTTCAAAATTCCTTACTTCCCTCAATTGGATTTGATCTCCAATCTAACCAACTTTACCAATAATAATAGTAAGCATTTCTTGAAAATAACAAATGTGTGACATATTATAACCTAACAATAGTTAACATAATTTTAACTTATTGAATTTTTTAAAAATCTACACAATTGAAAATTTTCATGATCTGCAAATCTACCTCATACAGTTTTCAGTATTGTGCTATAATTAATTTCTTCGATATAATGTCCCATCCTAAATCATTTTGGCAAAGGATTTATTTATATGTTTTGGGGTCCAATTTTGGTGAAGTCGAGGCCCATTTGATTTTCATTAGAAGACGTAGGAGTTAGAAGATAGTTAACTTTATGTTATGTTATTTTTTCGGTGATTTATGGGGACCACCAACACAGGAGTTACGCACTCCTTAAGAAACTGGTTTGAAAAGTATGAGTTGGAACAACGTGGAATTGGTGAGGGACCCATGATGTAGGAAAAAGGCGAAGAAAAGGCTCCATGAAGTTTATAAAAGGAAGGAAGCTCACTTCAATTGTCATTCTTGTCTTATTGATTTTATCTCTGTTGCTCGAGCTACTTAGCCAGGTCACTTATTTTTTAGCACGAGTTTTCCAAGCAGAGAACTCACCCATTCTTCAGGGGACTTCGATTGCCACCCTAGATTGGTTCATCCATTGTTATCTGAGGGAGTTTCATCGAGCTATCTTTAGAATTTGCATTCAATTTTCCCCAGCAGTGTGTATTTCTGTAGGACACAATAGTGTTTCTTGTGTGGCTATTATTTCTTGATTCTTGGAATCTATTGTCGAGAGTTTTGGAGGAGGAATCTTAGTAGTTTGTTAAGATATTGAGTGAGTTTGGAGGTTGGAATTGATAGCTATATTCTGGAGTTATTTTGCAGTCGCTAGGGCCAGCGCAGAGGACAGAAGTTGGGCACACGTGGGATATTGCGGCTCAACCTTTTGGGTTGTTGATTGTCGGGAGAAATAAGGGAAGTGATAGTGGAGTTATTTGTTGCATTGTTGAAGTGTTGTGGAGAGTTTTTGCTGGTGATTTTGTAGTCTGCGTGCTTCAGCAATCATTGGGGAGAGTTGGGCCCATTGGAGGTCAATTTTGGAGGGTTGTGATCAGCCCAAACCATTTCTAGGTTTCGATCTAGGTTGCTTGAGGAGTCCGGGAATGATTTTATAAAACTTTCTGAGCACAGAAAGTGGGGTTTTCAGCCATTCCATTACAACAGCTAATGAAGATTTGTTGGGACAACGCAAAGCATCAACTGGGCAGTTTTCTGGGTATTAGTGTTTCATCTGTGTTTCGCTCAACTTGCCAAAAAGGCAAGCCTAGGTGCCTAAGAAAATGGATTCTCTCTTAGTTGGCCACATGTCCCGAATCCGACAAATCGGACATGACTCGTTCGGATTCGTGTCCTTCCGATCGTGTCCGTACATGACACGATCATGTCTGTACATGACATGTTCGTGTCTAGACCGGGTCATGTATGGACACTATTGTGTCCTGATTTTCTGAACATGTGCAACAGAAAAAAACCCTTTGTGACTTTTAAAAGGCCCATTTGGCCCCTCATTTCTCACTTTTTCTTGAGAGTGAGTTTGAAAATGAGAAAATGAGCAAGGAGCAAGGAGGAGCACGAGGAAAGGGAGCATTTTCAAGGAGATTCAAGCAACAGGTAAGTGCATTGTCTCAATTTTTTTCATTCAGTTTGCATGTGCATTTATTTTCACAAATTTGTGCATTTTTTGTTTATTTTTTTACAGCATTCATGGCTCAATGAAGGGGTAAAGGAAGGGGAATAATTTCCCCATTGGAGATGTCCTTCTTGTTCCAATTTCATCAAGGTCTGCAAGTGTTCCATCTATTGGAAGTGGGGTTGCAACAACAACTTCAAATGTTGAGGGAAGGAAACAACCTCAAGGTAACAAATATCCATTGTGGAAATATGTCACAAGAGAAGTAGGGCCAGGAAACAACATGAAGGGAGGAGGCAATGTTGTTTGGAAATTCAGTTATTGCAACAATCATTTCATGAGCACATACCACCGTGTGAAAGCTCATTTTTTGGCTTTACCAAGTTGTGGAATTCCAGCTTGTACACAAGTTTCTTTATCAAAGAGGAAAGAAATAGAAAGAGAGGCATTTATTGGTGTGGAAAATGTTGCTGAAAAAACCTTAAAAAACAAGAATGATGACCCCCTTCCATTCTTGAGGAAAAAAAGTAATAATGTTTCCATTTGAGAGTTCTAGTGGAGGACAAGCACCAAAAATAAAAGCAACTACACTTGGTTCAATGGACAAGATTTTCCATAAATATAAACAGGAAGAGCTTGATCTCACTAATTCCTTTTTTCTATCAGAACTTCATATCCTTCAATGTTGCATGCTCACCTCTATTTATTGACATGTGTCGAGCTCTAACTCAAGGGGCTCCATCAGGGTATATGCTTCCTGGGTCAGAGAAGCTTAGAACCACATTTTTGACGAAAGCAAAGACAGAGGTGTACAAAATGCTTGAGCCTATGAAATCAGCATGGCTAACATTTGGGGTTAGCATTGTTTCTGATGGATGGACAGATCCAGCATGACACCCACTCATCAAATTCATGGTGTCTTCCTTGAATGGTCCATTTTCTTGCCATCAGTGGATGCACTTGGACAATACAAGGATCCATAATATATGGGTGAGATGTTTATTAAAGTTATTGGAGACGTAGGTGTTTATTCTTGTGTGCAAATAATTACAGATAATTCACATGTTTGCAAGGTTGCTGGCATGATTATGGAAGCTAAATATCCACAAGTATTTTGGACACCTTGCATTGTCCATTCATTGAACTTAGCAATTAAATATATTGCTTCCGATGTGCTTTGGATTGGAATCATTATTGAGGATGCACGACATATCCGCAACTTTGTACAAAACCATACAAATTCCCTCACTATATACAAGGACTACCCCAATCTATCATTGTTGAAGATTGTGGATACATGGTTTTCCTCTTCATTCATAATGTTAAAGAGGTTGAGGGAGGTCAAGACCGCTCTTGGGGCCATGGTTATTTCATATTTTTGGTCTTTTTTTAGAAATAAAGTTCAAGCAGCCTCAAAAAGAGTGAAGGACACAGTGTTAGATGATGCCTGGTGGGACAGGATAGATCTACTTATTCAAATCATGGACGCTATCATTTATTAGATTCAATTTGCATAAACATACCAACCCATCCTAAGAGAGGTTTATGAGGGATGGGATTCCATGATTAATCTGTGAGGATAATTATTTTATAGAGTGAATGCCCTGAGTATGAGACATCACCAGAGACCTTCTTCACCACCATACAGGATATTCTTGTTAGAAGATGGTACAAGAATTGCACACCTTTACATTGTTTGGCTCATTCCTTGAACCCAAAATACTACAACCATGAGTGGCTAAATGGTGGACCTTCTCGCAGATTCCCTCCTCACATGGATGGTGAAATCTCACAGGGGAGGAAATATGATTCAGGTGGGATTTTCAGGATAGAGCATCCCTTGATGAGGTGGAGGATGCCTTTCTAGATTTTTCCACCTACATTAGTCAATTTTCAAGGTATGATGTGATTAGAGATAGGGGGGCTCAGAATCCCTATTCTTGGTGGGAAACTCATGGGGCAACAAGCCCTCCTTTACAGTAGTTATCCATGAGGCTTCTCTCTTAGGTGACTTCGTCCTCTTGTTGTGAGAGGAATTGGTGTGAAAATTACAAACAGTTTCAATGATATATTTATTTCTCCTACTTATTATTTAAATAAGTTATTATTCATAAATCTTCCGTCAAATATCGAAATAAATACTACTGCAACATTCACAAATATATATGTAGAGAAATAAATAGTGGAGAACATAAACATAAGAATCAATCACATGTACACAGTTATTTTTGGACAATTGTCCCTAGAAAAACCCAGTGTGGGAAAACCAATGCAGCATATGAGGGTTTTATTAATTCTTCAGCAAATGATATCTTTACAAGGAAAATATACAACATACAAATTTTGAAACACTTGAGACTGAATTTTCGGCTTTCTCAGACAATTCTCTGACACCCAGAACAACCCTTGCATGCCCCTACGTGTCTTTGTGTGATTCACTGTGCAATCCCAGTACTGGACTACGTGAGTCTGCGTGGAGACTACGTGGGTTCTCTGAGCTGCAGCCTCAAGCTACCTCCAGTGAGCCACTGCTGCCATCCGACCCTAATCTCAATCACCATTAGCCTCCTCCTCCTACTTCTGCAACTTCTCGCCCTACAACTCTCCCACTGAGATTGAATTCTACGTTAGAATGGATCCCCTGCAGGTACTGAGTGTGTGCCCAACTTATTTTCCAAGTGATCCTCAAGCCTTCTTTTATAATCTTCATGTTGGAGAACCAACAGCCTAGATTAAAATATTAATCAATGGCTAAGATTAAAGCTTGACTTGATCCATTTTTTTCTAGAAGATTCTTTCTATGACTTATTAATATCATTTAATTATTTCATTTCCCTAAGTTTAGACAAATAATTAATTATTTTAATAACTCATGAACCGAGTGGAATTTCCCCAAACTATTTCTGGGTTCTTTGGAATGTTGTTGTCAAAGCCTCCCTGCAAAGTTTGATACATGGAACACTTCCAGATGCTACATAAATCAACACTCCCTCTTAGCAAGGAAGGTGTTCCAATAATATGCCTGCTGCATGTTGCTCTAATTTTGAAGCACCCTCTGTGTTGTTGATCTCAGGACTCTGCCCCCCATCTATTGTGTTTTTGCCTCCTGTAATGCTGCCTTTGACACTGCCACTACCACTTGCTACCTCTGTACTGCAACTCCCTCTAAATAATGAATCTTTCCATTCTTGCTACTGGAAGGGATTATTCATCATCCCCATCTTCTCTCTGAAGTAGACAACTTTGTCTAACCTAGAGCCTTTGTGAGGATGTATGCCACTTATTCTCTTGTTGGATTGTACTACAACTGAATAGCTCCACATTGTACACAATTCCTGATGAAGTGACACCTAGTGTCAATATGTTTCGACCTATCATGAAACAAAGGATTCTCAGAGAGATTTATGCAACTTTGATTATCACATAAGATGTTGTTTGCTTCCATTTTCTCCTTTAGTAGATTCACTAGCAGTTTCCTAAGCCATATAGCTTCGCTCGAAACCGTGTTGGCTGCCATATACTCTGCGTATGTTGAACTCAGTGCTATGGAATTTTGTTTCCTACTGCACCAGGAAGTCATTCCTGATCCTAGATTGAAACAGTACCCACTGGTACTCTTCCAATCAAATGAACTTCCAACCCAATCTGTCTCAGTGAAACCACTCAACCTGACATCATTGCTACGGGTGTACTTCAATCCAAGCTCTATTGTCTCTTGAATGTACCTGAGAACATACTTGGCTGCTTCTTAATGTTCCCTCTTCGGTTCCACCATGAACTGACTAAGGGTATTAACAGCATAATAGATGTTTGGCCTTGTGTTTACCAGAGACATCAATGACCCTATGATTTTCCTATACATCGTAGGATCAACCTTTTCATCTTCGGACGTGTTGATTTTCCTCCAATTGGTGATAATTGGAGTTTTCATGGGCCTACAATCCTCCATCTAAAATCTCTTCAAAATCTCTATAGTGTATCTTCCTTGACCAAGGAAGATCTCCCCATTCTGTTGTCAAACTTCCAACCCCAGAAAATAGTGCATCTGTTCTAGATCCTTCATGTCAAATTCTTCATCCAAATTCTTCTTGAAATTTGTGATGAGCCTTAATGATCCTGTCAAGAACAGATCATCTACATAAAACACCAGTATCAAAGTCTCACTCTCTACTCTTAGAGAGTATAGATTGGGACATACATCACTCTTGACTTCTGTAGGTAGTTGTCAATTCGACCATACCAAGCACTAGGAGCTTGCTTCTGTCAATATAATGCTTTCTTCAATCTGCACACATGAGTTTTCTGATCATGTGTCTCAAAGCCCTCCGATTGTTCTATATACACCTCTTCTTCTATCACATCGTTCAAGAATGTTGTCTTGACGTCCATCTAGTGAATTTCCCATCCCATCTGCGTATCAAGGGATATCACGGACCTGATGTTATGAAACCAACTCCAAAAATAGAAGAAAAGAGAGATCAACGCCTTAGAAATCAGCCATTTTGAGGGGGAAACCTCCAATACATTACATAAATGAACAATTCTTGGATGATACAAATGACAAAACCTCCTTCTATATATAGGAGTCTCATGGAGTCACAATATAATCCTAGCTGACCTAAATAATAATAATGTAATGGCACAATAATAACAATATTGGGGTTACAGGGGTACAACAATAACAATAAGGGGGTTATACTAACAACAATAAGGGACTATACTAGTAATATAGGAACCTAACATGCCCCTCTCCTTAAAAAATGTGTTGTCCTAATGCTTGAGTAGCTCTGGATGCTTTTGTATAAAATTCTCATCCTCCCATGTAGAATCTTCAGTGAGTAAGTTCTTCCACTTGACGAGATACTCTGAAATTGATCGATTTCGTAGCTCTCGAATGCTTGTTTCTGTGACTGCTTCAAGTTTCAATATGATTTTTCCTTCCTCATCAAGTTCGGGCAATATTTTTTGAACTAAAAGTTTTTCCCCTATAACCTTATTTAAGCATGAAACATAGAAAACTGGATGTACTTGCGAAGAAGCAGGAAGCTCCAATTTGTATGCCATAGTACCAATATTTTGCAAAACCTTGTAAGGACCATAGTACTTTGGTGATAATTTATTATCTTTAGTAGTTTGCTTTAGAGACATTTGTTTGTATGGTTGTAGCCATAAAAATACCCAGTCTCCTACATCAAAACTTCTCTCGCTGCGATTTTGATCTACCTGTTGTTTCATTCGATTTTGTGCCAAATTTAGGTTATCCTTTAAGAATTGGAGAACTTCTTGTTGATGCTCGATGTTATCTTCCATTGCTTGAACCTTATAATTTTCTCTTAAAGAAGATGTGATGGAAGGTGGATGATAATATCCATAAAGTGCCATAAATGGGGTCATTTTTGCTGCAGTATGGAAGGAAGTGTTATATCACCATTCAGCGAGAGGTAACCACTTGATCCATTGTGTTTTCTTATCAGATACAAAACAATGAAGATATCCTTATAAAAATTTATTCATTGTCTCAGTTTGACCATCGAATTGAGGATGATAAGATAAGCTATGAGCTAGTTAAGTACCCAAACAAGCAAATAATTTCGTTAAAAAAAAATCCAGTAAAAATGGGATCTCTGTCACTTACGATAATCTTTGGGTTTTTGTGTAGCTTTTGAATTGTTTCCATAAATGCAGTAGTAATTGTACTTTCTTTAAATGGATAAGATAATGCACAAAAGTGTGCATACTTGGTAAGTCTATCAACTACCACCATGATGACACTCTTTCCTTCGAACTTAGGTAAACCTATGATAAAATCCATTGATCTTCCCAACATTGACTTGGAATGAATAAAGGTTATAGAAGACTTAGGGTCTTAATTGTCTCAACTTTATTTTGTTGGCAAACCAAACATTCCGCCACAAACTTTTGAATATCAAATTTAAGGCCATCCCAAAAAAAAATCTTTCTTCACCCTGTGGTAAGTTTTCAAAAATCTTGAGTGTCCTCCTAAAGGAGAAGTGTACACTTCCAAAAGAATCTTTTGTTTTAGTTGGGAATTCTTTCAAATATATAAGCGATCTCTGTACCATAAGGAATAATTTTTCCAACTAAATGTATCAGATGTAATAGGATCTTGCTGCAACTTTTGAATGAGTGTCCACACTTCTTCATCCTTCTTCCATTCATCCCTTGCTTCGGTTATCCAATCTGGTTGGATAATAGAAATGGCACAAAGAAATGCTTACACCTCTTCATCGTTTCTTGAGAGTGCATCTGCAACAACATTTAGCTTCCCTTTTTTGTAGACGATTTCAAAGTCATAACCCAACATATTTGTGACACATTTTTGTTTCTCTTTTGAAGATAGTCTTTGTTCTAAAAAGTGTTTAAGACTATCATGATCATTTTTTACGTTGAAGTGTCTTCCCATTATAGGTAAGGTCAACATTTCTTTAGTGCATGTAGTATTGCCAACATTTCCTTCTCATAAATAGCTTTCTGTAAATAATTTCCTTTGATTGGGAGACTTTCACAAGCAGCAGGTCTTCCTTCTTGCATTAAAACAACACCAATTCCATTTCCTGAGGCGTCACATTCCACAATAAAGGTTTTTGTGAAATTTGGCATAAATAAGACTTGTGCTAGGTACATTGCCTCTTTAAGATGTTCAAAGGCATTAATTGCTTCAGAAGTCCATAAAAATGCATATTTCTTCAATAATGTTGTTAGAGGTGCTACTATTCTCCCATAATTGCAACTTGCGATAATACCCTGTTAACCCGAGAAATCCTTGCAACTACTTTATGGTTGTGGGGACTTTCCATTCCTTAATGGATTTAATTTTGTTAGGGTCTACCTTAACACCCTCGTGAGATACAATATGACCCTGACATTCCGCCTCTTGTACTCCAAAGAAACCTTTGGATGTTTTTTCATATAATTGTTTCTCCTCCAATAGTTTGAGCACCCTATCAACATGTTGAACATGATCCTTCCAAGACCTATTGTAGATTAGTATGTCATCAAAAAATACTAGTACAAATTTTCTAAGGAAGGGTTTGAAAATGGAATTCATCAACCCTTGAAATGTAGAAGGTGCATTGGTAAGGCCAAAAGGCATGACCAAAAATTCATAATGAACCTCATGAGTTCAAAATGCTATTTTTGGAATATCTTCAGTCTTCATTCTAATTTGATGATATCCTGAACGAAGATCCAACTTGGTAAAATAAATTGCTCCATGTAATTCATACAATAATTCATCAATCACAGGAATGGGAAATTTGTCTTTAATGGTGAGCTTATTGAGCTCCCTATAATCCGGACACATTCGCCATGATCCATCCTTCTTGTGTACCAATACTACAGGAGCAGAGAAAGAACTCTGACTAGGTTGAATTATACCCGCCTCTAACATTTCTACAATCATACGTTCAATTTCGCTCTTTTGGAAGTAAGGATATCTATAAGGCCTGATGTTTGGAGGAACACTTCCCGGAATCAAATGAATAGCATGATCATGATCACGAATAGGTGGGAGTCCTTTGGGAGTTTCAAACACCTTGGAATGATTGTCCAAGAGTTGTTGGAGATCTGCAGAAATAGATGATTTTGATGTCGGAACTTCTAGTGAGCATAATTGTGCAATTACGCCTCGTTGTTCTTTCTTTAGAAGCTTTGTCATGACATTAGAGCTTATTATCCTTCCTGGCTTCCCTTCAATACCCCGTAATTCGACTTCCTTTCCTTCGGAAAAAAATTTCAAGAAAAGTTCTTGAAAATTAAAAGCTACCATCCCCAAAGATTGTAACCATTGTACTCCTAGTACAACATCAGCACCTCCCATAGGAATGGAAAGAATTGTACTATTCAATACATATTCCCCCATGGTTAACTTGATATTATGGCATTTTCCAGAGCAATTTATAGTTCCTCCATTTGCAACCATCACTTGACATTCTGGTGCTGGGTATAGGAAACAATTCAATTCCTTGGCTACCTTACAATGAATAAAATTATGGATACTACCGGAATCAATCAACAATATTACCTTTTTCTTCTTGATATGTCCTTCTATATTGAGAGTTTGAGGAGTGGTAATTCATGCCAATGCATTACACGATATGGTCGAACTCATTTCTTCTTCTTATAGGGTTGGTTCTTGGTGTATATCCTCTTCTTTTGAAGTTTCTTATTCATTTTCTTCCTCCTCTTCACAATCTATGTAAAATAATTTCTTCTAAGCACACTTATGACCTTTAGTGTATTCACTATCACAACTGTAGCAAAGCCCTTTTTCTCTTTTTTCTTCCAATTGTTGCGGTGCCAACCTTGTAGGTTGTGGAAGTCTAGGAGTAGCAACACTTCCATCTTTATAGATGTGAGTGGTAGGCTTCCTTGTTGCCATAATTTTACATTCAATTTTTCTTGCCAACCTGAATGCCTTCTCCAATGAATCAGGTTCCCAAACTCAAACTTCATGTTGGATGTTATCCTTTAAAGTCCCTATGAAGACATCAATCCTGTGTTCCTCTGGAATATCAGCTACTCTTATATTCATTTTTTGGAAGTCCTCAATGTGCTCCACCACTGAACCCTTTTATTTGACATTTATCAATTGGCTAAAAAAGGTGCTTCTCTTTGTATCCTCATAATGTGCTATCATTTCCTCCGTTAAAATTGACCAAGTGACAATTTTTTTACGAAGAAAAGCCATCGATACCATACAATTTATTTCGTTCTAAATGTAAAGTTTCAATGTGTACATTTTGTGTGTTTTGCACATTATTGAGATCAAAATATTTCTCCATCTGTAGTATCCATGTTATGGGATCCTTGCCATCAAACTTCCTCATATCCATCTTTGGAATTTGGTGGTTCTTCAATCTAACATTATAGTTTATGAAATCACAATTAACATCTATTTTGTTCTCATCATGAGTTTGCTCTACTATATTTCCGCTATTAGGAATCATTTCTTGTATTAACCTTGTCATCAAACCTTCCATGTATGCTTTTAGATCATTCTTCATGTCCTCCAT
Source organism: Pinus albicaulis (assembly GCA_034641835.2). Taxonomy (NCBI): domain Eukaryota; kingdom Viridiplantae; phylum Streptophyta; class Pinopsida; order Pinales; family Pinaceae; genus Pinus; species Pinus albicaulis. The sequence goes on from CM076577.1 coordinate 203,891,315, forward strand.
GTTGTCTTTCATTTTTTCATCGATCTTAGCTTCCATGTCATCCATCTTAGCTTACATGTCGGCTTCCATTCCATCCATCTTAGCTTCCATGTCATTCTTCAAACCTTCCATGTCTTTCTTCAAAACATCCATCTTAGCTTCCATGCCTTTCTTCAAAACTTCCATTTCAATTTTTTTTTCTCTTTGCAAGAGCGAAATTTGGTGCACTTGCTCTTGTAATTTTGATATGTCATGTTGCGCTTCTTCCTCTTCATGAGTCATAGTAGAGCTTTCTGAAGGCTTAATGGATGTTGAATTATTTTTAGGTGGAATTTTAGATCCCAATGCTGATATTATGCTTCAATATGCCCTTGAAATCACTTCAAACTGATTTTTCACACAAGACTTATGCAATTCGAAAAAAAAATACACACATTTTTCTTGCTTTTGAGGAGATCGATATTGAAATTGAATTATCTCTGTGACTTCAAATCTTCAATATCTGAAATTCGGCCCTATAGTAGCCCACTGAATCTTCTTTCGAATGCCATAGGTTTGACCTGATTTGGATTCTTCAAGGCAAAGTTATGCCCAATCTCCCACAATGACCTAATTATGGACTGGTTCAGGAGAGCGAACTTGTACGACATGCCACGTGTCACTATTTCCTCCTTCGGCTCTGAAATTAATACACACAAAACTACAGTCTGTGTACTTGCGGTCACTTTTTACAAAATACCAATCCGATGCTCAGAGAGAGAGTTACGACAATTTTCCCACGGTCACCTCTTTAAGATGAAATTCGGGAGCCTAAAAAAACCATAACTTCCACAGATAATATCTCTGAAACTATTGCGAACCAAAATTTGAAATTTTTACACGACATTCCTCAGGATTTCTATTTCACTCTGTAAAAACTTCAGCTTCTGAACCTTCGTAGAAAAAACGTTATAGCAAAAATTCCACGATGCCCTATTTTAGGTGAAATTCGGGAGCCTGAAAAAACCCTAACTTCCACAAATCATATCTCTGAAAATATTGCAAACCAAGCTCTGAAATTTTTACAAGACGTTCCTCAGCGAAACCAACTCCAAAAATAGAAGAAAAGAAATATCAATGCCTTAGAAATCAGCCACTTCGAAGGGGAAACCTCCAATACATTACATAAATGAACAATTCTTGGATGATACAAATGACAAAACCTCCTTCTATATATACGAGTCAATGGAGTCACAATATAATCCTAGCCAACCTAACAATAATAATGTAAGGGCACAATAATAACAATATTGGGTTACAGGGGTACAACAATAACAATAAGGGGGTTATAATAACAAAAATAAGAGACTATACTAGTAATATAGGGACCTAACACCTGATAGATTTGTCCCTGGTTACTGGGGTGAAGGTTACTTCATAGTCAATTCCTTCCTTCTGGGCATACCCCTTAGCCACAAACCTAGCTTTAAATTTCTCAATGTTGTCGTCTGCAACAAAATTTATTTTGTAGATCCATTTGGATCCTACAACTGATCTCTCCTGAGGTCTGGGTACTACTTCCCAGACATCATTCGTCATGATGGAATTGTACTCTTCCACCATTGCATCAACCCACACCTAGTGTTGATCTGCTTCCCGAAAACTGTAAGGTTCTCCAACTTGAGCAACCAAGGCTTGATACGTCTCGGGCTACCTACGCTGCCACTTCTCATGTCAATGGATTCCGACAAAGTCCTCAGCATCCTTCAAAATCTGTCAAAGTTCCCTGCTCGTTCCTCCAATGGTGGTGGGTGGATTTACTGGCTCTCCTTCTTGCAAATCCTCGGGAGACACATCCTTTGGATCACTATGCCTTGGAGAGGCAACTGAATTTTTTGTTGTTGGTTGTTGGGGCTAGACCAGAGGCTCTTCCTCTAACTGCGTAGCAGAAGGCAACTCATGTGATCTTCTGAAGGCCTTCTCCTCCATAAACTCCACATCCCTTCATACCACCACTCTCCTGCTCTCAGGAATGTAAATGCGATAAGCCTTTGCATTCTCATTGTAACCTACCAGATACCCCTTTTCAACAGTCATCTGCAACTTCTTCCTCTTCTCACTGGGCACATGACAGTAAGCTGCACTGTCGAAGATCCTAAAGTGACTCACTTCAGGCTTACTGCCAGTGAAGACACTCTCTGGCGTGATCTTCCCCAGTGCAACGTGAGGAGTCATGTGATGAATGTAGACAGTTGTATTACACGCTTCAACCCATAAAAATTTGGGCATGTCTTGGTCATACAACATAGCTTTGGTTGCTTCAACAATATTTTGGTTCTTCCTTTTTGCCACACCATTCTACTATCGTATGGAGCTGTCCATTCTCTTTTGATGCCTTCCCTTGCATAGAATCTAGTGAATTCTTTATCTATGTATTCACCACCATTATCTGATCGCAACACCTTGATCCGCTTCCTTTTCAGGGTTTCCACTAGAGCCTTAAACTCTTTAAATCGACTGAAGACTTCATCCTTGGTCTTCAAGAATTAGATCTAGTTTTTCTTGGAATGGTCATCAATGAAGGTGACGAAATATTCAGCACCGTTAAAAGCTCTAATGGACATTGGTCCACAGATATCTGAGTGTATTAGATTCAACACACCCTTGGCCCTATTGTTGCTTCTCTGATATGTTTCCTTGGCTTATTTTCCCAATACACACCCCTTGCAAGCATCATCTCATTTAGTGCTCAATTCTGGAACACCTATGATTGTCTTCTGGAGAGTTCTCAATGCCCCATGATGCAAATGCCCCATTTTTTTGTGTCATAGCTCATTCAAGTCCATTTCCTCTGTGCTGCCAACTAGTTCCATTGGAGAATCAAGTTGTAGCTTGTACAGTTTGTTGCTTCTTACCCCGATATGTGCCTTCTTTTTCCAACTGGGGTGCTTGACGTAGACTCTATTTCCAATAAAGTAGACGTCATATCCTCGGTTTTGAAGCTATGACACTGAGAGTAGATTCATCTCCAAACCCGGCACATGCAGTACATTAGTGGCCCAGATTTTGTTTCCTGCCTCGGTCTGAAAAACTACGGTACCTCTCCCAACGAGAATGCACTTTTATTTATTACCCATGGCTATTTTGAAATTCACTTGCTCTTCTTGGTAGTCGGAAAAGCAGTCTCGAACTCACGTCATGTGAGCAGAGGCTCCGCCGTCAATTTACCAGATATTAGAAGACGCAGTGTTTGACACACAAGCAAATCTTCCTCTATTCTAGATGCCAATATAGAGACATCATGATCCATCTGTTTTGTCATGCTTCTTCTCCCTCCGGGAGAATTGCGTGAACCCTTATGCATTGTTGCTGCAACAGTAGATTTTTGTTCACTAATAGATGCCCCCTCTCTGTTATTCATCTCTGCCTCTGACACCATGTGAAAATTACCAATAGTTGCAGTGATAGAATTATTTCTCCTACTTATTATTTCAATAAGTTATTATTCAGAAATATTCCAGCAAATATCGAAATAAATACTACTACGACATTCACAAATATATATGCAGAGAAATAAATAGTAGAGAACATAAGCACAAGAATCAATCACATGTACACTGTTATTTTTGGACAATTGTCCCCGGAAAAACCCAATGTGGGAAAACTGAGGCAGCAGATGAGGATTTTATTAATTCTTCAATAAATGATAACTTTACAAGGAAAATATACGGTGAATAAATTCTGAAACACCCGAGACTAAATTTTTGGCTTACTCGGACAATTCTCTGACACCCAGAACAACCTCTGCATGCCCCTGCATATCTCTGAGTGATTCACTGCGCAGTCCCAGCGCTAGACTGCGTGAGCCTACGTGGAGACTGTGTGGGTTCTCTGTGTTGCAGCCTCAAGCTGCTTCTAGTGACCCACTGTTGCCCTCAAACCCTGATCTCGATCACCACTTACCTCCTCCTTCTGCTTCTACAACTTCTCGCCTTACAACTCTCCCACTGAAATCGAATTCTACATCTTAATGGATCTCCTTTGGGTACTAAGTGTATGCCCCACTTTTTTTCCAAGTGACCCTCAAGCCTTATTTTATAATCTTCCTGGTGGAGAACCAACAACCCGGATTAAAATACTAATCAATGGCTAAAATTAAAACTTGACTTGATCCATTTTTTCTAGAAAATTCACACTCTGACTTATTAATACTCTTTAATTATTTCATTTCCCTAAGTTTAAACTTGGGGTCTTCATTAAAATAATTAATTATTTTAATAAGTCATGAACCGAGTGGAATTTCCACAAACTGTTTCTGGGTTCTTTGGAATGTTGTTGTCCAAGCCTCCCTGCAAAGTTTGAAACCCGGAACACTTCCAGATGCTACAAAAATCAATAAATGGATCACATATGGGAATTTGTATAGTGTCAAGAAGAGTAGGCTTGAGAAGTCCAGGGTAGAGACAATGTTATATGTGCACACCAACCTTCGTCTTATTTACGGGAAGAGGGATGAGTGGTTGAAGGGAAATACAAAGATATGGGATGTCTTTCTTGATGATATGGGTCTAGGCAACAGTGTTGAGTTGGCAGTGGCCAACATGGATCTCAATGAGTCAGTGTTAGAGGCTGTCACATTTGATGATGGTGATATTGTAGAGGGGTCATCATCCACACTAGTAGATGCAGAGATGACATTGGATACAAAGGAGGAGGAGGCAGCAGAGGATAGCAGTGGTGACCATGATGATGAGTACAATGATGTTGATTTTGATGATGAGGATTGATAACCTGTGAGCTACCTACTACCTTGAGATTTGTAGTTGTTTTGTATTTTCTATTTCTATTTTCCATTGGCATTGTACTACCTGTGTAACACATTTTGATTTTGATGACTTAATGAGAAAACCACAATATCTTGTCTTTCTTCTATTGGATCATTGATGAATATGTCGCAATAGTATTTTTATGCATAACGTTACTTTTGTATCTTTGTAAAACTTACATCTAGATGAAGATCTATGTTTGAATCAATGAATTTGTATGAATTTGTGTAAGAAATATCTAATTTTTAATGTGTGTGTGTGTGTGTGTGTGTGTGTGTGTGTGTGTGTATATATAACGTGTCCGGATGTGTCATTCTGGGGGGTCAACGTGTCCATGTCTAACACTCGAATCCTCGTGTCCTTCATGTCTCGTGTCCCCGTGTCATGTGACTTAGCCAGATGTATTTCTTCTATATATTTGCACTTTTCCCCCAATCTCTATAATAAAATGGCTCAGATGCTTCCATGTTTCAAATTGTTCTTGGTTTTTACTGCATTGTTTTGAATTTCTATGGTGCAAATTTATTATTTTCTGCAATAACATTGTTTTCCTATCTTAGAACATTATAGTGGTATCAGATATTAAATCTTGGCTCAGTCGTGGGGGGACTTTTATATGAGAGAGCATGATAAACAGAATATCACTTACAGAAGGCAAAGATACCCAAGAAAAGAGAGGGAATTGGAGATCACTCTAGACACTGAGGATCGTGGAAAGGAGGTGATAGTAGAGGACATGGGAGAGCCTAAGGGAAAAGAATAGATCGTCTTTGAAAGTCTTCTGAAAGCCATAAATGACAGAAAGAAATGTTGAAAGAGATCAAGATGCAGAACCGGGAGCGAAGCACTCATCAGGTTTTTATGTTTGGAGAGACTTTCAAAGCCTCTCAGGAATATGATCAACCTTTACCTACTACGCAACCAACATTCTCTAGTGGGCCAACTAGAGCTATGATTCCTTATTTCCTAACCTTAGCACCGAAGGAACACATCGGAGCTGAAGAAGGAGATTATTTTAGAGTGTGGCAGTCCATGGGAGAAGAATTCAAAGCAGTACTATCTTTCAGAGATTATTACCAGCTTAAGGAAAATGAGTAGGGAAGGAGCTATGGAAGCCAAGGCACACAGAGCTATGAGTTGCAGCATACCATTGGGAGGATGTTCTTCCCCACTTATTATGGCACTACTAAGTGCACAACTCGTGCTTGAGTGGAGAGGCTGGATACATATTTCCAACTCAATAGGATGACAGAGATGGAGGCCATTAAAATGGTCACTTTGCATTTAGAGGGAGAGGCACACGACTAGTGGTTTGATGGTTTATCTACTTTGGGGCATGCCAATGTGACTGCCTATGAGGAATTCACGTAGAGAGCAGTGGAGCGTTTTGATCAGGGGGATCCAGAGGCTCACTTCAGGGAGTTGACCCAGCTCAGGCATACAGGACATCCTAAGCATCATATTTCATAGTTCCTGCGAGTTTTAGTCATGGTGCCTGATTTGTCAGATGCTGGGAGGGTGTACATATTTGTAGAGGGATTGACAGAGCCATTGCGTGTACTGGTGAAGTCACACAGACCCTCCACTTTATTGGAGGTTGTGACTTGTACGATGGATTTGTAGGGGGTCATCCCCAATACCTGGGCACCTTTTACATCATGCACTCCCTACCCTCATAAAGGGGTGACACTAGACCACCACCAGCACAGAGAGAAGCTTTAGGGAGAGTTCGGCTAGATGATGAGACCAGGAGATACCTCAGGAGGAGGAAATTGTGTTTTACATGTCGAGAATCATGGGCACCAAGTCATCAGTGCACAGCAAGAAAATCCCACTATATCGAGGTCTTCTCAGAAAGTAATCAGGAGGATGTGTTGGAATTTGAGTTTTATGGAGGAGCCTACAAGGGGCCATCAGAGAGGGCACCACCACCACCACCTTCACCAGGAGGAGCATATTTTACACCATCAGGGGGAGTCCTTGCATCTTTGTGTAGGGTACCCAAATTCTTGACCATGAGAATCTAACGCATAGTGCAGAGGCAGCGTGTCTCAGTGTTGGTTGACAATGGGGCCACCCACAATTTTATTGATGCTTAGTTGGTCCACATGAGAGGCATTACCACTGCAGAGTTTGATGGATTTTCAATGCTAGTTCTGGAGGACAAGACTATGCAGTGCAATCGATATGTCCCTGCTTTGACATTGGCCATGGGGAACTATTTGATGACATATCATTTCTTTGATGTGGATGTGCCAAACCCCAATGTGGTGTTGGGTGTCCAATGGTTGTATTCCCTTGGTAGAGTTACCACCAACTGGAGGCAGCTCATGATGGAGTTTACTGGGCTGGATGGTAAGCTAGTAGTTCTTCGGGGTATGCACTCATATCCCCCACAGACAATTTCAGCTCATCGAATGGAGGCAAACTTGAGGCATGGGGACAAAGCGTGGGCAATGGAGCTGAGGGTTTCAAAGGTTGGGGGACAGATCGAGCCTGCACCGTTAGACATACAGGTTGTGTTGGGAAGATATGAAGGAGTCTTCGGAGATATACCACCTGGACGACCACCAGATAGGGGATTCAAGCATACTATAGAGATGGAGCTTGGTGTGCAGGCAACCATTACTACCCTTATAGGCATCCCAAAACCTATCAGGATGAGATCAAGAGGGCCATCAGAGACTTGTTGGCATTGGGCCACATTAGGCTGAGTTCAAGTCCCTTCGCTTCTTCAGTTGTGTTGGTAAAGAAGAAGGACAGAACCCTGTGCATGTGTATTGATTATAGGGCACTCAACAAGAAGACGTTGAAGAATCGATATCTCATACTGTGTATTGATGAGTTGATCGATGAGCTTAGAGGAGCTAAGTTCTTCTCTAAGATAGTTTTTCGGTTAGGATATCATTAGATCCGAGTGAGGGATCAATACATCTCGAAGACAACCTTCAGATGTCATTATGGAAATTTCGAGTTCCTAGTCATGCCTTTTGGATTGACCAAAGCCCCTGCCACTTTCCAATCATGTATGAACCATGTGTTCAGGGGGGCAGTTGAGGTTATTTATGTTGGTTTTCTTTGATGACATCCTGATCTATAGAAAGACGTGGGAGGAGCACTTAGAGAGAGTGTTGTTTATTCTGGAGGAGCAACAGTGTTATGCCAAACTGTCCTAGTGTGAATTTGGACTAACATAGATGCTTTACTTAGGACATATTATTGGCGCAGATGGGGTCAAGGTGCATGAGGAGAAGACCAAGGTCATTCGGGATTGGTCGGTGCCTAGAAGTTCATTAAGGGCTTCTCACAATTGGAAACACCCCTCACAGACTTGACCAGGAAGGGGGATTTTGCATGGGCAGATGGAGATAAGGCAGTTTTTGATTGCCTCGAGGAGGTGATGAGTAGTTTCTCGGTATTGGCACTTCCAAATTTCACGCAGTCTTTCACATTGGAGTGTGATGCATCAGGGGAGGGGATCAGAGCAGTGTTGTCCCAAGAGGGGCACCCCATTGCTTTCGAGAGTAGAAATATCTTACCACATGAGAGGTCGTATTCCATATATGAAAAGGATATGTTGGCCATAATGAATGCATTGGCCAAGTTCATGAAGTATTTGGTGGGTAACCAATTCAAGGTGAAGACAAATCATAATTGTCTTTGTCACTTCATGGGGCAGCAGGGCCTCAATGACAGGCAACAAATATGTGTCAACAAGGTGTAGGCCTATGATTTTGATATTGAGTATGTGCGAGGAAAGCACAATGTGGTTTTCAATGCACTATCTAGGAGACCTGCAAGGCTTTGACTCATGAGAATTAGCCATGAATGGAAGGCACAATTATTAGTTGAGTCCTCCAAGAATAGTCGGGCATGTGAGATCTTGGAGGGAATTCATGCAGATGAGAACTATAGGGTGATCCCCGAGGTTATCTACAACAAGGGCGCATATTTCTAGTTTCGGGTTCGCAGTTGAGGGAGCAGATACTTCATGCAGTGCACGATTCTACATTGTAGGGGCATCAGGGGTTCAAGAAGACATACATGGATGTGAGAGAGCGCTTCACCTAGAAGGGCATCAAAGGGGATGTGTTGATATATGTACAGGAGTGTGAGGCCTGTCATAGGAACAAGAGAGAGTTGAATCATATTATTGCAGCCTCTTCCCATTCCTGAGGGAAAATGGGAGAGTGTCTCCATGGAATTTATCACAGGACTTCCCACGGTGCAAGGGGAAGGATTGTATTTATGTGGTGGTCGATCCGCTGACCAAATATGCACATTTTTTTTCTATTTTGACCCGGTACTCAGCTTGTCAAGTAGAAAAGTTGTTCTTTAGGGAAGTTCTCCGCTGACACAGACTCCCTAAGACTATAGTCAATGATAGAGATAACAGATTTATGGGGGGATTTTGGCATTATATTTTCACGCTGATGGGCACAGAGCTCAGCCCGAGCACTAGTTACCATCCACAGACCGACGACCAAACAGAGAGGGTGAACAAGTGTCTCGAGGGTTATCTCAATAACTATATGACCATGCAGTAGAGGCATGGATTCGTTGGTTTCACTTGGGAGAGTAATGCTACAACACCACACATCATATGTCGATCGGTATGACTCATTTTCATGCTTTATATGGTTATGATGCTTTGTCTTTTGTTGACATTGTTTAAGAGACAATCGGGCCCCAAAGGCCAAAGACTGGATCCAAGAGAGCCAAGACATCCTCAAGGCTCTTAAGGATAATTTGCTGACAACTCGGAATCAACAAAATTTATATGATGACAGGTAGCGAGTTGAGAGGCATTTTGAGGAAGGGGACCTAGTGTGCCTATGCTTGCAACCATATTGACAATCCACTTTGAAACAAAAGGGGGTAGAAAAGTTGCAACCACAATTTTATGGACCCTACAGGGTGATCAGGAGGGTTGGAGAGGTAGTTTATGAGTTGGGGTTACCACCAGGAAGCAAGGTCCACAATATTTTTCATGTTTCATGCCTCAAGAGGTTATTGGGGCAACGGATTACAACAGTTGTGGAGTTGCCTCTGCTTGATGATTAGGGGCATCTGGTTTTGGAAACAGAGGCCATTTTGGAGACTAGACAAATGAAGCTCAGGATCAGGACATTCAAATAATATTTGGTGTGTTGGAAGAGCTTTCCGAATTTAGGATGCTACTTGGGAGGGTGAACACATACTAGAGCATCCAACACTAAAGTTGTTTGGGGACAAGCAACATTTGGGAGGGGAGGACTCTAATGTCCCTTCCTAAATCATTTTGGTACAAGATATATTTCTATGTTTTGGGGGCTAGTTTTGGTGAAGTCAAGGCCCATTTGATTTTCATTAGAAAACTTATGAGTTAGAAGATAGTTAACTTTATGTTATGTTATTTCGTTGGTGATGTATAGGGGCCATCCACACATGAATTTCACACTCCCTAAGTAACTGGCTCGAAAAGTATGAGTGGGAACAACATGGACTTGGTGAAGGACCCACGATGGAGGAAAAGGCGAGAAAAAGGCTCCACAAAGGTTTTAAAAGGAAGGAAGCTCACTTCATTTGGAATTCTTGACTTATCGATTTTATCCTTGTTGCTCGAGTTGCTTAGTCGAGTCACTTGTTGTTGAGCACGAGTTTTCCAAGCAAAGAACTCACCCGTTCTTTGAGATACTTGGAGTACCACCCTAGATTGGTTCATCCATTGTCATCCGAGTGAGTTTCATCAAGTTATCTTCAGCATTTGCATTCAGTTTGCTCCAACAATGCATATTTCTAGAGGATGCAATAGTGTTTCTTGTGTGGCTATTGTTGCTTGATTCTGGGGGTCTATTGTCGAGCGAGTTTTGGAGGAGGAATCTCAATAGCTTGCTAAGTTATTGGGTGAGTTTGGAGGTTGGGAGTGATATCTATATTTTGGAGTTATTTTGTAGTCACTGGGGCCAACACAGAGGAAAAAAGTTGGACACACGTGGGAGATTGTGGCTCAACATTTCGGGTTGTTGATTGTCATGAGAAATAAGGGAAGTGCCAATGAAGTTATTTGCTGCATTTTTGGAGCATTGTGGAGAGTTTTTGCTATTGATTCTGATGACTGCATGCTTCACCAATCACTTAGGAGCATAGGAGCAATCCTAATAAATCAACACACTAAAAAACCACAAAACTTGCTTAATAAATAAGAAAAATTAGATATGCAATCACATATCCATGGGAATAATGGCACACTTCATATTATTACAATAAATAAGAAAAATAACAATACCTCAACTTATCCCAAGTTAATAAAATAAGTACTTCCAGTGAATCCAAAACAATGAATCATTAGCACATCTGAAACGTTGATTAGCGCATCCACAATAATTGCAAACCTTAACCAACAATACAAAGGCCAAGCAAGGAATCCCACCAAGCTCTACAAGCCAATCCTTAAGATTTCAAACAAATCAACATCCACCCATTATCAAACATGAATATCGCCCACATGCATCACACGAGGTAATAACAAAATTCACACACTTGCATCAACAAATTGCAATATTCAACACTTGCATCTCACAAGCTAAGGAACTCTAGTGCTAACACTATCCTCTTTACAAGAGTTTATCTTCTACAATCCTTGAAATAGAAAACATCACACTAACTATTAATCTCTAAGATACATGTGTACATTCTTAATAAAGAGACTCTCCTCCCTTTTCATCCCGTACCCTATACAGACCCACAATAATTGCAAACCTTAACCAACAATACAAAGGCCAAGCAAGGAATCCCACCAAGCTCTACAAGCCAATCCTTAAGATTTCAAACAAATCAACATCCACCCATTATCAAACATGAATATCGCCCACATGCATCACACGAGGTAATAACAAAATTCACACACTTGCATCAACAAATTGCAATATTCAACACTTGCATCTCACAAGCTAAGGAACTCTAGTGCTAACACTATCCTCTTTACAAGAGTTTATCTTCTACAATCCTTGAAATAGAAAACATCACACTAACTATTAATCTCTAAGATACATGTGTACATTCTTAATAAAGAGACTCTCCTCCCTTTATATATGCTATGAAGGGGGAGGAGAACAATAAAACATTGACCAAACCCACTAGTAGCCCTTAGTGAAATCAACAAAGTCCGGCCTCAATGGAGCACTCTTCCAAAAAAAGGTGTCTACTTATCACACTAGTGTTTTTCGAATCCCCAAGGTAGTGCACCCTTGATGCATAAACAAGGGACTTGTAGCCCACTTGCTTCACCAACATGGGGCATTTGCAGAATTCAACTTTTCGTTACTATCTTCGTTTTTAACAAAGTGTTCTACCTTCACTAAGGCTACTAGGCCTCTGTCCTCTGCCTTATACAAGGGTATTTGTTCTAGTGAACGACACATTCTGAGGTGTATCCCACACACAGTAAATAACTAGCAATGACAATAAAAATCAAGGTAATAAAATACCAAGTTCTACAAAAACTCTATCTCTGAGAACTATATATAGCCTATTGTCTGTTGAGAATTTGAGGGTTGGTGATTAATTCAAATTATCTTCTTGATAATTACTTGTGAGCTTATTTAATTTACTTATGTCTTCTCTTCTTAGCTTTCTGAGGTGTATCCCACACACAGTAAATAACTAGCAATGACAATAAAAATCAAGGTAATAAAATACCAAGTTCTACAAAAACTCTATCTCTGAGAACTATATATAGCCTATTGTCTGTTGAGAATTTGAGGGTTGGTGATTAATTCAAATTATCTTCTTGATAATTACTTGTGAGCTTATTTAATTTACTTATGTCTTCTCTTCTTAGCTTATTTAGTCTTTCATCAAGTCAATTACCAAAATACAAGAGATACAAATTTAGGCTCTTCCAGCCAAGGCAAAACCTCTCCCTCTTGGAGAGGAAAACCCACGAGAAATTCTTCTTATAGACCTTTCAGATGACAAGTACCATGACCAAGACTTAGACCCTTGACCTATGTATGCCTCCAAGACCTTGTCACTGCTTCTTTGTCGACCTCCAACGTTGATCCTTCTTTTCTACACCAACCTGCATTTTCCTGCACCAGCACTAGAGAGCTCTGTCTCTAAGTTTATCTTCAAGCACTCCTTGTTTATTCAGTTATCATTCGAGTAATTCTCCTCTTTAGATTAGGCACAATCATTACATCGCATAAGGTACCAACTTTATTATGCTTAGATTGCAGGTGCATTCATCACAGGATGAGAAGCACTCTTGTTTGTATCTCCTTCTCACTGATCCGCTTGACTATATTAGCATAGTACCCAAAAATAGATCCGCACCTGGCTACCTTTAGCTCGCATATATTCCAGACCTTTTGATACGCTAGGGTGGCACAAAAATATACGTAATTTCTGAGTATTATACCCGCACTTCTTGCTGATATCAGGTCCACATTTAACCTCTGTATACTTTAGAGAAATCCACACTTTCTTCACTGTAAAAACTTCAAACAAATCCACACTTTCTTCACTGTAAAAACTCACAGAAATTCACACTTTTCTTCACTGTAAAAACTCAAAGAAATCCTCACTTTGGTGTGTCTTCTGCACAACACATGTAGGGGTATATATAGTTGTTCCTGCCAGTTAATAAGCTGACCTGTCATATGTTAGGAGGCCGACTATATAACTGATTATAGACCGACTTTACTTGCTATTTGAAGGTATATTTTAAGAGCACATTTTCCAACGTTGAGAGTGTAGCTTTAAGCCTCATTTAGGAGCCATTTCTTCACAGATTTATGACAAGGTCTTGGAGCATTCTCTACCCACTTCATATGACACTTAATTACACTTGTAACCGAAAGACAACCCTAATAGACATCAAGAAGAAGTCTATTAACCTATAATAAAAATCTTGCTCATGAAACCCATGAAGCAAGTACACCAAAAATACATTTTATTATCTTTGGAAAAGAACAACACATATGCTATCAATGTTGGGAAGTTGGTATTCCATCATTTGCCATTGACACCAATAACACCTCTCTCTCAACCAATGGCACACAATTCCCATCTTTATGACCTTCTCACGTGATTATTCAAAGCCAACAAAATGACAAGAATTGTCAACCACTATAAGAACAATAATTGTTGGTTGTAAATTCTTTGAGTAGGCATACTAACCAATGTATCAACCAATAAATAAATTTGACTAGGAATGCAAGGATTCTACCAAAAAATGAAATTCAATCCACTAGCAAAAAGAAGACCCAACAATGAAAGGAAATTATCCAACAAGTGAATAAAAAGCACCGGGGAATGCAAATTCTCCTAGGTAGTGGATAAAACATCTAGGGGGGTGTGAATTCACCCAGGAAATTAATAAAATGCCTAGGGGGATGTAAGTTTTCCCAAGTAGTGAATAAAAATCCCAAGTGGATGTAAATTCACCCAATCAATGAATAAAATGCCTAGGGGTATCTAAATTCACCCAAAGAGAGAAAAATGACCACAACAATAGAAATTCAACCAAGGGGAGTTGCATACAAGCTATGGGCAAGATGGAGTCACCCAGGGAAGTGTAGAATTGAACGTACAACTCGGTGGAAGAGGAGCATTCAACCACTTGAGAGAGTGGTAAGTAAATATGAGGGGCTAGAATTAGAAAGCTATCTAATAAATGCAACAATGTTTTCCTTACAATGAAAGATTTCAATTCTCATAGTACATCCAATAGCTAACATCAGAAAATTGTTTGTACTCACCAATTCATCATAAACGAATCTATGCTCTATTGCCACCATTAACACCCTTAGACTATCACCATAGAATTCAAGCACGCCATTGACACAACCATTGAGAAAAATCGTTAAATAAGACAATATTTAACTTGGAAACCCAAATGGAAAAATCGACTTCGAATGGGGCTTAGTTTCTTCATTTCAACAATTTTTTGTTACAATGTTTTCATGGTTCTCTATGCCTCTCCCTCTTTTGGCCAAAGAGATATGTTAAAAAAGAAGGTAAAAGATGTAAGAGGGAGAGTTGGGGGGTGAGGGAAAGGCCAATAGCCATGACTCTTCGTTTATCCTTGGTGTTCTCCCCTATTTTATTTTTAAATTTTTTAAATAATCCATTTTTACTTCTCATTTTCCTTTGTCTTATTCAACTTTACATTTGCATTGGTTTAAAATGTTTGCTAACCTTCATAAATGGACAAATTAACCTTCCAGGCTTTACAACCATTTGTCACTTTAGATCTGTTTTAGATCAGCCCTCCATATTAAGTTTCTACATGTACACTCTTGCAATATTGTGTGTGTTCCAATAAATGGATTTTCAACTCAAGCTTTCCTCCTCAAATTGTGTGTAAGGTTGTTACATGCTCCTTTGGTCAATTGCCCAACCTCTAAATGCTTAGCATCCTCCTGTGGAGTGTACATTTGTCAAATCAACCATCATTATTAACAAATGCATATTTGTAAGAGATGTTAAATACCATACATGTGCCAACCACCACATCAAAAAATACACCTCCGTATCATTAATCCCAAGGCAAACATATATCCACTCTACACGCTCTAAACATAAGTTAAAAATAAATAAAAGAACTAAAAAAAATCACAAGCCCTTCACATTCCATAAAGCACTTTTCTAAGTGCGGACATCTTCTAAAAAATGTCAACATAATAATTACCCACAAATTATAATTACCCACAAATTATAATTACCCTTCCACAGATATGAAACAAATTAAAAATTAAAATAGAAGTTTAAACATACCACATTTACTTATTTGAAAAAGTTTAATAGAATTCTCAACCATAAAAGATTGAGTAATAAATATCTACTAAAATTCTACATAACAATATTATTTATGTCTTCCATTGCTATATTCGTCATTATGATTTAAAAAAATCAGAAAACATCTATTAGTTAATAGTATGCCGAATGAGAACATGAGATATCATACCAATAAAGAAAATAAATGAACTTCAAAGCAAAAGGGCTTTTGAGTAATGTACGTGTCCTTAAATCCATTGTTTGATTTTGCCAAAAATTGATAATATAAAAGAGCCATTGCAACCTGCTTACCAAGTTTAGAAACATAACTCAGGGTAATAATGACCCTCATTAGTGAACAACAAAATTTGGAATTAGGGTGTAAGCAAACTGAAACAAAACATAGACAAAGATGCACAATAAGTGACATATTATCTCAGCAATAGACCAACAAAATTTGGAATTAGGGTGTAAGCAAACTGAAACAAAACATAGACAAAGATGCACAATAAGTAACATATTATCTCAGCAATAGACCTTTTATTTTAGCTTCTGAGTTATCGAAAATGTGAGTTCCTTGAAGGTGAAGGCACATCTAGCTAAGGCAATGTGGACATTTTTATTACAGCCCATCACCTTATACAATGAAAATAATTTCCCGGCGAGAATTTGATAGATTTGTCTCCTCCCTCTTTTTTTCAGAAAGAGATTTGTCTCCTCCCTCAAAGATGTCTCTGCCATCTTATTTAATTCGACCGCAACGATCACATGGTTCAGGTGGACTATGAGGAGCATTACCCTCTGATTGTCGCTGCATCTTGGGTAAATCATGCTCTAGGACGTCTTTGAATGCCTTTGATGCCTCAGTTAGTTCCTTTAATCTGATTCAATGTCAAACAACAAGATATGTAGATAACATATTAATACATATTTAATAATTGGCAACTGCAATTAGATAACTACAGCCAACTTCACAGAAATCAGAAATCGTTGAATCCGGGTTCCTATCTAGAAAAGAGAATAGCATATAACTGATCACAGCTACAATTAAACTGATAAAAGCTTAATTAATTAGGAGATCTAGATGGCACCAAGTAAATGGTTAACACAAATGGGCGATATGACACCAGGTAAAAGGTTAACAGAAACTATGTAAACCTGAAATAAAATGGTTCAAGGCAATAGTTCTCAAGGTGCCATCCAAGTAGAGAATGCTACACCACTTTGCTTCTTTATTAGGGTTGTAAAGCTTATGTGAAACACAATAATAATAATTTAATTTAGGCAACAGCTAAGCTAGACAGCAAATTGGTGTATTGGTGTATGTGAAACCTTTGTTTGTAAGACAAGGAACTCCACACAGCAATTTAATTATTAAGTTATACTCTACCCATCTTTGGTTTTGAACTTCCCTACCAACTAATATTTTATTGAGGCAAAGGGAAATGAAGACGCCATTGCCTTGACCATTTCAAATTGAATTACAATGTATTGGCAACCTACCTGATTGTAAGAGGAGGAGAAAATCTAATGATAGTACCATGTGTAGGCTTTGCCAGAACCCCCCTTTCCTTCAGCCTTTGACATATATCAAATGCAGAAACGGTAGATAATCCCTTTGCATATAGTTCCACTGCATTCAGTAATCCTTGTCCTCTAACCTCCTTTATGATGTGGGGATATGCTTTTTGAATATCCAAGAATTGACTCCTGAACACTTGGCCCATCTCAGTAGCCCTGCAAATTTAGTACAGTGAATCCCCCTTTGCCTCTCATGTCAGAAACACGCAAGACTAGTATATTGAATACACAATCCACGACATGACAGTGAGCACTGTATATTTCATACATATTGTCAACGATAGAAAACAAATCAGTTTATAGATAAAGTTCGGAACCTCTCAGCAAGCTTTTCCTCTTCAACGATTTCAAGTGCAGCAATAGCCACAGCACTAGCCAGTGGGTTTCCTCCAAAAGTGCTGCATCAACATTCATAAGAAACCAATATTACCTTAAATATGAAGTCATACCAGTATACCAAATGTATATACGTACCCAATGGTTGTTACTGGTAAAACCCACTCTTAGCAATTAAAAGAAACCATGCATAATAACCTTGGTAGGCAATTCAAATCTAAGGAAAAAAAAAACAACAAAGCAGTCCAGACTGGTAACAGTAAACCTTCCATGTTCCCCGGGCTTAATGCAAAGCATTATATCCTTGTCAGCAAGCACAGCGCTTACTGGAAGCACTCCCCCACCTAATGCCTTCCCTAGGATCTGTATACAGCAGTGAATCAGATACGCACCTTGATGTATAAGAATCAAATAGAATACACTTCATTGGCCATAACCAATATCTTACCACCACATCAGGACGGACACTCTCCCACTCACAGGCTAATAGCTTTCCTGTCCGGCCTATGCCAGTCTGTATTTCATCTGCAATCATTAGAACATTGTACTTGGAGCAAAGTTCCCTGACAGATTGGAGGTAGCCCTTTGGTGGAACAATAACCTGCCCCGAGAGAAGAGGCATTCGAACAACAATATTAAACAAGCAGCAGAATATAGTTAGTGACAAACCTTGCACAAGTAATAGTCCTGTCTCATATCAGTATTTGCACAGATAATAGTTTTGTCTCGTATCAGTATTGGCACAAATAATAGTTTTGTCTCATATCAGTATTGACACAGATAATAGTTCTGTCTGATATCAGTATCGATTCCAGTTGACATTTTATAGCTTAAATGAAATTTTATAGCTTAAATTACACATGACAAAGAGAAAAACAGAACACATAAATCAATGTAGATCTTTCTTAAAACTGGTTCTATTTCAGTTGACATTTTATAACTCAAATCACATAACAGAGAGAAAATCAGAACAGAAGCCAATATAAATCTGTCTTGAAACTGGTTCTATCAAGTGCCAAGAGGGATCAAATCCATCAAGTTGCAAACCTTCCTCAAGTTTTGCTCTATCAAAAAGGTTTTCACCTCCTCAGATTTGATCGCTCTCTTCACTTTGATATAACCAGAGTTAAGATGGATAATACACTAGTAACATACAT
Organism: Pinus albicaulis; assembly: GCA_034641835.2. Classification (NCBI taxonomy): domain Eukaryota; kingdom Viridiplantae; phylum Streptophyta; class Pinopsida; order Pinales; family Pinaceae; genus Pinus; species Pinus albicaulis. The sequence goes on from CM076577.1 coordinate 203,909,934, forward strand.
CACAATGGACTAGAGTTTACATTAGAAGATCCTAATTTTGAAGACTACCAAAATGAAAACCAGCCAAGATATCTGCTGCACTTGGCTATTATGTTCAAACGCAGCTAGAATTCAGCTATACTTAAATAAATGAAGTGGACATGTACACTGCTCTTGTCGTGTAAATTTTGTAACCTATAAGTATGTAAATTTTTGTTATTAACCTGCTAGAATGTGAGCATATACAAATCTTGATATAAATCATCTACTAAAATACCATATTAGAGCCATAGTTACAGGCATAACTTTACTGTTTACTTTTCACAGATTAATCAGTGTCTTAACCTCAGAGGAATGGTTATCATTGCTCCAATAGAAGCTCTCTACCTAAAATGACACTCTTGATGTTTGGCAATTTACCTAGCCTCTTTCCATGATTAGCAATAGCTATGGATAAATATTTATAAAAACTACTAAATAACTTTTACGTTCCCCTTCGTTAATATGTGACTGGCAGACAGGACAGATGTCTTAAACGTTACTGTTTACTGTTTACTTTTCACAGATTAATCAGTGTCTTAACCTCAGAGGAATGGTTAACATTGCTCCAATAGAAGCTCTCTACCTAAAATGACACTCTTGATGTTTGGCAATTTACCTAGCCTCTTTCCATGATTAGTAATAGCTATGGATAAAAATTTATAAAAACTACTAAATAACTTTTACGTTCCCCTTCGTTAATATGTGACTGGCAGACAGGACAGATGTCTTAACCTTCGGTAAATTTGTTTAATATATATATATATAGCTGAAAGCCTACATTGAAATATTTTAGTTAAAGTTGACAATGAAATATATTTTAGTTATTAAAATTTTACTTTTTAAGAGCTATTGGACCTTGGTGAGCTTAATGTTGAACACAGAATTACACCTCTAAAGCGAACAAAGTTTGTACTTCTCGTTAAATACTCCAGAAGACTTGGAATATGAAAATATCCATTGAGGATACAAATAAGGCCTGCTTATATACATAGACAGGTGCCTCTTCACAGAAGGTCATGTCTCATTTAGACATGCCCTTTCAACCTAATTACTAATTAACTAATTAATCATTATTTATATTATTTTATTTATTACATTGTCTTCCTCCTCAAATAGCTTTGTCCTCAAAGCTTGTTGATGAAAGGCCTTGATTTCTTTTTCTACTACGAATGTCTTCGCGTCTCGAGGTAGTCATCCTTGTCGATACAAGTTGATATAATCCTCTAAGTGGCAAACAAAATTGTCGCACTGAGAAGAGATCGGACCATCCTAGAGAAATCTATCTTGCGGTGACTGGCAACTTGCGATGAATTGTTATCACATGAGTGGATTGCAGTGACATTAGTATTCTTTGGAACATCAATTGGTTGTTTTTGTTCTGAATACGCAGCATCATAGAGTTGTCCACTCCCGAGATTTGGAATTTGGATTTCAATAAGGAATTTTTTTGGTTTGACTTTCCCTTATTAAGTGTGTGGCAACTTTTTTATTTTTGTTCTGGCGAGGATGTTGTTGAGTTGGTTACAGAACCTTCACATGGGATGTTCATCGTCTAAACCGCAACATCTAAGTTTTTATTTTTTTCAACTCGTTTGTCTTCTTCTTTAGTTGTGACATTCACTGCATTAGTATCAATGTCTTTCTCTTCAACTCGGACTTCTACATTCGATTCTTTATTTTCGACAAATTGTTGCACCTTGTTTTCCAACAACTTCTTATCCTTCTTAAGCTTCTTTATTTGTGTTAGTAGTTTTTCGCTATGGTCTTTTAGTCGCGAAACTTCTTCATTTTTTTCAACAGTGATTTTGTCAACTTCTCTTTGCATATTTTGTATCACCATTTTACTTTCTTGAAAATTACTTTTGAAATTTCTTGTATGTCTTCAGGCATTACTGAATTTCGCTTCATGTTAACGTCCTATAGCTTTATTTTTTTCTTTTTGTGGGAGAATGTCAAAAACTATTTTTTTGTATTTCGGATAAAGGATCCTAGAGTTTCTATCCAAGGTGAACCCAAAACAATGTCCTATCATTAAAAAATAAGGATTGAACAGAGAATTTCAATATAAATGTATAATCGCTAATGTTTAACTGTAAGTCAATTATTTCGCATCATTTTTCGCCGGAAAAGTCTAATTTTTCGATTATATTTAACTCAAGAATCACCAATTGGTTTGCAATTTTAGGTGTTATATAATTTTTATCCTCAACAACTGAAATAGCAATAGTGACGTATTTTCCCGCAATAGACCCTTTTGTTCTAAATAGCACTAAAGCATACTTACATGAGATTTTTGGGAATCTTCCTTCCTTCAATTCCGAAGTAGACTCCATTTTGGTTGTAGAGATGAACTTAGGGTTTTTATTTTTTATTTTTTATATATCTTCTATTTTCGACTTTTTTTTTAAATGTCAATACTCCTCTTTTCTTTTCTTTTTATTTTATAAAAGTGTGCTTAACTTCTGCCTTTCTTTAATCTTAAAAAGCAGACCTTATGTAGCTTAATCTTTTATACTTTTATTTTTATAAATATTATATATATATAAGAAATGATTTGAATAACCTTTTTAATTATTTCAACACCCTCTTTTAACCTTCTTCTTGATAATGAGTGTTTCAACTCTAATTAAACTTTTTCCACTAACTTGTTAATAATCGATTAAATCCTTTATAAAAATATTTGGCACCTTGTTTTCTTCAAATTAAAAAAAGTACTTAATACTTTCTCCTCTTTCTTGTCTTAATGTGGACGTGTATAGAATTCCACAATAAAATTATTTGTTTAATAATTTATGGACAGTAAAGTTGATGGACCGATGGACCGTAAGTTTTCGTGACCCGTGGCAAGTCACAACGTTTCCACCGTGCCATTTGTCACCACCACTTATTGTCTCACAGTAGCCCGCCACACCCTGTATCACCTATCCACATTGTACCACAGCTCGGCGTTGTTACCGCTTTTGTAAATCGTCACTATAAAATGCACAACACTGTGTTGCAGGTATGAATAATTCGATATGTGCGGGTTAGTGATAATCATTGATTTTACAGTTATTATTGGATTTGTGGCCTTGAACATGGTGTAATTCCGGCGTGCGTGGATGAATGTCAATTGTGTCGCTGTGGTACGATTATTAATTGTGTCGTTGTGGTATGATTGTTGAGCAGGAGGGTTGAAGGCAGCGGGGAACAGGCAGCTTGTGGTTATGTGAAGCAGTCGCTGACACTATGGATCCACAATGGCAAGTATAGGTTTGAAGGCAACAGGGTGGTCATTTTTTTTTTCTAAAGCAGCGGAAATGTGTTGTCTGTGTAGTCGTTGTCGGTGCAAAAGGTGGCTGAGCGTTCGAGCGGGCAAGAGGTAAGTATAATAATTTAATTTATATTTATAATAATTTATTTTTTTATTTTTTTTAACTTATTTCTTCTTCTTATTTTTTCAATTTAACTTATATATATATATATCTTAAATTCTCTCATTTTTTTTAGTCACTTCTTTTTTCTTTTTCTTTTTTATTATGCAGTTTTTTTTTTTTCAAATCCCTTCTCAATAGCCAAAGGCCTCACAATGAACTGGAAAAATGGAGAAACTCCAACACTGATAGTGAAACGCTTCGATGGCAACGATGTTGATGAATTTGACAGTCAAGGACCCAGATCAGAAAGTGTGGCTCTGTGCAATGATGAGCAGCCAGAAGATCGAACTGCTATGATACCAAATGAAGTGAACAGAGTTCGTACTTCTCGTTAAATACTCCAGAAGACTTAGAATATGAAAATATCCATTGAGGATACAAATATTATATATTAAAAGTATGATGAATGAATTTTGAATGTTACAAATGAGGCCTGCTTATATACCTAGGCAGGTGCCTCTTCACGGAAGGTCATGTCTCATTTAGACATGCCCTTTCAACCTAATTACTAATTAACTACTTAATCATTATTTATATTATTTTATTCATTGCAACCTCTCTCATACTTGGTTGTAGAAAGGGTTGTAAAAAGAACCTCTTGATGCAACAAGAGACTTTCCTTTGATTTAGAACAACTTTTCTAGTATATTATGAAGGCATAGGGTTCACTGAAGTCACCAAGTTTTAGCATGTCAATAGACTTACCCATTTCCTATCATAATAAGCTTGACTTGGAAAACTCATTGGTTAAGTTAAGACCCAAAAAGTCTTGCCTAACCTAGCGAGTTTGGTGAGTAACTGATGGATGTGACCCTCTCAGGAAAGGGTCACGGCTGATCAAGGACACTAACCTATGCTCTTCCCCCCTGTTTGAGCTCCCAGCAAGAGGAATTGAACCAGAGAGCTCTTGGAGTTTTTTAGAAAATCACAAAGGCAGAAAGATTTTCTTTATTTTGATAATTACTTGTGATGTTCTTATGTTCTTATTAACTTTCTTGTGTTCTTCTTTTATCTTAGTTCATCAAGTAATTACCAAAACAATAACACGAAGATCAGGGACACCAGATGTAGGCAGAAAACCAAGGCAAAACCCCACTCTAGGGGAAAACCCAGTCAACAACTCTTCCTTCAATATTTTCACAAGATAACCCCAAATTTCTTGACCTAGACACGAACTTCCTCCAATCACCAAGTCAGCCCTTTCCTTCCTCTACGGATGATAATCTTCCAGCACTATCTTCAACCTAGAATAGCAGTAGCAACACTTTGATGCAGCAAAAACTCCGATTTAGCAACTTTTACATATCATCAACTGGCAGCAACAATTGAACTTCGACCTAGGTGCAGCACTTCGTCCTTAAACCAGTACTTTGATCATGAAGCAACACTTTGACCTTGCTGCAATAGCCTAGAACTTTGATCTTGAAGCAGTACTTCAATCCTGTTGCATTAGCCGAGAAAATCCACACGTGGGAGAGATAAATGCCCTAAAACTTCAATCCTGTAACTCCTTTTTCTTCTTCTTGCAACTTCACACTCTTTCATTGCTTCTTCTTGGATATCGAACTTGTGTGAGTGATGATTCTCCAAATGAATCGAACTGTACTTATATATACCCTTTACTGGAGTTAGAATTCCCTTGATGTAGGACGACTTGAACAGGTAAGGGCCGACTTGGTGTGGAGGTAACAAAATTCATTTTTGACTCAAAATTAATTCTTTTTACATGATTCAAAAGCCCAAGAAGGGTCTTATTAAATGTACAATGACTCTAATGACTCAATATGAATCTTAGAAGTCCTCAATGGGGACTTTGACCTAAAACATGATGACCCAAGCATGAAACCCATGCTTTAATAAGTCATAATAATAATAATAATAATTTTCTTTTTCATTCTTTGAACAAGTACATTTCCTAATAAATCAAATGAAGACCGAACCTAGTTACATTATTCAACACTCCCTCTTAACTAGGGAGGTATTCATAATGACATATACACATACAAGTACAAGGAAGATCTCAAAACACATGAACCATGAAGAGTTTTAGGCACCGCAATGCCATGGACTAGATTCCTGAACAGGGAAATCTATCCAGGTCCTCAAAGAGTTTAGGTCCTCACAGTGCCACAGACTAGATTCCTGACCAAGGCAATCTATCTGTGTGCGACAAAGATGGACTAAAGCTTCCAGCCTCTCTAGGTACCATCAGGCTTACTTGCTAACCATCAACCCAAGGATCCAGGTGTGTAATACAAGGTTAGAGCTCTATGACCAATGCCACCCTCCTTACTTCGGGAACTAGACATCAACACAGTGTCGGCTAGATGTCCTCCCAAGCAATGTGTATCACACACAAAGCCTCAACACTCTCGATTATGCAAATCGGTAGCAAATCCTACCCGATCAAACATATCGGTAACAAATCTCTCCAGATCAAACTGGTCAGTAACAAGAAGCATGTAAAACATGCTATCAAACCTCTGAGAGATTCACTTGTACAAATACAACCCCAATTTGTTACAAACTTTCAAATACTCATAAGTAAACACAAACCTTCGGGGTCTTTCAAACATCTTGATGTTGCTTCTCACTTTATCATAGTAGGACTTAGAGACGTCCAAACGAATCTTCACAGAAGATTCCTCAACCATACAGTTTCTTATCCTACTTCACATGCAACAACATATCCTACAACCAGATCATGCTTTTCTTCTTTCAGCAACACCTCAAAATGCATTCTCCAAATTCTTCTTTCAAGTTATCCATCATGACTATAATATTCCCTCCCTCTTAACTAGGGAGATTTCTCCTATCTAGGCTCCCTCTTAACTTAGGGAGATCAACTTTACTTGTGAACATCTTCACTATCTTGAAGATTATGTACGTGCACAACCTAGATAGCAAGTACAACCAAATCCATAGAAGCATGAAGTTAACATTATCAGAATCATGGAAGCATTAGACTTTAGACACTAGATACCTAACCTTAGTTAGGTTCATACTTTTATACTTCAACTTCTTGCCCAGGTCTTTGTTACAAACCCTAAATCACATCAATAGCTCAATCAAGATCTCAATCTCATTATATCTAGGTCTATAATATCACCTTCAAAGATATGACAAATTATTCATATTGCAAACGCTAGAAACAATTCAAATAAGTACAATTTGACAATGCATCTAATAATCTTGGAATGTGTTAGACTTCTACTAGGATTTAATACAAACCCTAGATTCCATCTATGAGACACTATGCCTCAACAATCAGAGACAATTCCAACACAATCGTAGGTTTCAACAATATGATCAACTTCTACTAGGGTTGTTGTAAACCCTAAATTCATCACCAAACCAATATCATCCTAGAATATCAAACTTCTACTAAGGTTTAGTTACACAACCCTAGATTTCACAAACTATGATCGACAACAATTTGGTCAGCACATATACATATCTAGGATATCATACCCATGCACAAGCATACCATATATATCAAGTAAACACAAGTATCAATGTATTAGACATATAACAAACTTGATCATACTAGGGATTCAATCAAACATACACCTAGGGTTTCATTCCTAGGAGATCACTCCAATATAAGGGTTTCGCTCATAAACCCTAATTTACCAAAACCTCAAAGGTTTGGGATTTCAGACATCACCAACCAACCCTAAAAATATTAGGGTTTCCATAACCATACCGAAACCCCAAACATAACATCATCAAAACTTTAAACATCAAAAATAACATTTTCATAGAGTTCACCACTAACCCCAAGTAGGCTAGGGTTTCTTACATTGTCATCAACATACACTAAGTTAGGGTTTTACAGAGAACCTTTTTAGGGCTCTATAAAAATGATCAAATATATGAGGGTAGATTTATCTAAAGATTAATCAACCGATCAAGAATATTTATAATTCAAAAGAGCTAGACTCAATAATGTTAGTAATATAGAATACATTACCAAAAGGAATGGATATACTTTTATCATGAAGAGAAAACACCTTATACTCTAAGGCATACCTTTGTTTCTTAACAAACCTTGTAATTCCAATGCTCTGTCTTGTGAGCCCTTCTTCATAATCCTTGAGCAAATCAGCAGGCTTTCCTAAACAAAAATTATAAAAGAAATGTAATTAGCATGTAGTACAAGCATACCTAGACAAGAAGGGAGAAATCAAATATGAAAATGTAATACGAGTAAGACACTTTTCTTTGGAAAATGGTGAGGTCTCCCTCTTAATCCAATCCCGAGGGATACCTTATAAAAACAATTCAAAAAAAAATTCCAAATCATGTTAAACCTATAAATACTAGAAATCAAATTACAAATAAAAACAACTAAAGCTTAAAGCAAAGGACTTAGTAGTGTAAGTCTCTTATTTCTGATTCTTTGGTTTTAGTCTTCTTTGGAGATCCTTCTTTGGATTGTTAGGGCAATCACTTTTATAGTGACCCATTTTATGACACTAGTAGAATTCTATCTTAGATAGGTCTACCTTCCTTCTTGGCCCTTTACAATTCTTGAAGTTTCCTTTCTTGTGATGAGTGGAGTAGGCATTTGAAACCTTTTCTTCTTCATTCTCTTTGTTGGTTACTAATGAAATTCTCATCTCTTCTTGACTGCATGCATTCCATAATTCCTCAAATGGAGGAGTTTCTCTCCAACTATTGATCCCTAAAGCAAAGGCATTCCAAGAGGGTGGCAATCCCAAAAACGCAGCAATCACTAGCTCTTTTTCAGGTACTACCTCATCTATGGCTTGAAGGTCATTTCTAATTCTAGCTATGCTTACAAAAAAGGAAGCCACAGTGTCATCCTTTGTCATTTTTGTCATCCTTAGTTCATTCTTAAGACTTTCAACTTGACAAATATTCTTCATGGTAAACAATTTTGATAAGGCTTCATACATTTCTTGAGAAAATTCTATGTTGGAAAAGTATGGGACAAGAATATCCTTTATACCTTCTACCATTAGAGTCATATCCAATATCTTCGACTCTCTAAACTTCACTTTATCTGCATCACTAGATCCTTCGGTAGGTTTCTTCACTTTTCCTTTGACTAGATCCAGGACTTCATTCTTTTCGAGGATGAGATCTATCCTCTTCTTCCATGCCCTGTAATTTGATGCTCCTTCTAATTTGTTCTCTCCTTTTATTGCATTAGACATTTTCCTTGGAGAAAGTAAGCTTTTTCCTTATAGGATCCCCTTTAGTAATCCTTACTTAATCTTCTTGAGACTCCATATACTCCTTTTAATAGATCTTCAAGCTGCCTTTTTCCTCTTTCTTCACCTTAGCCCTAAAACCATGTTAGAAAATCATAAAAGCAGAAATATTTTCTTTACTTTGATAATTACTTGTGATGTTCTTATGTTTTCATTAACTTTCTTGTGTTCTTCTTTTATCTTAGTTCATCGAGCAATTACCAAAACAATAACAAAAAGATCAGGGACACCAGATGTAGGCAGACAACCAGGGAAAAACCACACTCTAGGGGAAAACCTAGTCAACAAGTCTTCCTTCAATAGTTTCACGAGATAATCCCAGACTTCTTGACCTAGACACAAACTTCCTCCAATCACCAAGTGAACAATTTCCTTCTTCTGCAAATGATAACCTTCCAACACTATTTTCGACCTAGAATAGCAGCAGCAACAACAACAACACTTTGATGCAGTAGAAACTTTGATCTAGCAAATTCGACCTAGCATCAACTAGAAGTTGCAACTAAACATTGACCTAGGTGCAACTCTTCGTCCTTGAAGCAGTACTTCGACCCTAAATTTGTACTTCAATCTTGAAGCAACACTTTGACCTCATTGTAGTAGCCCAGAACTTCGATCTTGATGTAGTACTTCAATCCTGTTGCAATAGCCCAAAAAATCCAGATGTGGGAGAGATAGATGCCCTAAAACTTCAATCCTAAAACTCTTTTTTCTTCTGCTTGCAACTTCACACTTTTTCACTGTTTCTTCTTGGATATCGAACTTGTGTGAGTAATGATTCTCCAAATGAATCGAACTGCACTTATATATACCCTTTTCTGGAGTTTGAATTCCCTTCATGTAGGCCGACTTGAACAGGTAAGGGGTGACTTGGTGTGCGCGTGACAAATTTCATTTTTGACTCAAAAACAATTCTTTTTACATGATTCAAAAGCCCAATAAGGGTCTTATTAAATGTACAATGACTCTAATGACTCAATATGAATCCTAGAAGTCCTCAATGGGGACTTTGACCTAAAACATGATGACCCAAGCATAAAACCCATGCTTTAAAAGTCATAGTAATAATAAAAAATTTAAAAAAATCATTGTTTTGACAAGTACATTTCATAATGACTCGAATGGAGACCGAAACTAGTTACATTCTTCAACAAAGTTAAGGGAACTCTGGACAATAGAATGTGTGATCCTTGTTGTATATGGAAAGTAGAAGCATCTTGCCTATTATCACTATAAGGCGTATGTGATCCTTTTCATTTATGACAAATATAGGTATCCTCCCCTTGATAGAGTATACCCTAGTATGCATCCTACCCACAAGTTGAGCTTGTTGGGATTGCAACCCATCTGGCCGATGCGTGAGGAGAGACTTGGGTGTGTGTGATCCTTACCACCGGTAAGTAGTGTTGAAAAGTGTAACTAGGATCGGTCTTCATATTGATTATGTAATTATAAATTTATGTAAAGGAGGCAAAGATAATAAATGTATTTTGTTGCACTTGCTTCATGGGTTTCATGAGAAGATTTTATTATAGGTCAATAGACTTCTTGATGTCTATAGGGGTTTGTCTTCTAGTGTAATTAAAAGTCATGATTATGAAATGTCTACTCTGAAGAACATCTCCAAGACCTTGTGGAAGAAAGGCTCATAACAGCCCTCATTCAACGCTGGAAATGATGTGATAAAGTCGGCTTATAATCAATGATGAAGTCAGCCTATATACAGTAAAGATGTCAACCTAAAATTTTGATGTAGAGTCGGCCTAAAAGCCAGACAGTGCACTATATATACCCCAGATCCTATGGCTCATTTGCGCTAAATAGATTGCAGATCTCTCTGAAGAAGCAACAGTAGTTAATGTGGATCTATCTGTGATTTCCATAGGAAATAGCAGACATCTCTGTGATATTTAGTGTAATAAAGTCTGGGAAAATGCGAGTTACAGGCAGCATTTCAAGGTTAAATTACAGATCTGTTGTGTGTTGTTCTGAAGCAGTGGACACAGACCAGCATGAAGAAACCTATGTGGACATCAGAACTAGGATACATTTGTGATCAAGTGCAAGTATAAAGTGCGGGCTAAAGGATAGAAAGAGGTGTGGATGTCAGAATGATGAAGTCTGGATCAGCTGTGAAGCTACAGCAGTATTAAAGTATGTTGAAGTGCAACCCTGTTTGAAGACGTTCTGTGGACTGCTTTGATATATGTTGTGAAATATGTCGAATGTCTCATATATGCGGAATAGAGGTTGTGATCTATGAGAAGCTAAGTCTTTTAATCTGAAGTAAGGGACACTCGGAAAATGAGTAAAAGAGGACAGTGCAGGTTGGTGCAGAAAAGAAGGATCAGCATTGGAGGTCGACAAAGGAGCAGTGACAAGGTCTTGGAGGCATTCATAGGTCAAGGGTCTGAGTCTTGGTCATGGTACTTGTCATTTGAAAATCTATAAAAAGAATTTCTTACTGGTTTTCCTTTCCAAGAGGGAGAGGTTTTTGCCCTGGCTCGAGGAGCCTAATTATGTCTCTCTTGTATTTTGGTAACTGACTTGATGAAAGACTAAATAACTTAAGTAAGCTCACAATTAATTATCAAGTAAGAGAATTTGAATTAATCTCCAACCCTAAAAAATTTCAACATGGTATCAAAGCTAAGGTGTTGAACACAAAGGCTACTTGACAAAGAAGACGCTCCAGGAAGCGAAGATCAAACTTTGGGTTGAAAAGTCAAGTCAGTTTGCAAGGAAGACTCTCAAGCTATCTCATTCAAATGATCAACTCATTCAAGAAAATAATCTTTGCCATCAAAGATTTACATTCAAGACATTGTTAGAAGAGGACATCATCTTTTGAAGATATCCTTTATCATCAAGGATTCAAGATTTCAACCTTAGAAGAAGCTCCTGACTTCATCTTCATCAAGGAAGCTGCAAGCCACTCTACTCAAGTAAGTATCTATGACCTTACTTAAATATGTCAAGATGATTTATCGTAAAGAGAGCAACAAGCTGGTTGGGTCATCAAACTTTAGTGCATGGAAGAAGAGGACATATCTGAATTTAATTTAAGACGAAGTTATGGACTACATCGAAGGATCTACAATTCAACCACCAAAAGAAGATGCTCCAGCTTATGCCAAGCACATGAAGGGAGAAATCAAAGCCCAGAGGATTCTCATAGAATCCATTAAGGACTCACTCATTCCCTATGTATCAAAACTAAAGTCTGCTAAAGAAATATATGAGAAACTGGTCGAGCTATTCTCTGTGAGTACTGCAGGAGAAGCAATCTCTCTGAGACAAGAACTATATAAAATGAAATTGTCAAGAGAAGAAGGAATCACTTCATACTTTATGAGTATTTCTGAAATAAGAAATCAACTGCAGGAATTGGGAGAAGTAATGCCTAACACTAAGATGACTTAGTGGTGCTTGATGCTCTATCAAAAGAATGGGGAAACTTCACTTCAAGTCTATACGGGAATAGGGAAATTAGGCTAATCTATATTAATTCGAAAATACAAACAGTACATATGCTACAGGTTGGGTTTTTAAGTTGCGCTTTACCAATCCCAACCTTAGTTGCGCGGTTTCGGGGCTGCCTTCATGGAGGAAACCAACCCAGAAAATACTTTAAGTAAGAAATTACAAAATGCGCAGAAGCGCTGGTGCATCCAGAAATTACAAAATATGTGGAAGCATAAGTATAACTTGAAATTCCGTGGTGATAGCAGGCATGACAAAAAACAAGGTAGAACTGAGCAGCATCGCAATCCTTAGTCTTCAGCTTCATCGTTATTGTCTGGCTCTTCCTCCACTATGGGGCAGGCGTACGACTGCGCAGCTGCTTCCTCTGTATCAGTGGGTGGACACATAGGTTTGGGGACCAATGAGTAGAGGATGGGTGCCACCGGATGTTTTGCGTCAGGGACGCACGTCCAAGTACCTTCAAAATCCATAATCCATACATCTGTATCATCACCCTCATCTTCCTGAGCTGGAAGAGGTCAGTCTTGCGAGGCGGGAGATGCCCCTAATGCGCAATGGTGGACTTCCGAGGTCCACATCTACCCCTCTGCGAAGGTTGCATGGGGGCCTCCTCCTCCTGATCCAATTCGGGGCTCTGTCTAGCAAAACTGCCAGAGGACGAGCCTTCAACAGACTCAAGGCGATTGTTCGTCCTACGAGGATACCGACCGAGGAGAGCCCCTCTCTGCCCTCCACGTATGGTTCTTTGGCGCAACCTAGGTGCCATGTCCTGTTGAAGCAAAGGTGTGACAGATATGGAGGGATGCTCAACAAGGGGAGAGGGTCGAAGCAGGGGAGAAGCAAGTGGACAGGGGGAACGATGAGGGGGAGAGCACGTCAAAGGACGCGGGGTAGTGGGTGCACGCAGACTATTGACACTGGTGGGACAGATGGAGCTGGGATAAGATGCGCGGGCTGGGTAGCTTGCAACCCAAAGATTTCTACGCTGCATAGCTCTAGGAAGAGGGTTGTGTAGCGGGCTAGTGGCGCAGGAGGGCAAGAACAGAAGCAACAGAAAAGACTGAAGGAGTTGATTGTGTATCTCTTTGTGCTGACGGGCCTTCCTTTTAAAAGGCCTGTAACACATGCGAAGGGGAAGATCATGATTGAGCCTCGCACGCAGCTGCGTGCCATAACCGTTTTCATGAGCGGGCTCGAGTGAAGAGTTATAGCCAATCAGCATGTCGATCCAAGTAATCATTTAGGATGATTGCTACAAAGAGGTACCCTGGAGGGGATGATGTTGTCCAAGTGTGTCTTCATCATGCCTTATCTCATTCATCTCCTGCGGATGGTTACTGGTTTGAGGATACACATCAGGTGAGGACAAGCGTTGTAGATCTTCGTCCTCATGGGCATGGGAGAGGCAATTGTCATTCGTACTCCTACTGTCACCCACATCCGGGGAGAGTAGATCCTTTTGGATAAGAATATGGAATTCTTGTCTTAAAGAATTATCCTCTGCCTGGGTAAGGTTGGAATGATAAAACTCTCTCTGGCTTTCCACCCCCTTGTTCGCGAGGAGGTCTGCAACTGAGTTTGCTTTCCTTCGCACATGGCAAAAAGTAATGGCTCTGTGATTGTGTATCAACTGTTCCAGGAGCTTGAGCCTGTGGGCTAGCCTCCAACTGGTAGATACCTTTGTGGACGTCGTACCATGGAGAATTATTGTGGCCGCCATAGTGATGATTTGCGAGTCTCCCTCCATTTCCAAAGGGAAATAATGAAACTCAATTGCGATGTGGATACCCTGGATGAGCCCCTCAAGCTCCGCAGAATTGTTGCTATCCCACCACATGTTACCGTAGTAAATCCGAAGTGGTTCGCCCTGAGATTTCTTGAGAATACCTCTGAATCGTGCATTTCCGAGGTTGCCTTTGGACGCATCATCGAAATTACATTTGAAGAAGCCATTTGGGGGGGCTTCCATTTTTCAGGAGCAAGGATTCTACCTGCGCTTCTTGGGTTGATGTCCAGAGCAGTGTTTATGCTCATGTGCCAGTTGTTCCATATGTGACACTCCGCAATAAAGGTAGGGAGATCCTCTTGGCTCCATGCATCTAGGGCCAGCGTTTCAGTGAGGTTGCCATGTATCCTTGCCCAAAGCTGCTCTGAGGTGGAATCTTTGTCTTTGAAGATTCGAATGTTCCTTTCCTTCCATATGTTCCAGATAAGAATGCCCGGAATTATCTGCCAGAGTCTGTTCAAGAGGTTGCTGGAGTAAAAGTTGTCCGTCCAACTGCTGATGGTGTTGATGATGTTGCCCCTTTCTTTGTTGGTACGACGGCATAGAACTACGATCCTGTCCCAAAAGGCATTAGAGGTAGGGCATTGGTCCATCAGGCGGTCAATGGTTTCCAAGTTTTCCTGGCATAGAGGGCATCTGGAGGGTCCTACAAACCCTCTCTTCAAAAGATTCTCCCATGTGAGGATGCATCGTTTACTGAGTAGCCATTGAAAGGTGGCTACTTTGGGCCAAAGTTTGGTCAACCATATCTTTTTCCAAATGATATTTGTTGGATTTGGGTTCTGCTGATGTAGGAGGTTGTAAGCTTCCTTGGTGGAGTAGTTGCCACTTGGCATGTGACCCCAATGAAGGATGTCAGGTCATGGCTGTGCTCTGATTTTTCTTTTAGTGCTTAGTTCCTCCCAAATGTCTGTGTGGCTCTCATTGTTCCAGTCGTCTTGCCATCTATCCGTGTGTAGCCAGTTCCTGTATCCTTGAGTTGTGTCATCGGTCCAGAAGTCTTGCACACTCTGCCTTTGCCTAGCCTATAAAGTTGCACTCCATAATGGTCTGGGGAAGATGGAGGAGAGACTTGGCAGTTGCTGCCAGGAGTCCTCCCAAAATCTAGCTTGAGTGTCGCTGCGCAGCTCCAAGAGGCTGTGGATCTGTATCATCTGCTTTTGGCTGCTTGCTGCTTCCAGATTTGGGATCCTCCCAGCTCTATGTTGAAACTGATGAGATCCTCCTTGGGCCATGAATGAGCGTATTTGGCTGCCCACAGGTTAGCCCACGGAGTGTGGGGGTTGGAGACCCATTTCCACCAGATACTAGCTCCCATGATATTGTTGTTGTGCTCAGGGTCGCGCAGCCCTAGCCCTCCTTGACTTTTTGGTGTACACACTTCCTTCCAGTTGACTAAAGCCCATTTGTTTTTCTCTTTGGTACCACCCCACAGGAAAGTTTTTTTCAATTTGCACATGGCCTTGAGGACCCATTTGGGGGCTGCCAAAACCAAGAAGAGGTAAATGGGGAGGGACTGCAGTACAACTTTGATGAGAACCAAGCGGCCTGCTATATTGAGAGTACGATGGGTCCAAATGGATAGTCTGGTTTCCATTTTGTCTAGCAGAGCTAGCCAGGAGGAGTGATTAATGGTCGTGTCAGTTAGAGGGGCTCCAAGGTATTTGGAGGTTAGGGATGCGATGGAGAAGCCTAGGATGCGAGCAATGTTGCGCTGGGATAGAGGGGGGGTGTGGAAGAAAAATATTTGCGATTTGTCAAGGTTGACCTCAGTATCAGAGGCTTCAGAGAAGGAATCTAGAAGAGATTTGAGGGTACGGGCTTCCTGGACCGAGGGGTAACCCATGATCATGTTGTCATCCACAAATTGTTGATGGGAGGAGGGGGGAAGGTTGTTGAGGGGTATACCTTGCAGAGCCCCTAAGTAGAAGGAGCTTTTGAGAAGGCGGCCCAACCCTTCAGCCATGATGTTGAAAATGAAGGGTCCCCTTGTCTGATTCCTCTTGAGGGGTTGAAAGTTGCAGAGGGTATACCATTGACGAAAATGGAAAGAAACGGAGAGGTAATGAGGCTCATGATCCAGCATACCTAGGTGTGGCTAAAGCCGAAGGCTATAAGGACATTTATTATCTAGTCCCAGCAAAGTTTGTCAAAAGCCTTGGATAGATCGATTTTGAGGAGAATACCTGGTTTTTTGGAAGAATTGAGAGAATGTATGACCTCATGGGTTAGGATGATGCCATCAAGGATTTGCCTGCCTTCAACATAACCTGTTTTCTCCGGGGAGATGATCATGGAGAGAAGTTGCTTCAGCTTGTTAGCAATAACTTTGGAGATTATTTTATAAATGACATTGCAGGGTGTCATGGGCCTGTACTTACTTGGAGAGGTTGTGTTCTCTTCTTTTGGAAACAGAGTGATGAAGGTGGCATTAAGCGCCGGAAGAAGCCAATGGGTGGTGCGCGATTCCTCCACTACACCCCAGAGTTCGTCTCTGATGGTTTCCTAGAAGAAGTGGAAGAAGTTGGTGGTAAATCCATCAGGGCCTGGAGCTTTTTCGACTTTTAGCTGGAAGACTGCATGTTCCACCTCAGCAAGAGTGGTAGCTTTGAGCAACATCTGGTTGTGTTCTTCTGTAATCAACTTAGGAATGTGTTGAGTGATTTTTCTGATAGCCTCATGCCTCTGATGATTAGGTTCTTGCAGAATATTCCTGAAGTGGTTGCGCAGCTCCTCCGTAATGTCCTCAAGCTTTTCCAGACGCTCTCCATTTTGGTTTTTGAGGACAGTGATTCTATTATGCATCCTATATTGAATAGTGGAGCGGTGAAAAAAATTTGTATTTCGTTCTCCCTCTCTGAGCCAGCAAATCCTTGATTTTTGTCTCCATAGGATTTCTTCCTGGC
Organism: Pinus albicaulis; assembly: GCA_034641835.2. NCBI lineage: Eukaryota > Viridiplantae > Streptophyta > Pinopsida > Pinales > Pinaceae > Pinus > Pinus albicaulis. Next base: position 203,926,789 of record CM076577.1, read on the forward strand.
TCCTTCTTTCTTCCATTTGAGTTGATAATATCTTCTCTTGGTTCTCTGACTCGGCTGAGCGTCCTTCCTTGATGATTATTTGTTGAAGCTTCTTCATTTTTTCCTCAAGCTCTCTTTGATCTTCGAAGATATTGCCGAAGGTGGATCTATTCCATACCTTCAGTTTACCTTTGAGCATTTTCAGCTTTGTCTTGAACTGGAGCATTTTAGTTCCTTGCAGAGGCGATAGGGAGGACCACCAAGCAGAGACCATTTCCTTGAACCCTGGGTGTCGGAGCCAGCAGTGTTCAAAGAGAAATGGTTTAGGAGTGTGCTTACCTGGTCTTACCCATTGAAGTTGTATAGGCCAGTGATCAGAACCTACAGCAGGGATGATGGTGGCTGCTAGATCACCCCCCAGACAGATGAAATCTTTCGTGATGAGGAACTTGTCCAGTCTGGAAGCTATTTGGTGGGTGCTTCCAGGTGAAGACGTCGTTGGAGGTCTCGAGGTCAATGAGGTGGTTTTCTTGGATGAAGTTCTTGAATCTATTACTATCCAGGTCAAGATGCATCCTTCCTCCCGTCTTTTCCTATAGGTTTGTTATCATATTGAAATCTCCTCCCAGGAGCCAGAGTGGAAGAAATCTCTATTTATTGAGTTCAGCTATGTTGTCCAGAAGCTCCGTTTTTTGGTGGAGATTCTGGGGAAAGTAGACATTCGTTAGCAAGCCATGGATGTCCGTTCCAATCAGGTGAAAGTTGGCCTGGATGAAATGCCTATTGGCATGATAGTTCTCTAGGGAGATGATTTAGGGGATCCAGATGATTGCCAGTCCTCTGGATGCTCCATTTGTATCTACCGCTATTGTATTGCATCCTTTCTATATATTTTTGAAGATTGTTTCCAGAGTGGAACTCGAACATTTGGTTTCTTGCATGTAGAATATTGCGGGGTGTTCCTCAGTGATTCTTTTCTTTATTGTCCTGTGCTTGGTGGGGCTGTTGAGCCCTCTTATATTCCATGAGATGATCTTCATTGGGGGGGGGTTGGTGGTGTAGGCATAGAATCTTGTTAACTTGGGGAATCGCCCAGAATCCACCATTTCTTTGCATATTTCTATTGTTCTTTGTAGCATTGTTTTCCTACCTCTTTTGCAAGATTTTTTTCGTGAAGTATTTTGTATTTATAAGCATACCCCCCTGAATGCCCAAAGAGGAGAGTTGTTGCACGCAGGTAAGGATTTCTTCCATCTTTTGGCCCTGCTGCTCGGATATTAAGCGAAAGTCCTTCTTATTGCAAGCATCCTCCAACCCTATGAGATCCAAGCCCTCAAGGTCAATACTCTCCGGCTCTTCCTCCATGGCTTCTAGGATCGCATCCAGCACCTATTCTTTGCCCTTCGAAGCCTGGTTTTCCCCTGTGAAGCTAGGGGTTTGAGGTTTCAGAAAGGTCTCTGGTGGGATCTTGTTTTGTTGTGCCTTGGAGGACTGGGTTGCTCCTTCGAGGTGTGCCCCGCTTCGTTCTCTGGTTCATTCTTGTTCTCATTCAGATGATTTAAGGCTGCGAAGCTATTGCTAGTCGCAGGTCCTTTTTTATTCTGGGGAGAATTAGTTCTCTTGTTATGGCTTTTCTTGCTTGCTACCTTTGTGAATCCTTCTGATGCTTGATCATTTGATTCATTTTCAACTGCCGCTTTTTTGTTTAGAGGGAAATCTCTGAATAGATGCCCATGTTGGTGACAACTCTTGCATCTGAAAGGAATATGCTCATAATCTACAGTTTGTATGCATTCAAAGTCTTCGTGCAGCAGACTTACCTCGCCTGGTAGCGACTCTGCTATGTTCATGTAGACGCAGATTCGGGCATATGCTGTGTAGCGGTTGATCTTTATTTCCTCTGTTATCTTGACGAATTCCCCTAAGGCATTGCCTATATCTCTGAGGGTCAGCTCATCCCAGTAGTCTTGGGGGAGGGAGTAAAGCTGAATCCAAACCGAAGCCCATGTAAGATATTGTTTATCGGGGTTGAACCACTCCGTCCAGTGTCGGAGGTATAATCCTGCTGAGTTGAAGAAATAGGGCCCTCCATCCATGATTCTATTTTTTGTCTTCAATGCATGTAAAGAGCACATTGAAGAAGCCTTTAGCACACAACTGAAGGTCAATATGGCCTTTGGGTTTCCATTTGGAAGCTATCCATCCTCGAAGGGCTTTTTCAGTGGGCTAGAAACCCATGAACTTGCCTATCAACGCATGATCCTTCATGAACTGGATTCTGTCATTGATATGATGCGCTGGGAGCTCGATCATTGTACGTCTGGGGTTCTTCGGAATGCATGTTGTTGACTTGATGTTCGCTTCTTCTGTTGCTGATGTATTTGTCTGCTACGCTGTGGGAGTCGCCCCTGAGATGTCATGAGACAGGCCAGAGTTTTGCTGATTGTCAGTATCAGCCCCTGTCGCCGCCCCTATGGGAGGTTGGCCTGTGATGGGGGGAGCAACGGTCCCCCCACTGGTTTTTTTCATAGGTGAGCCTCAAGGCTGACCAGGAGAGTGATCGCGGCCTAACGATCTGGGAGGGGGAGGTCTTCTTGGGGCAGCCTGCGTGGAAACCTCCAAACCCTAGGTCATGGTGGTCGGCCTAGTGCAGAGCTCCACTAGGTCAATTCAACATGGGGAGTGTCATACACCATTCTTTTCCCTCATTGGATTCGTTCTATCTACAATTGGTTATTGTTGTTGGAAGACTGAATTTATTGGATAAAGTAATTGTTAATTGAAGAAGAATTGTAATAAGTGATTGTTTCAAACATAGAACATTGGAAATTTAACAAACTCAATGATTAGAGACATCCCAGGGAGAGGATATTTCCCAGCAAAATCCAAATATTTATTAACTTTTTAGACTAGATACAAGATGAGATAGTCTCAAGAAATTGATCCCCTTTGCTGGTCCAAACTACAAGACCAATCTAGAGGGAGTTGTGATCATGATCCAGCACTGTGAGAAATGAAAAAAATGATATTGAGGTGAGTTTCAATTGCAGCAACCATTTATTTATTTCAAAAAACATTCTTCATTTTTCTGTTTGTTCACAGAAAATGAAAAATCCACTTTTTGAGATAGTTCAGCTACAATTTTGTCCTTTTTACTTAGTTTGATTCCTTAGGTATGTTGAAAAATGTGTAACCAGGTTTGGTCTTCATAAATATGAAATGCACTTTTGATTCTTGTATATTGTAAAATGAAAGAAAAATTACTATTATTATTTTTGGAGCATGTGTTTCATGCTCAAGAAGTCAAAAAAGTCATTGTCATAAGTTGAAAACCCCATTAGGCACGTTGTAACTTGTAAAGCACATTATTTTTGTCCTTAAAAGTGTCAAAATACCCTTCAAGACCAAGTCAGCCTAGTAGCTGGCAAGTCGGGCTAACTTGAGGAGCCACGTCCACCTTAAGAAGCCTCAATAAAGGAGGAAACTCAACCTCATTGAAGCGCATTCATCTCTCTCTCATCCAAGCGAAGGAGGAAGAAGAAGAAGGCAGCGAAAAAGGAAGAGGACAAAGAAGACTAGTTTTTGGGCTATTTCTCTCTCACACATGCAAAGGAAGGCTAGGGTTTCTACAACAAATCTAGGGTTTTCTTCTACAAGTTCGATCTTGAAAAAACGAAGGAAAGAAGGTCAAGCGAAGGTCACAAGAAGCCATGCACAAGTTTCAAAAGAAATAGAAAGCCAAGAGAAGGTTTGAGGAAGCCTTAGAAGGCTAAACAAGGCTCACACGTGTGGCAGCAACAACTGCAAGAGGGCAGAAAATTTCAGGTCTGCAGTGGAGGCCGAAATTTTGCAGCAAGGGGTCAAAGTTGTGCTACTGGAAGAGATTTGATTGGGTTTGACTTGGACAAGGAAAGCACATCATCCGGAAAGTTTGGCTTGGTCTTGGAGGGTATTGGTCTTGGTCTAGAGGTCTTGGAATTCATCAATTGAAGGATCTATGAGGAAGAGAAGAGATTTACGGGTTTTCCTCTCAAATGAAGAGGTTTTGGCCCTAGCTTACAACCTATATTTTGTGTTCTTGTTCTTCTTGGTTTTTGTAGTTGTTTGATGGTATACAAACATAATAATAAGTGAAGAAACTAATAAGTAAGAAAAAGTTAAAATACATCACAAGCAGTTATCAAAGAAAGAGAAATCACTCTAATCACTTCCCTATAGATTTCTCAACAGGGTATGCTTGAATCTCACTAATTTGGCTCAAGTAAGGTGTAGCTTTATTTGTGTTGTGCAAGTTTCAAGTTATTTCGTGAGGTCGTGCAAAGGGATTTGCAGGTATGCAATTATTTATAGTAAATCGTACATCAGATCCAGCAAATTACTACACGCAAGGGACATTATAGTAAAGTATTACTCTCATATACCCTTGTTTAATTTCCAAAATTATTTTGTAAGCATATCATTAGTATTATGGGGTTAGTTTGAACATATTCCAGCCACCACAAGTCTAAAAAAATTGTTGGAATATTTTTTAGGGGTTTTGACCCCAAATCCTTGCAACTAATTTGCAGATAGTTGGAAACTCCGATTTAGTTGCAAATCTGAAGTTTTGGGTGTAGTAAATTGTTATATTATTTCTGCCTGAGCTTCCCTCACCCATAAATCTTGAATCTAGAGTGTCTACACACTTGTGGGTTGTGTTGAAAAGTGTAACTAGGTAGGTCTTCATATTGACTATGTAATAAGTATCGTATATGAAGGGTCTAGAAATACATGCTCCAAGACCTTGTAGAAAAATGGAAGTCAAGCAAACAGCTCTCAAACATCAATGGAAGTCAAGATATATAAACCGTGAAGAACACCTCTCTCAAACGATGAATTAGAGTCATGCATATTGAAGACCTTGTCATGGCTCATGACAAGCTCTCAAGCCAGCCCATATTCAATGCTGAATATTAGTGATGAAGTCAACCTATATACATTGGGAATGTCGGCCTACAATATTGCTGTATGGTCGGCTTAATAGGAAGGAAGCATGCCGTATATATATCCTAACGTACAGCTCATTTGTAACTAAGCAATTGCGGACTGTCCCAACAACAAAACTGCGTAGTTCAGAGGGTATTCAAATGCGGACATAAGGACACAAAAAATGCGGATTGCAGATGCTAATAAAATAGCAGACAGGATCAAAGTAAAAATTGCGGATTGAAGGATACATATTACGGAAAGAACATGAAGAAATAGACTGCGGATAGGTACAGCAAGGGACAGACTGCAAATGGGTAAGCAAGGGACAGATTTACGGATTGATGAAGCTAGTTTGCTGACAGGTGCAGAAGAATACAGTGTGGATATTTACAAGGATGCAGTGCAGATATCGTAAGAGTTATGATGAATTCTGAAGTGTAATGTAAGTGTGATTTACCTTTCTACAATTAAAGTGTTACTTATGTGTAAATATTTGTGTTCTATGCATTTTGATAATTGACCTGATGAAAGATTAACTAAGAGAATACATAAGCTACACAAGCAAGCTCACAAGTAATTATCAAGAAGAAAATTTGTATTAACCGTAACCCCTCCAAATTCTCAACAGGTTGACCCCTAAAAGGGGGTTTCCCTGTTGTTTTTTCTGCTTTTTTTTTCAGATCTGTAACTACTAGACAGCAAGCAAATTTACAAAGTACAATCTCCTATTAAAGGTACAACAGACAAATTAGGGAAACACTTGTTGTTTGGTAAGAGTATTGTATGGTCATTCATTTGAGCTATTGAGAGTTATATTTTCCTACATTTGAGTGACATTTAGTTGTTGGTCTGCATTATTTTCATTTTCAGATTAGCAAGTAAACAGTCATTAACTCCTATCTTCGCTCTAGATTCATTTATTAGGTACTAGTCTTCTAATTTCTGTTAAAATCTGAAAGTTCTATGCATAAATTTAAAAATTCTCTGTAGAAACTCGAAAGTTCTAAGCAAAAAAATGAATGTACTTTGCAAAAAACTGAATGGCACTGAATGTACTTTGCAGAAATTTGAATGTACTTTGTAAAAAATTGAAAGTACTTTGCAGAAAACTGAATGTTCTATGTTGTTACAATTACTTAAAATGCAGATTTCTTTTTCAAAACTTTTCAGATCAGTGATTGTAAATAGAATATAATCTTAAGGATCGTATGAAGAAAACCAAGAAAAAATATGAGACACTGATATTTTGGTCCAATGACCAGGGCAAAACCCCTCAACGGGGAAAACCCAAATGATTCTTCTTCTATTAGATTTCTTCAATTGTTCAGTAAAGTACTTAGAGAGGGAGAGAGAGAGAGAGAAAATGAGAATGAATCAAGTCACCAATGTCTGATAAACTTGCTGCTGAAGTGCACTTGCTATTTGCTTGAAGATCTCCTCCTTCTCTTGATCAAATCATGTTCTTCACACTTGCTTCAGCTCTTCTCTTGCTCTTGCTCTTCACTAGTTCTCACACTTCTCTTGCACACACTCAATACTTGCTCTCCTTCTTCACAATGAACATGTTACTCTCAACTCACTTTGATCTTGCTTAAATAGATGAGAAAGGATAGGAGTTTTCGTGAGCCAATAATAGGAGAATCGAATTCCATGGGGGTGGAGTTACTTGAGGAAAAGTGTAACTCATCCGAAGAATAGAGAGAGAGGTACACTTGTCTTGAGGAGTTACAATTCGAATTAGGGAGAGAGATAGTTACACTTAGACATGAGAGAATATTTGGTGAGAGTTACAAATCGAATTGAATGAGAGAGCTACAAGTGCATTTAATGAGGAGTTACATTTTTTCCATACATTGAATTAGTGAAGGAGAGTTACATTCTCCTAATTGTGGAGTTACTATTTTTTTCCAAGAAAGAAGTTTGATTTTCCAAGTAAGAGATTCTCAATTTAATTTACTTATTCCATGAGATAATTCGTTTTTATTAATCCATTAAAGGTGAATGACTTTAGACTATTTTATACATAATAATATCATAATAATAATAATGCTAGTAAGGATAAAAATATTAGTTCTTGATTTGTATAATCATGATTGATTTGATTTTAAAGTGGATTCCATATGTCGAGATCATCCTTGATCATTTAAACACGACTTTCTATATTTGGAAAGTCACTTCCAAATTGAGACGTGACTTACTATTTTTGGAAAGCCATATTAGAATTTGTGTATAAAGTTTTTCGGTGAAAATCACATCTAAGCATATGTTGTCGATGCATTTCGAACCAGCGAGTGTGGTTCATCATCAGGACAAGATGAGAAATATGATCCAGGACGCAGTTTAAATAGATGAGGAAAGCTCCAACTAGCCATTGTAAATAACGGCTAGTTTGACTAGAATAAGAAAAATCTAGAAAAGAATTAATCAACAGTTGTATTATTATTATTATTTATTTTTATTTTTATTATTATTATTATTATTTAATGATTCAATTAATAATTATATGTTATGTAATTTGAATTAATTAATAATTATATGTTATATAATTTGAATATAATTTAATATTCTTAATTTCTTTACTTAATAGGTAATTTTAATAAGTTAAATCATAATATAATAGCTAAAAAAGAACCGGTGGGGGGGGGGGGAGACAAGAGGGAGAACCGGGCGGGATGAAAGAAAATAAAAAAAACAACAAGAACTAGGAGTGAAGTGCAGGAATCCAGCATTTGCTAACACTCCACCCATCATCCACGTTAAGGTTAACCAGCCTCTTTTCGATTTCCAAGGCTTCCCTCAACTTACGATGGTGGAAATGGTCAATCCTCGCAATAAACTTAGCATCTTCAATGCAAATGTGATGTTTTGTCTTTTCATCATGCTCTGCTAAGGCAGAGGAGCGTGATCTACTATGTTTAAGGTCAGCGACATGTTCATGAATTCTTTGAATAATGGATCGACTAGTTTCACTGATATAAGGCATGCCGCGTCCCACAGGAACACGGAATCAAGTAGACACCCTTACCATCCATAGGGCAAATAGGGTCCTTAACCGACCTAAGTGAACTCCAAATAGTGCGGAGGGGCTTGACGGTTTAAGAAATATTATGTCTCCTCAGGATCCTAGCGATTTTATTAGTAGTACCTTGAATAAACGGAAGGTGAACTCCAAATAACCGATCACAAGGATCTTTCTTATTCCTAGGACCTTTTTCAGCTTTTTGAAAATCTCTAAGACATTGAACCTTTCTATATATGTTCTCATTCAAAAATTTAAGGAGATGAGATTTTTCACCTTCAAAGTGGTGTTCATCGAAGATTATAAAGGCTCTGGTAGCTAGGGTACTGAGAACACCTAGCTTCTGAGCAGGCAAATGATGAGAACAAGCATGTAAATACTACTCAATGTGTGTCTTCTTTCTAAAGACTTGATGAGAGAAAGAACCTTCTTCATTCCTAGAAAGAAGGACATCTAGAAAGGGCAAGCTATCATCTACTTCGAATTCCATGGTGAACTTAATGAAGTCAGATTGATCATTAAGATGCGGGAAGAAAAGGTCCAATTTCTCTTTGCCATGCGGCCAAACCACACAAGTGTCATCAACAAACCTTTTCTAAAGCCTAGGTTGAAAAAGGGAGGAGGACAGGGCCCTTGATTCGAAGTCTTCCATGAAAAGATTAGCCACAATAGGGGATAGGGAGAAGACATAATATTTCCTCAACCTTCAAGCCCCTCTGCACTATTCGGAGTTCGCTTAGGTCGAGTAAGGACCCGATTTTCCCTAAGGATGGTAAGGGTGTCTACTTGATTCTATGCTCCTGTGGGACGCCTTACATCAGTGAAACTGGTCGATCCATTAATCAAAGAATTCATGAACATGTCGTTGACCTTAAACATAGTAGATCACGCTCCTCTACCTTAGCAGAGCATGCTGAAAAGACAAAACATCACATTTGCATTGAAGATTCTAAGTTTATTGCGAGGGTTGACCATTTCCACCACCGTAAGTTGAGGGAAGCCTTAGAAATTGAAAAGAGGTCAGTTAACCTTAACAGGGATTATAGGTGGAGTATTAGTAGATGATGGATTCCTGCATTTCACTCCTAGTTGTTCTTCTTCTTCTTCTTCTTCTTTCATCCCACCCGGTTCTCCCTCTTGTCTTTTCCCCTCCTCTTAGCTCACCCCTCCCCCCACCCCTTTTTTTTTAAGCTATTATATTATGATTTAACTTATTCATATTACCTATTAAGTAAAGAAATTAAGAATATTATATTATATTCAAATTATATAACATATAATCATTAATTAATTCTAATTATATAACACATAATTAATTAACTTAATTAGTAAGTAAGAAAATAAGAATATTAAATTATATTCAAATTACATAACATATAATTATTAATTAATTCAAATTACATAACATATAATTATTAATTAATTCATTAAAAATTAATAAAAATAAAAATAAAAATAAATAAATAGTAATAATAATAATAATAATAATAATACCACTGTTGATTAATTCTTTTCTATATTTTTCTTATTCTAGTCAAACGAGCCGATATTTACAATGGCTAGTTGGAGTTTTCCTCGTCTATTTAAACTGGTTCCTAGATCAGATTTCTCATCTTGTCCTGATGATGAACCACACTGGCTGGTTCGAAACGCGTCGACAACATATGCTTAGATGTGATTTTCACCGAAAGACTTTATACATATTTTATGGATCACGGAAGCCAAATTCCTAACATATTAGAATTGTCAGAATGAAATTTTATTGTAGGTGGTTCAAGCAGAACTAAAAGATATGATTATTTCTAGGAGAAATTCATCTCTGAGTTGTCAGATTTCAACACTCCCTCTCAGCAACAAAGGAATTTCTTTCTGCATCTATGATCTTTGCTTCCTCTAATCTATTTATTCATCTCAGTTCAACTCTAATTTGTAACATCTATAGCAATGAAGTCACAATCTAAAGAAGAATCACCCACTTGACACAAATTTGGAAATGAAAGGATCATCACATGAACAAGACTCAAGTCACGCAGACAAGAATCAAGCACAACCAAGTTTCATTAAATGTCAAGTGGTGGAACACCTACATCCTAGACAAGTCACACATACAAGTCTCACTAAACCTATTGGCCAAATAGATGGCTCTTCCCACGTCCTAGACTATGGATCGGATGCATATTGAGGCCTACTCTTGGGGGACACTACACGAGGTCCCTATCCTCAGGAGCTTTTCGATATCATTCCCTAATCCTGTGAGCTCTGACAGGGGGGGGGGAAGGAAATTCAGTGTTCTCGATCAGCTATGACCACTTCCGGAAAGGGTCTCGTCCATAATTCGAAGTTTCTCTCTAAAATCCAAGAACTTTTCTTTCAGTAAAGGCTTGGTAAGAATTTCAACTATTTGATCATCAGTGGAGATGTGATGGAGTTTCACTGCTCCCCTCTGCACTATATCCTGGATACAGTGATACTTGATCTCAATATGCATGGACTTATCATGAAACACAAGATTTTTTGCAAGACGAATCCCACTCTTATTGTCACAATATATAATTGTTGTATCTGGAACTTACTCAAATAGTTCCCCAAAAAACTCCCTCGGCCAAATTGTCTCACAGCTAGCCATGCTAGTAGCAATGTACTCAACTTCAGTTGTACTCAGTGCACCAAAATTTTGATTTCTGGTCATCCAAATGGAAGGTGTTGTTCCTCGAGAAACAATTTTTGGCCGTGTACAAGAATCCGTGCTCAAGACATTAAAGATTATGTCGCAAAAATGTATATATGTGTCTCTCGTTGCTTTCTTAACCTTCAAAAAGTTAGTAATATATCCCTCAAATATCAAATCTTTAAAAGAGGCCATGCAATGCCATATTCCCTTTACACCGAAGTGAACAGATGGAAGACGTAAAGAAAAGGATTTTTAACTTGTCATGTCACATACGTAAAACCCGCCATTATAAAATCCGTAAGAAGTGAAAGACAACAAGTTAAAGAAGAGGAGTTTCATTAAGGATATTTAACCTTAGACATATAAATATCAAGAGACTCGTTAAACTCTATTCACTCTACTTTATTCACAGACATGTAAATGAAATGGAAACCAAGAAAACTCTTCAACATAAATGGAATATTGGAAACCTGCAAAACTTCTTTATTCATTCGATATTGCTCAGTACAAAATTAGCCTTCAAAGGTTCAAAACTCGGACCTTCTTCCTTCTTTCAGATGTCTTTAAATACAAGTTGAACCAAAATGGTTTCAGTTATAAAACTGATTCTAACTGACTGTAACTACTTAACTACTTTCTGTCACGGAGGTATATGCCTCAGTAACATTTCATTACATTGCATCATTTGACTTGAAAATAAAATAAAAGATGACAAATCCTAATCTAAAGGAACTGATGTTCATGGAACAGCAACTGATTCAATGATTTCTTGCGGCTGTACGGTCACTTGTGGCTGCTTGGCGGGAAATCCTTTTTCTGTATCAATAGTAAATTTCTTACATTCCTTCCAGAGCTTGTCTTGAGTTATTGGAGCATTCTTATATCGATGATATTCTACTATGAAGGCAACAATATGACTGTGAGTGAGGTTACTTGTAAACAACGTTTTCACCATCCACAGTAGAAGGAAATGTCTTTGTAAGAAATTGAAGACTGTTTCTCCCTTTAGTATATGTGTCTTCTCATGTCGGCCATCTGCTCTGCTTTTTGCCAACACCAACTGATCCTCATAAAACTTCCAGGACATAAATTCACCTCCTTCCCTCCAGCATGATGGCAAGCCAGTTCTTATCAATTTATCAAATGAAATGTCACTTAATCACTCTTTGATTACCTCGTAGCCGCTTTCCTTCCGATGCTTTCGTAAGATCGTTTAGCCCATTCCGTTTACTTCCCAATGGGAAAATACCGTCTCGGTATCCGCTCTTCATCGATTTTTTATCGATCTCAATAACATCATCTCTCCCTCTTTTGCCCATCTTTTCCAATATTGCAGGTGTTTGAATACTGATCCGTGATGAACTTGGCCCTCCTGGATTAGCCAATTTCTCTAAATCCGGTTTACTCACACGAGTAAAAGCAGCATACCCATTCTCGACCCTTCTTTGTGAAATAATCCCATGTGGGTCATAGGCCCATTTCTCTCCCAACAGCAACTGTGTTCCTTCCAATATTTTTGATACCTCCTCAAAAGCTTGCCTTGTGTTAACAACAAAGTGACCCACACCATGGGTGTGTTTACTTGTACATTAACTCCTTCTTCATTGAAGAAATGAATTTGATCCACATCGAGACTTTGTCGCTCTATAAATTCCAAAGCAGTCAGCCTCATGGGAACAAATGTTGGAAGCCTATAAGGCTCAACATCCAACACCAACTCCATATAGCCTTATTTCAGAATGGTCTTCAAAATCAAACCAGTCTCCATATCTACAATTAGGTCCTAATTGCAAGAACTCCTGAGCCTTTGGCAAGAAACAGGGAGGCCGAGTTCCATTGAGAATTCTATAAGCGGTGGTCATAAAATTTTCCACAAATTCAAATAAACCAGCTTCATTTTCTTCTCTTCTAATCAAATCAGTCCAAAGTAGAACTGACTGCTTATTCTTGTTACTATCCATTATGTTCAAACCAATACCCATGAATTCTTCCACATTCTGATATAAAAACAGGTAAACTATTAATGAGGGAAATCTAAAATAACCTGTTAGTGGGAAAGAAAGCAACTGAGAATTCACCACTTCTTGCCAAACGGACGGAATATCTAACACCACTCCTGGTTTCATCATAAGAGTAAACATCCCCAGAGCTGCTTTGTCAACTTCGCCATCATCTTCTCTCTCCAGAATCTCCATAATACAGCTGAGAATTGACCTGTATTGAACATTAAAAGCATCCAAACCAAACTTTCCCGAACCAAACTGGGTCTTCTCCGGACTCGGTACCAAAAATGACATGCAGCGGTTAAATTCTTCAATTGAGAGCTCCTCGAAGTATTGAACCAACGAATCTTCTGAGAATTGCAAAGGAGAATCATTCTCCGGGAAGCATAATGCCTGACGCATTAATTGAGCTGAAACCTGCAAAACACTTTCTCCCTGAGAGTTCATGACATAACATTTACCAGGATACATGGACGAAACCAACCAGGAGATGAATTCAGGAAAAACATGGGTATTAGGGATGCAGGCGAACAGCACTCCAGAACTCTGCATAGCGGAAAACACAGGTGACTGGTCGGTGTTCAAGGTCACTTGATAATGCAAGCGAGGGTGATTGACAGAGGAAGCAGTATCACGGACGTCTTTTTCACTATCTAGGAGAGGGCTCAGATTGGACAAACCAGACACAGACGCTCGTTTGGCCATGGCTGACGAGAATTTTGGAAGCAATTCGGTGCGAAGGTGGCGGGACGAGGTTTGAAACAGAACAACAATCACAAATAAACCGCAACGGAACGGCAAACTCGACTTTATAACAATGCAAACCGCAATTAATGCGAAGGTGACGTGGGACAACACGTAGGAGATTTTGCCAACTGTTTGACACTTCGGAGAATGACGTAATGCGGGGGGTCTGTGAGTACGGCCGAGACCTTCAACCCATACCCCCCACAATCCATCGGAGCCGTTGATCAACGATTTTCATAGATCTGACTAGTCAACTGCGGGGGGTCGGGTTTTGATAACCGGCGAGCAAGTTGACCCCCCGCAGTTGCTCATCCAACAGCTTCTGCACACGATCACGACTTCCGCTCCAGAAATCGCTCGAACTTTATGATTAATAAAATAAATAACAAACTAATGTTTGCCGCTCCAAAAATGAAAAATGTATTACTTCTTCATATTTCTCCTATACTAAAGTATAAAACCTTATACTATAGCATATTTCGGATCTTTTAGAAATATTTTTTCAAAAACATTTTTTCTTTTTCCAAAATTTCAAAACTTAATATAAAAAGGATATGCGGATAGAATGATCCACAACATCTGGCTCCACCTGGGGATAGTGTTTTTACCACGAAACACTAAGAACCTGCAGATTAGTGCCTTCACCTCGGGCATGGAGTCAAAAATTGCTTGATGAAAAATGTACAATGAACACTCCGGATATATACAATGATGAATCAGTAACTGCTTAATGTCGGAAATAATGCTTGAGATATTGCCCATTGACAGGCATATCCAGCATTTCTCCTTCCAAATTTTCCAACACGAAGGTGTTATTTCCTCTGACTTCACTAATTTTGAATGGGCCATACCACAAGGGGTAAAATTTCCCGTGTTTGCCTTTATCTTCCCTTCGTGTATCCCATCTCAAAACTAAATCTCCTTCCTGAAACAAAACTTCCTTTGCCTTTCTATCAAACACTACCTTCATCTTTTGCTGATAAGTGAGCAAGCGATCCTGAACCTGATTTCTACTTTCATTTAATTCCATCACATTATTCATTCTTCGTATCATGGGGTTTGGTTCTGCTTGAGCATCTTGGAGGAAAGAAATTACAGGTTTTACCAATTGTGTGGGAAATAAAGCTTGAGTGCCGTACACAAGCTCATAAGGTGACTTGCCAGTAGACCTCCTTGTGGTCATCCTTGTTGCCCACAAAGCGAAGACTAGCTTCATGTCCCAATTCTTCTGATTCTCACTGATTGTTTTCTTCAAAATCCTAACCAATGTTTTGTTAGAGGATTCTGCTAACCCATTGCCCTGCGGATGGTAAGCTGTGGAGTGAGACAACGTCACATTATAAGTTTGGAAAAAATTGATAAACCTGAGTGAACTGAAAACCTGAGCATTATCTGTCACAATCTTCACGGGGCATCCAAACCTGCTGAAAATGTTCTCCTCCAAAAACCGCATTACTACCACATCATTGGCTTTCCTGGTGGGAATTGCCTCCACCCACTTTGTAAAATAATCCGTAGCAGTAAGAATCCATTTAAATTGCCCGCTGGATGGTGGATTAATCTCTCCAATGAAGTCCAATCCCCATTGTCTGAAGGGTTCTTCAACAAAGACAGGAAGAAGGGGTAGGGGAGCCAGCTTTTTCTTCTCTGCAAATAATTGGCATTTTTTACAGCTTCTGACTGCCTTGTAAACATCTGAAAACACAGTCGGCCAATAAAAACCTGATTTGAATATTTTGTGAGCCGTTACCTTCCAGCTGTAATGCCCTCCACACAGGCATTCATGATACTCTTCTATCACTTCTTGAATTTCTTCCTCTGTAAGACACAACAACAACATACCAGCTGGATCCTTCCAATATAATTTTGCTTCTATTATAACATAAGGTTGTGCTTTAAGTTTCAGGGCTCTGTATTTTGCTCTATTAATGGAAGGTGGACATGACAGAAAACACAGATAATGTACAATATCCTTATACCACTCTGAATAGAGAAATTTATACTTAACTGCTGTTTTTGATTGACTGTCACGCGTTTCTTCATTTGCTTCTTCTACGGGGGCCAGCAAATTGATTCCCAGTGCTTGGAAATTGGATTCTGTCAGTAATTTGGCCAAACCCAATCCTTTAACCAGCTTGGTTGGCTTTATATCTAAGTCATACTCCTGTATCTTTGCGATCCATTTTCCTCTTTTACCTTCCACATCACTTTGTACGAGCACATCTTTCACGGCCGAATTAGGAACATATGCCAAAATCTGAGAGTGAAGAACATAAGTTCTGAAAGCCTTCAATGCCTTTACCAGAGCGTACACCTGTTTCTCTAATATGTTGTAATTCAGTTCTGCATCACGGAGAACTTTGCTGAAGTATGCCACTGGTTGTTCCTGCTTCTCTTCATTCCTTTGTAATAAAACGGCTGCAATAGTTGATGGAGAAGCAAATGAAAAAATTTGAAACGGCTTCAAATAATCTGGACTTACCAAAACAAGAGCTTCTTTTAAAGCCTCTTTGATTCTCTGAAACGATTCCCTCGCCTCCTTGTCCCATCTTACCTCAGCATTCTTTTTTAGCATGTCAGTAATCTTTTTAACGATTTCAGCATAATTTGGGACGAACCGTCTCAGGAAATTAATCTTTCCAAGGAAGCGCTGGATATCCTTTTTACTTCGTGGCAGAGGAATTGTCTGAATGGCTTCAACTCTGGCAGGATCAATCTTCACTCCTTCTTTCGAGACAATGTGGCCTAATAATTTACCCTCCTCCAGGGCAAATAAAGACTTCTTCGGATTCAATGATAAACCAAACTTTCTGCACTTCATGAAGGCCTTCTGTAAATGCTGTAAATGCTCCTCATCAGACTTTGAAAAAATTGTGACATCATCCAAGTACACCACTACAAACGTGTCTCCTACAAATGCGATATCCATCGCCCTTTGAAATGTGGCCCCTGCGTTCATCAGGCCAAAAGGCATCCTGGCGTACATGAACATTCCCCAAGGCGTAGTGAAAGCGGTTTTCTTCTGATCCTCCTTCTCCACTGCTACCTGATTATAACCTGAGAACCCATCCACCATAGACAATCTATAAGCGCTAGTCACTTTCTGCAAGACAAAGTCCATTTTCGGCAGAGGATAATTGTCTTTTAATGAAGCCCTGTTCAAGTTTCTGAAATCCACGCATAACCTTATCTCTCCATTTTTCTTTCGAACAGGTACAAGGTTAGATACCCAATTTGAATACCTTAGTGGGACAATTATCTTGGCTTGCAACAACTTCTTAATTTCCTTCTCGATTGGAGCCAATAGCAATGGATTAATCTGTCTTAATTTCTGTTTATGTGATTTAACTCCCTCCTTGAGTGGAATCTTGTGCTGTATAATGTCCTTATCATATGTTTTCAAATCATCATACGACCAAGCAAAAACATCCTTAAACTGTTTAAACAACTCAACATACCTTTCTTTATATTCCTTCGGAAGCCCCTTGAATAGTTTGACCATCTTAGGCTCTTGTGGAGTACCCAAATTGCAATCCTCCACTGGCTCATCTTGGTTCTTCTGCTTTTGATCCACAGCAACATCATTAGCCTCGAACAATCTTTCAAGCGGTACTAAGCCTCTGGGTAAGACGTTATCTTTTAACTGAATAATTTCCCGTCCACCAATTTCCTTTTGAAAATTCTTTCCAGCCAACTCGTCTTCATCACTTTCCAGATCAATTTGATGATCCTCAAACTCCTCAGTCATCAACAAAAACTGCTTAATCTGCTCATCATCTTCGAAGACCTGCCAATGCTTAACATTATCAGGAATCGACGGCCTATGTCTCATTTCTATCTCATACCTTAGTTTCACGCTGATAGGAGGTTTGAACGTACTTGTTGCAACTACAAGTGAATCTGCCAATCTGTTTTCTTCTCTCGGCACAAACTGCAAATTGAATGCTTCAAAATAATTTTCAATCAGATCCCATACTTCATTCCGGTATGCTCGTAATCTAGGATGCTTGGTTTGACAGGAATTCTTAATCTGCCTTATAATTAACTCTGAATCTCCAAACACAGACATAGCTTTAATCCCCATCTGCTTAGCTATCTGCAAACTAATAATTAATGCCTCATACTCTGCAACATTATTAGTAGACTCGAACTCCAATTTGAAAGAAAAAGGCACCAAATTACCTTCTGGAGAAACAAAGATGAAACCCGCTCCAGTACCTTCTTTGGAAAATGCCCCATCAAAATAACACTTCCACGGCTTTTCTGACTGTAATTCCTTATGCAAAATTTCTGACTCAAACTTCCCCTGAGATTCCTCAGCAAATTCTGCAACCTCCTGCAACATGAAACATGACAGATCGTCCTTTTCCTGACCATAAATTGGTGAATTACTGGCCTCTTTCTTTGTGGCAGTCTTTTGGAATCTGGTCTCTCTATACAATCTTCTCTCTTCACCATTAAAAACGGGAATAATAGCATACGTAAAGTCCAGCTTCAAAACTCCTCCCAGCTTCGCTCCCCATGACCTAGATAATAACATTCCAAACCTGGCTGGGATATCTGCCACTACAACATCCATCATAATACTTTTGGCTGGGATTTGAGCCAATGAAACAACCATATCTTTAATGAGGCCTACACACTTAACCCTTTTCGAGTCAAAAGAATAAAGATCTCTGTATGGCTTGGTAATTTGTAAATTTAACTCCTTCATCACACTTAGTGGCATCAGATTGTGTGATGCTCCAGAATCCAACATACAATTGTGCAAAACAAAATCATGCAAGAGAAGAGATATATAAAAAGGAGGAACAGACGAATCTACCTCTTCCACATGAGGTCCAAACGTCACCACTGGCTTTTCTTCTTGCAGATTGACTGTATCACTCACTTCATCAGGCTGTGTTAGATTGATAAATTCAGCAATTTCTTTTTTGTAACCCGGGGTTTTCATGAGTTCAAGAAGAGGTACTTGTATCTTGACTTTTTCTAACTCTTTGGATAGACTGAAAGTTTGATTTGATCTTGTCAACTTTTCAGGATCTTCTTGATCTTTTTTAGAATTTAAACTCTGATTAGAAACTGTGACCACCTTCTCCAAAATGTTAGAATCTTTTTCTTTCACCTGGGGTGTTTCAGCTTGCTGCTTACCTTTCTGCAGTGGAGTCGCCTTTGCAGCAGGTGCTGTTTCCGGTTCTTTTTCTTCATTTTCTTGCGTCCTCAATCTCTTTTTCGACCTCAAGTCGTATTTTTTATGCAACTCGGATTGCATAAAATCTGTGAATTGTTTACAATAATCATCCATCTCTTCTTGATCAAATGAGGGTTCAGCTTCTTCCTCTTCCTTCTCCTCTTCTTCATCAATCTCTTCTTCTGTTTCATCATCTTCCTTATATACAGCAGAAATTCGAGCATCATCCTCTCTATCATCATCTTCGTCTGCTGAGCGCGACGGGGCTGCTTCTATGTATAAAGGTGCTTGCACCTGATCCTGATCCTTCCTTTCTCTTTGTAGAATCTGTAAAGGTTGTTTTTTGAATTGAGGATTAAAAACCCCCCTGTTCTGTCTGGCAGGCTTGCTATCTATCTCCAACTTTACCAACTTATTTGAAAGATTTTTAATAACCTTAGTCATGTCTTCAATTCTTTGGTCCTGAACGGCTTCCTCCTTAGCTTTTCCTTTATCTGAAACTTTTCCAGCAGCAGACATATTTGCTTCAATCTCCAGAGCATCAGTTTGAATCTGTTCCAGCGTAGGAGACCTTCTTTCTCTTAGCGTGAAACTGAAATCTGGTTCAAAAGCACCAGCAAAAACAACCCTTGCTCCAATCGGAGGAGGTTTCATTTCAGCAGGCAAACTATTATACAATTTGTTGAATCTCCTAACAAAATCGTTCATATTTTCTTCGGATTTTTTCTTAATGGCATTAAATTCTGTCAAAGAATAACCATGGTCCCTTTTTTCGCCCCATCTCTCAATGAAACGTCTTTCTAGAGCCTCCCAATCATTAATAGAACCATTCTGTAATCCTTTGAACCACTTCCTTGCCTCTCCACCCAGAGACTGAACGAAAAGTCTCATAACAACATCTAAGTGTTCAACATTTAAATTTTCTACAAAAGTGCAAAACAGGGGCAGGTGCTGTTCTGCAGTTATTTCACCTTCACCAGTAAATCTTGGGAGTAACTTGAGGTACTCCTGTGGTAAATCATGCAATGGTTGTGGTAGATTTAAAGGTGCATATCTGTTCATCAAGAAAGCAGGGGCTGCAGGAACTGCCATATTTGCGCCCGGGTTAACTGCTCCTTGAGCGGGAGTAAAATGAATACCAGTTGTGGGAAAAGATGAATGAGGTGAAACAACTGATATGGGAATGGGACTTTGAACAATTGCAGAAGAGCTGGCAACTGTATGTGACTGAGTTTCTGTAAAGAGAAAAGGCACAAACTCCAATGATTCCTCTTCTAATGTGGGTTCTTGAATGGGTGATGGTGATGATTCTTCTTCCGAGAAAATGAGTTTCTTGGAAGCTTTCTTGGATGAAAAAACGTGTGAACTGCTGCCTGGTGCGAGCAGTGTGGGTTCAGGTGTAACAACTATTTTTGGTTTCTGGCCCTTCTTGGAAACAAGCTTCTTAGGATTTGACAAAACGGGAGCTTTTTTCTGAGAGGTGTCTGACCTCGTGTGAGGTTTTTTGGGAGCCAGATCTATTTTCAAAAATCACAGCGTACTATTTCCTCCTCTCTGAACAACCAGAGGAAATGTAGATCAAAACCCAGGGAAGAACATCGACTCTTCGTTCCCCGGCAACGGCGCCAATTAATGTTGTTCCTTGAGAAACAATTCTTGGCTGTGTACAAGAATCCGTGCTCAAGACATTAAAGATTATGTCACAAAAATGTATATATGTGTCTCTGTTTCTTAACCCTTCAAAAGTTAGTAATATATCCCTCAAATATCAAATCTTTAGTAGCCATGCAATGCCATATTCCCTTTACACTGAAGTGAGCAGATGGAAGACAGGAAAAGAAAAGGATTTTAACTTGTCATGCTGCTTTACACAGAAACCGCCATTATAAAATCCAGAAGAAGTGAAAGACAAATAAGTTAAAGAAGAGGAGCGCCTATTAAGGATATTTAACTCTTAGACATATAAATATCAAGAGACTATGCAATTTCCTCTATTCACTTACTCTTAGTCTTACACAGAAATGAAAGCCAAGTTCCAAGTAAAACTCTTCAACATAAAATGGAATATTGGAAACTCGCAAAACTTCTTTCCATTCGATATTGTTTCAAGATAAAATTAGCCTTCAAAGTTACAAAACTCGGAACCTTCTTCCTTCTTTCAAATGTCTTTAAATACAAGTTGAACCAAAATGGTTTCAGTTATAAAACTGATTCTAACTGACTGTAACTACTTAACTACTTTATGTCACGGAGGTACATGCCTCGGTAACATTTCATTACATTGCATCATTTGATTTGAAAATAAAATAAAAGATGACAAATCCTAATCTAAAGGAACTGATGTTCCTGGAACAGCAACTGATTCAATGATTTCTTGCGGCTGTACGGTCACTTGTGGCTGCTTGGCAGGAAATCCTTTTTCTGTATCAATAGTAAATTTCTTACATTCCTTCCAGAGCTTGTCTTGAGTTATGGGAGCATTCTTATAGCGATGATATTCTACTGTGAAGGCAACAATATGACTGTGAGTGAGGTTACTTGTAAACAACGTTTTCACCATCCACAGCAGAAGGAAATGTCTTTGTAAGAAATTGAAGACTGTTTCTCCCTTTAGTATCTGCGTCTTTTCATGTCGGCCATCTGCTCTGCTTTTTGCAAACACCAACTGATCTTCATAAAACTTCCAGGACATAAATTCACCTCCTTCCCTCCAGCATGATGGCAAGCCAGTTCTTATCAATTTATCAAATGAAATGTCAAATTTCTTAATCACCTCTTTGATTACCTGTAGCCGCTTCTCTGATGCTTTCAGAAGATCGTTTTTAATGATCATCTTGCTTACTTCCTCAGCATAAAAATACCTGTCTTGTATCCCCATCTCTTGCAACTCCTCATCAATCTCAATAACATCATCTCTCACTCTCTTGCCCATCTTTTCCAATATTACAGGTGTTTGAATATTAATCCGTGATGAACTTGGCCCTCCTGGATTAGCCAACTTTTCTAAATCTGGTTTACTCACATGAGTAAAAGCTGCATAACCGTTCTCGACCCTTCTCTGTGAAATAATCGCATGTGGGTCATAGGCCCACTTCTCTCCCAATAATAACTGTGTTTCTTCCAACATCCCTGTCACCTCCTCATAAGCTTGCCTTGTGTTAACAACAAAAGGACCTACACTCATGGGCAGCTTGTACATTAACCCCTTCTTCATTGGAAGAAAATGAATTTGATCCACATTGAGACTTTGCCTTATAAATTCCAAAGCAAACAATCTCATGGGAACAAACGTTGGAAGCCTATAAGGCTCAACACCAACTCCATATAGCCTTATTTCAGAATGGTCTTCAAAAACAAACCAGTCTCCATATCTACAATTAGGTCCCAATTGCAAGAACTCCTGAGCCTTTGGCAAGAAACAGGGAGGCCGAGTCCCATTGAGAATTCTATAAGCGGTGGTCATAAAATTTTCCACAAATTCAAATAAACCAGCTTCATTTTCTTCTCTTCTGATCAAATCAATCCAAAGTAGAACTGACTGCTTATTCTTGTTACTATCCATTATGTTCAAACCAATACCCATGAATTCTTCCACATTCTGGTATAAAAACAGGTAAACTATTAATGAGGGAACTCTAAAATAACCTGTTAGTGGGAAAGAAAGCAACTGAGAATTCACCACTTCTTGCCAAAAGGACGGAATATCTAACACCACTCCTGGTTTCATCATAAGAGTAAACATCCCCAGAGCTGCTTTGTCAACTTCGCCATCATCTTCTCTCCCCATAATCTCCATAATACAGCTGAGAACTGACCTGTATTGAACATTAAAAGCATCCAAACCAAACTTTCCCGAACCAAACTGGGTCTTCGCCGGACTCGGTACCAAAAATGACATGCAGCGGTTAAATTCTTCAATTGAGAGCTCCTCAAATTATTGAACCAACGAATCTTCTGAGAATTGCAAAGGAGAATCATTCTCCGGGAAGCATAATGCCTGACGCATTAATTGAGCTGAAACCTGCAAAACACTTTCTCCCTGAGAGTTCATGACATAACATTTACCAGGGTACATGGACGAAACCAACCAGGAGATGAATTCAGGAAAAACATGGGTCTTAGGAATGCAGGCGAACAACACTCCAGAACTCTGCATAGCAGAAAACACAGGTGACTGGTCGGTGTTCAAGGTCACTTGGTAATGCAAGAGAGGGTGATTAACAGAGGAGGCAGTATCACGGACGTCTTTCTCACTATCTAGGAGAGGACTCAGAGTGGACAGACCAGACACAGACGCTCGTTTGGCCATGGCTGACGAGAATTTTGAAAACAATTCGGTGCGAAGGTGGCGGGACGGGGTTTGAAACAGAACAACAATCACAAATGAACCGCAACGGAACAGCAAACTCAACTTTATAACAATGAAAACCGCAATTAATGCAAAGGTGACGTGGGACGACACGTATGCTGTTTTGCCAACTGTTTTCCACTTCAGAGAATGACGTAATGCGGGGGGTCCGTGAGTACGGCCGAGACCTTCAACCAATACCCCCCGCAATCCATCGGAGCCGTTGATCAACGATTCTCGTAGATCTGACTAGTCAACTGCGGGGGGTCGGGTTTTGATAACCAGCGAGCAAGTTGACCCCCCGCAGTTGCTTATCCAAAAGCTTCTGCGCGTGATCGCGACTTCCGCTCCAGAAGTTGCTCGAACTTTATGATTAATAAAAGATATAACAATCTAAAGTTTGCCGCTCCACAAATCAAAATCAAAATGGAAACACAATGTATTACTTCTTCGTATTTCTCCTATACTAAAGTATAAAACATTATACTATAGCATATTTCGGATCTTTAGAAATATTTTTTCAAAAACATTTTTCTTTTTCCAAAATTTCAAAACTTAACATAAAAAAGGATATGCGGATAGAATGATCCACAACACAAGGATCGAGAGATCATGGCAGATCCCAAAATAAAGCAACACCCAATAGTGCTCTTTTTGTCCGTAGAGTTACCAGCCTAATCAGCATCAGTATATCCATGAAGTCTTACATTTTTAGCAGTGTATTTCAATCCTAGATTTATAGTTCCATGCAAGTATCTGAGTAAATGTTTTGCAGCAATCCAGTGGGCATGAAAGGGATCAATCATATGTTGGCTTAAAGTGTTAACAACAAAGCATATGTCATGCCTAGTGTTTACCAAAAACATCAAAGCACCAATGAGTTATCTATACTCTGTGATATTTGCCAAACTAGGTCCTGCAACTTTGCCACATAATTTCTAAAAGTTCATTTCCATAGGAGTATGCATGGACTTACATTCTACCATAGAAAATCTTTCAATAATCTTAACATATTTTCCTTGAGAAAGATAAATTTCACCAATCCTTTGTCAGACCTCTAGACCCAAAAAGTAATGCATCAAACCCAGGTCTTTGATTTCAAATTCAGAAGCTAACTCCCTCTTACACTGGAGGATAAGAGGTTCTCCTCCTGTCAAGGATAAATCATCAACATACAATTACCAAAATCAAAGGTATAACTTGGACTGTCTTGAAGTAGAGCTTTTGGTCTGCATTGCTTCTTGTGAAACCAAGCTTTATTAGGTAGCTATCAATGCGAGCATACCAAGCTCTTGGAGCTTGCTTTAGCCCATATAAGGCTTTCTTCAGTCTACATACATGATTTTCCTTGTCATGCTCTTCAAAGCCTTGTGGTTGTTCCACAATACTTCTTCCTTGATGATGCCATGCAAGAAAGCAGTTTTCACATCCATTTGGTGAAGAGTCTGTCGTTGGCTAGCAGCTAAGGCAACAACAAATCGAATAGTAGTATATCGAGCTACAGGTACAAAAATTTCATCATAATCTATTCCCTCTTTCTGAGAGAAACCTCCCTCTACAAATCTAGCCTTATATTTTTCAATACTACTATCTGCACCATGTTTAATCTTAAACAACCATTTGGAAGTAACAACAGATTTACCTTGAGATTTAGGAACCACTTCCCAAACATCATTCTGGATAATGGACTCATATTCTTCATTCATGACTCATGGCATATTTCCAGACTTATTCTTTTGCAGCTTCTTCAAAGGTGCATGGTTCTTCCTGAATGATGTTGCTCATGGCAGGAACATACCCTTGAAACTGACTTGGATTCTTACTTTCTCTTAACGTTCCTCTTGGGGCGGCATGTTGTTCAACATCATGCAAGGTATCTCGCAAACATATTGGTCTCTTTCTAGTAGGAGGATGAGGTGGAGGATCTATAGGTTCCATGGAACCCATTATATTTTCAGCAAGCTCATTCTCAGGTTCTGGTTTAGACTCATATGCAGGCTCTTTTTCATTAACAACTTCTCTTTCAGCAATGATAGGAGGAGGAGAGCCTCTTGATTTTCTAAGAGTTGCATCTTCATCAAATGTTACGTCTTTGTTAAACTCTATAGTTCTTTGACCAGGTACATAAATTCTATAATCTTTTGAATTATCACAATAACCAACAAACGTACCTTTCTTACCTGAATCTTCCAGTTTTTTCCTTTCTTTTCGCACATGGAAGTACACAAGACAACCAAAGATTCTTAAATGACTCACTTAGGCCTTTTACTAGTGAAGACTTCTTCAGGAGTCTTATTGTCTAAGACCTGAGGAGGAGTTCTGTTTTGCACATAGACAACATTATTTGCAGCTTCTCCCCACAAAAACTTTGGTAGCTTTTGATCATGCATCATGCCTCTGACTACTTCCATAATGGTTCAATTCGTCCTCTCAGCCACACCATTTTGTTGTGGATTGTACGACACAATGGTTTCTTTCTTTATTCCAACGTTTTTGCAAAGATCATTAAAATAATTGGAGATGAACTCTCCCCCATTATCAGATCTGAAAACTTTAATTAGCGTTCCAGTTTGATTTTTCAATCAGAGCCTTGAAATATCTGAACATGTCAAATGTTTTCCCTTTCTTTTTCAAAAAGAATATCCATGTCTTGCGAGAAAAATCATCAACAAAAATCATGAAATACAAGTAGCCATCAAGAGAAGTAACAGGAATAGATCCACATAAATCAGAATGTATGAGCTGACATAACTGACTAGTTTTTGTTTTGCTTGAAGGGAATGGTCCCTTTATATGCTTTCCACTTGCACATCTTGGGCAAACTCCTTCATGATCCATTATGATCTCAGGCATTCCAGAAACCTTCTTCCTTACATAAGGTAAGGCTTTGTAGTATAAGTGAGTGAATTTTTTATGCCATAGCTCACACTAAAGATCGGTATCATGGACCAATGCATGAATGGGTTTACCATTGACTTTGTACAGCCCTTCACATCATAATCCAAAAGTGAAGGCTTCTCTCTGTAATATTCCCAATTAGCAGCAGCTAATTGGAAATATTAATTTTGTTCAAATTTTTGCTTTCTAATGTTCGACCACAAATAAAAAAAGGTGTTGGGACCCATAACCCAACTTAGGAGAAAATAATCTTCCTAAAGTTACTTGGCCAACATAACACATTCAGTGTAGGGCCCAAGGGGGACCAAGTGGCAGCACAGGAAGAGGGACAACGCAGCGACAGCTTGGGCCAGGCATCCCAATGGCAGTGTGGGCCAAGCAGTGCAGAGTAGGCAGGGGCAGCGTGGAAAAGAGGACAACGTAGCACAGTGGGGGCCAAGGGAACGTTGGGGCCTCAAGCATAAAAGGTAGTGGGGGGCTAGCTTCTCATTCATGTTATAATTCATCTTCAGAATTTCTGTCTAACAAATATTGAGCACATTTACATTGTTTAGCTAAGTCTGCAAGTGTTGTTCAGCATGCGGGTGTCTCCGAGCAGAGATCCCAGCCTCAACCTCGGGGGACTTCGAGTGCCCGCTCAGATGAGGAGCTTCATTATTAGTTTTCAGAGCAGAGACCCAAGAGCCAACCTTCAGGAGTTACGCAACTCACCAGGGAGCGCAGTCACTCAGAGGGATTACGCAGTTTTGGAGAAGAGCAGCTCCGGGAGTGAGGGAGACTTAGGAATTTCAGTCCAAGAGAAGTGTGAGGGGATCCTCCCTTCACAAGTTGAGTTTTGGAGTAGTGAGAGACCAGTATTTCTAGTAGATCAGCTCAGAGGCCGGTGTACTCACCAGGAGTCGTAATTTTCCCAAGGGGGTCAAATTCCGAGGTCAGCCTTTCTGGAATCCTTACCTGGGTTTTTCCGGGTTTTAGGAGAGCTCATAGGCAGAGTTTCAGAATTTTCTGAGCAGGGGAACGGCCCCAAGGAGCAGCTCCATTCCATCCAGTAGCAGCAGCAACCCAGAGAGTTACATAGTCACTAGAGGAGCAGCCATTTCATAGTAGGGTTTGAAGAGATATTTCGGCTTGCCTTGAGTGGGCCAAGGTGTCATCATTCTAATCACCTTTTGTACTCATTCCCTATTTCCAGAAATATAATAAAATGGCTCAAGTTTTCTGAATTGTTTGCAATAATTTTTATGGTGCATCTCTATTTGTTGTAGTTTGTTTATGTTGTGCTCTGTATTGCTGTCCATTCCCTTTTTGGTATATTACAGTGGTATCAGAGCTCATAGACTTGGCTCATCTTGTGGAGCAGATCAGTCTATGACATTCAGAGACAAAGAATACATCACTTACCAGAAGCAGCAGTATAGGAGCAGAGAGCGGAGGATCGTGCCCACATTTGGTGAAGGGGACTGCGTTCCAGTAGAGGATGCAGAGGAGGAAGCACCAATGGTGGATGAAGTAGATGACATGGAGGAGTTTGGTAATCTCCTCCTGAAATCTGTACAAGAACTCTCCGGAAAAATAGAGGAGATGGGTCAGAATATTATCGAGGAGAACAGACTGCGCAAGACCCCAAAGGGGATTTCACATCGGGGAAGGGTCCAACACTTCTCATCATACATAGGAGCAGAATGTTGCGCAACACGTAGTGCTACGCATTCCCCCACATTTCATTATGCCCACGTTCTTGACTGCAGGTACAGGAACGAGAGGACCCCAGGAGTTGGAGGTGGCTCATTACGGGGATTATTTTGCAAAATATCAGTAATACGGGCCGGAGTTTGGAGAAGCCCTCACCTTCCACGATTTCGATGTGAAAAAGGTATTCAGGCATCCGGGGGTCGGTCCATGCAGTTCCAGAAATAATAGTGTTGTTAAGGTTGTGGTCCCACCAGTTGGTCATATAGGTTAGTCATATAAGCCCCAAGGAACCAAGAAGTGATCGATTCATGTTGCATCCGGGTCATCCGAACTGGTTCTCCAGCGAGCAAATACTAAACCAAATACAGGTCGTGTGTTTAAATTGTCAAGCCTACCATGGCTGGTTTCTTTGAAAAACTATAAATAAGCCAGAATACTTTTGAGTTACGTGTGTGTTGATAGTAGAAATAACATGAAGAAGTTTTTGTACGGAGTGTTTCAGGTAGCAAAGAGAAAGAAATAATACAGTGGAATGAAGTATGTAGAAGACATACGATTGAAGAAGAACAGACAAGAATCAGAGGATGTTTGTGACGCTGCACTGCAGATTTAGAATAGGAAGTAAAGAACATAATAGAGCAGTACAAAACTAAGCTAAAGTCATACTCAAGGAATTCTATTAAGCATTATCAAGTTGGTGCCTATATTTCTTAAGAGGTTGGCACCTCATTTTGGTTAGTGTCAAAAAATCATTTTAGGAGGTTGGTGCTTCTTTTGGTTCGTCCCAGAAAATCTTTGTGTGATTCATGTCAGAATTACATGGCTTCCACACTAAGTGCCATCAAAGAGATCCCAGTCTCTTTATGCTATCCAATTTCTATGCCCCTGCTTCCATGGATTTTCATTAATCTAGGTTGGTTCCTCGAACATATCATGTTTTACCTTATTGCAATAATTAAGCATTTAAAATTTTATGACCCGCATGCTAGGAGCACATCCAAACTCCTTAACTCTCTCTTGCATTCCGCAGTTGCTACTCCTGAGATCTTTTACAAAATAAAGTGTGGATTCTACCTGAGGAAGGATATTACCTTGATCATAGAAGACAATATTAGGTTTCATTCTTTTCAAAATCAAGTGTATTCACCAACAGGACATTGGTTCGCTGGCGAGGTTGACAGAACATTAAACCATCTCCCACTGTTTCATTATAAATGTGGTCCACCCCACCATAATGACACGTCAAAATGCGCTGAGGAAGGGTGCAAGCTCCAGAGGATTTTGGTGGAATTGTTACTCCTCGGACCTGCTCCCTAAGCGAAACTGAATGTGTTTTGTGGTGAAGCTAGGAAGCTCAGTGCATGTTAACATGTGGGTTCTATGATTATTTCGACCAAAGGTCTGCAATTTTTCAACAATTGCAGCGAAATCAATCACGGGGAGGTAAGGATATCAAGTGGTGTATTTTCCTTGTTTATTTGTGAGACAAAGATCAGCTTTAACATTGTGATTTGATTGTTAAAGTATACAATGATGTACATACTCTACTTTCTTTCAATTTGAAATTATAACCTGTGATAAAAAAAACTCATATTTCTTAACTATTAAGCCCACTAAAAATATGCATAAATGTTATGTACAATAATAAAAATATTGAATACTTTTCATATTCATCCTAAGTTTTAAATATTAAATAATAAATAATAAATATAATAAATAGTTGCCGCACTTGCCGTCCCCTGAAAATTTGGGGGTGCGCTCTAGCCGTCCTGGAAACTCGTCCCCCCCTCCCCACAGGCAGTGCAACATAGGCTTACATCTAACAAACCTAGTTGTTGCTAGCATAATATAGCATCACCTGCATAGCAATGTTTTAGAATGACACCACTAGCTTTCCAAGTTTAATTTTCTACAATAGTTTTCAGCAAGTTAAGGCTGATTTGTAGCATACAAAGTCTCCCTTATTTCCTTATATCTTCATGCATTCGCCCTCTTAGATCCATATTTCCTTGACTCCATTTTGCCCAAGATTTGACTAGACATTGGTTTTGCGGATTTCCACCATCTTTTGTTCTCACAGCATTCATTTATCCAGCTATACTACAACCATCCATTTACATGGGCCTACTATTCAATAAATCACCTTGTTCCTGCACTCAATTGCCTTAGCACTCCTATCCTTATGGAACTCCCTAATGAGTTGGAGAAGAGTCAATGAAAAGGGAGAGGAAGAGTTATTGTGTCAATGGGTAGCCTTCCTAAGTTGGACAAGACTAGCTCTTTCATGCTTGAAACTTTACATAATAATAATAATCTAATTTTAAGGCCACGGCCAAGTCAAACACCAAATTGATGTATGAGACACCCTTGTTTTCCAGACAAGGGACCCACCACACAAAAATTTGATTGGTAAAGTCTACAAAGGTGTACATACTCTACCCCCTTTTGGATTTTATCCCATGACCTCTTCCAAGTAAGCACATGTTCTTCACTATTAAGTTGGGCATAAAGTCCATTTTCCTGATGAAATTTGCATATCAGCTCTACATTCCTTGATGAGGATGTCCTTATCTTAGCAACTCCATTAGAGGAACAGTCATTGTTCCTTACAAAAATTGAAGATTTTGTTTGTAGGTGCAAAGCAAGCAACATTGTGAAGTTGAATCTTGACAACTCCACTTTCAATGGTATGAGTTATGAAGGATATGTTTTTACAGATTCCATGTTAAAATTTGAAGACTTACAATAAAGGACCCATGCCATTAGCTCCATGGCTGGCTGATTTTTACTCTCCTTTTGATTTCTTGGGCATTCCAAGATTTCCAAATGAAGGTTATGATCCCGATTTGCTTCACCGCATTGGGTTATTTCATGGGTATGTGATTCAACACCGTTTCAGGTTGGCATCATTCATTGAAGTTATCGTAGATTTTCATATTTTTCATAAGGATGTTACGACGATGAATTTTGCATGTAGCCCTTGAGGATGAGGCATTAGAATGGTATGAAAATCTTGGTAGGAAAAAAATTATTCACTTGCAGATTTTATAAAAGTATTTCTAAAGCATTGGGATCCTCATCATGAAGAAAATAAGTATGAATAGATTTTTTAGGATCTTAGAACAGTCACAAGTAACGAAGACATTGTTATTGAAGCATCCACCCCATCCCCCATGGAAGATCAAGCACATGATAAAACACCTCATGCTTCCAATGAAGATCTACATAAGGAAGACATTGTTTGTGATGAAGTAACCATTTCATCCACTCAAGAAGTGAATGGTTTGATAAGTTTTCTTAAAATTCTGGTTTGGATAGAGTATTTTCTTATGATTTTGGGGAAAGCAATTTAAAAGACAAACCCTTGGAAGAAGAATATTGTTTATATTTGTTTAAATGCATTCATGTGGATGAGAATTTACTAGTTACCATAGTGGAAAATAATATTGTTGGTGTTTATAGGAGAGCCTATATATGATACTAATAGTGAAATTTCTAAAGCTTATATTACAAATTTTGAGGCCTTTGGTTAGCCTTATCTTGTGGATGAGGTGGATGAAATTTTGCAGCCTTGTTTTCCCATGCATACTTCAAATTTATTTCAGCACTTGAACCATGTTTATGGCAGTGATAATTGAAGATATTTTCAGCCAGTTTCTACTATAGATAGTTCAAATTGGATGATAAAAGCCATCTACTTGTTCAGATTTGTGTGAATTTACATGTGATTTTTCAACTAGGCAGTGCATTTTTTATGCTAGAAATTGTTTGGGCTTCTAGATTTTGTTGTAACAATAGAAAAGTCCATGCTTCTCTGTATAAATTAAAATTCTAGTGTACTTACATTTGCTGAAAACAAAACAAAGTCCCAAATATACATACCCCTGCTTCTCCTTGAATGGGTTCAAAGAGAAATCCAGCAACCTTGTCTCCATGTGCTGCAGTTTTAACCAGCAGAAATAGAATAATAAATAGAAGAATTACAGAAGTTCAGAAAAACATGATGAACAAAGTATGATAACAACAATATTTTGAATACTAAATCCATTTGTTGCAGGTATGCAGTAACAAATGTACTGCAAGTTCACCCTCAGAAATATAGAGGATTTGGAGTATGTGTACTCTTCCAACCTTCAAACATAGTTTTAAGAGAGTCGGCATCACCAAAGTCAACTTTAAGGAGACCAGGCAGAAATGGACCAAACCCACGTGTAGCCTCATTGTCGCAACTCATAGAGATTACAGCCGTAGTGCGGCCATGAAAGCAGCCACAACAGGAAATAATAATAGCCTACATGACAAATACAAAACCTTTTTATTAGGAAGTAAGATGATAGTCTAAAGAAACCCAAGAAAATGCTACAAACTACTGGTTATCAAAAAAATGAACAAAATACACAAACAAATTTTTACTGCCCTTCAAATCATTTTTTCAATAATTTTCTCAAAATTTACAAAGACTCATCAACTGAGGATAAGTTGCCCACTGAAAGAAAACAAATGCAAATATGATCTGTTGTAGCCCCACTAGCTTGACCATATGGTTGTACAGCCCCCTATGGACTGTCCGTACATATGTACGGATCCGTATGAATGCGTTCGTATTGCCCTGCTGCAACCTAGCTGAGAAAAATCCTGCCTGTTGGGACGATCTACTGCCTGTTGGGTTGATCTGCTGGCTGTTGTGACGATTTGCTGCCTACTGGGTTCAATCTGCCACCTACTACTGACCTTCTGCTGACTACTTTGTTCTTTCTCTCCCTCCTTGGCCTCCACACTAAGTGAACCTCACTTTCTCTCTTGTGCAACTAGGTAAATGTCTCCTTTCTGTATATCTTGCCCTGCCTTTATAATTTTGAATCGATGACTAAGTCTCCACAACCCTAATCTCTCATTAAGATCAATGGTTGAGATTAAATCCCAATCTCATTAGAGATCCAGGTCAGAGATTTATCTAAATCACTAGTGTAATTCAAATTACACTTTAGTAGACTTTTCATTACTTAAAATTAAAAGATTCTTCACTTTAATAAAGTGAATTACAAAATATAAAGGACTCAAACAACTTCCCACACGATTGACACAAAACCTGTGTGGAAGTTTGTAATATTCCAAAATTAGCATGCAGCTGATTGGAATATTAATTTTTGCTTTTGTCCTTTAGATAGTAGAATAAGTGGGTAGGGAGACCCATAAATCTCTTTAGTAGGAATAAAATCCCTCATAATGTAAATAAGAATCATCTTAATCGCTGGATAAAGCACCCTCATGTGGGAACAAGGGCTAAAGCATGTGGACAATGTCAATGTTGACCAAATCAACAGCGCTGGTATGGAGAGAGTGGATCATCAATGAGAGACAGCGCAGTGTTAACGCGAGAAAGTCTCCATGAGAGTGGCTTTAATGAGTGGGACCCAAGGTGAGAAGGCTCACAATGCCTATAAGGAACGGGAAGGCAGCCATAGAGGTTATGTTATGTTGTTGATTATTGATATTGTGGTCTGTATGACTGTTTGCACCCTTCAGCTGTTTAACGGAGTCTGTTGTGTTGTTTAGCACAAGGGTGTTCCCGAGCGGGAATCCCACACTCATCCTCAGGGGACTTCGAGTGCCTACTCAGGAGAGGTATTATTGAGCTGCATAGTCCACATTCCGGCATCAGGCCAAGCTTCAGTCTTTAGCTACAGCGCAGTTTCTGTTTAGAGTTGTGTTGTGTTGCAGGGTAGAAGCAGTGGAGGATTGGTAGGGCCATTTCTGTGTTTGTTTTTCAGTGGAGAGGTAGCCTTTCCATTGGGAGGCCAGCAAGGAAGGTCTTTGAGCTTCATTTCATATTTTGGCCCAAGGCCAACCTATTATCATCTCCTACTGCACAGATTCCCTCGTAGACTGCGTTATTCCAGTCAGCATTTGTAGTTGAGGTGTCAGTGCTTGATTTGGAGGGTGAGCTCTTCAAGGAAGGGATCAACCTTTCACTTGGAGGAGCTCCATACATTTCTATATTAGTTTCAGCCACCTCCTTCCAGCACTCAGTTGCAGTTGTTATTTAGCCCTAGGGCTACATTCTGGCATTTTGCATTTTGGGGTATTTCCAGAAACCCTTTCTCGGTTGTCTTGGAAATGTGCTTGGGAGCTTAGATTTCTATCCCCAACACTATTTGAGCTATATAACAGCAGATCCATATTGTTGTACATTTCCAATAGCAGTGTACTCACTAAAACTGTGTTGTATTGGTTCATGGCATTTGTATAGCAGTTATATTTCATGTATTGGCATATTTGCTTATTGGAGACTTATGTTATATTTCTTGAGTGACTAGATCCTCAAGATTTTGTGCTCATTATTGTTGATATGCTTAATAAGATGGCTATACATTTGTCTCATGTATTGGTGTATTGATATTCACTGCTACTTTTCCATTATTTTATTCTATATTCATGTCTTTTCCATTTTGGAATATTACAGTGGGATCAGAGCATAATCCTTGCTCCGCCTGTGAGTTTCAGCCAATATGCTATCAAAAGAATAAGAAGAAGAAGAATAGATCTACAATGATGGAAGGAATGAGCTTTGCCTAATATCTTTTCAAATCTATGAAGAACCTCTCCAAGGAGGTCAAGCATGTGAGAGAGGAGAGATGCAATCAGTAGCAGAGAAAACCGATACTGCATAGAGCTCCAAAGAGATCCACTATGTCCACTTTATTTGAAGAGGAAGGTGAAAGACATGGAGATGGAAGAAACATAGATCATGAGATTCTAAGTGCTTATCTTGTAGGGTACAAGTCTCAATCAAGGGCTTTCAAGGAGAATCTAACTCTCCAACAGTTCATTCAGCTCAAAAAAGATAGGAGACCTTACAGCAATAGAAGGAAAAGACACAATAGATTTCTATTGTCTACATTTGATGGGTCATCCAAATGCACAACAAGGGCTTGGAGAAGGAAGTTAGACGCATTCTTCGTACTACATCCAATAGTAGAAAGAGAAGTTGTTGAGATTGTAGTGCTACACCTTAAGGGTGAAGCAAATATTTGGTGGGTCAGCGAGTTGAAACATGCAAGAGTGACTGCTTATGCAGATTTTACTCAAAGTCTGATCAAGAAGTTTGATAGAAGAAAACTGAAGGAAGAGAAACTTCCACCACCACTTTTTGCAGGAGTACTTGCGTCAAGAGAAGGAACACTTTCACCTTTGCAAGATGGTCTTGATCTCTTGACATTTAGAGTCCCGTGCATTATTCAAGAGATGCATGAGGAGGAGGAGACTTCTACCAGCGTTGGTGCAGTAGTAGAGGAACAACCATCATCATCACTAGCAGTTGGAGGAGTCATTACACTGGTGGGAGGAACCCTTGTAGCAGTACAAGATGTTTCCCAGGATCAACTTAACCAAGGTATGCAAACATTTCCACTTCCTATTATTTCAGCACATCATATGGAGAGTTATGGGGACATGCCATCATGGCAATTGCATGACATAGGATCAAAGCACACTGCTGATTTGGAGCAGCAGACTATCACTGCGCAGAGGACCCTTGACTGGTTCACGAAGATGTATAGCCATCCTGGTATCTCATTATTGAGTTGCACACAACACTTTGGGTTGGAGTGTAGAGTTTTGGAGAATAGGATGAGCATTATCCTAATCAATCCAATGCAGAACTGTATGTTCAGCATTGTGCATGATCATGAGACAACATATGTACCATCATGGAGATCAACAACACTATCATTGAGCAGCAGTGATGAGTTGGGGGCCCAACTATTATTGGAGCATTCCAATGACCATTCTACTTGTGTAGCAGTGGATAGACAGACGGTTGATGGAAGACATCTTATGATGGATGATGTCTCCCATTATTATGATAGATCCTTCTTGATGAGCACTTCACAGCTCAATGAGAAGCTTTTGCCTTCAGCATATTGGAACCTTATGGGTTCAACTTGGTCGTTGATGAGTGGTATCTTTGTAGGGATCTCCAAGAGGTTGCACTACAGCATCTCATGAAGTGCAAAGATAGTAATCAGATTTGGGAGGATGGTATTCTCCATTGGACGGATACCAAATTGGAGCATGGAACACCCACATTTGGATGAATGGGTGTGGATTGTCAGCAAGGGGTTGGTGAGCCACTTGCAAATCTATGACACAGGGCAGCAGGATGCATGGTTGCGCTAGCTACTCTTGAAAGAGTTTGGCCATCATATGACATATCTTATGATAAAGGGTGTGTTATGGTTTGGCGCATTGCATGGCACCCATATGATATGGCAGCAAAAGATTTGGTTTTATGGGGCATTCTACAAGTCAATCATCATGATGTTACTCCATGACTTGTATGATGATGAGATGAGGAAGTAGCAAGAGATGTTGTTGCTTTGGTTACTCTTGGGAGGGAATGGGTTGATTTTCTCCCATTCCTTGCATGATATTTCAGGAGTAGAGGATGGCACAATCATGGTGCAAAGGGGCTACTCCTTAGCTTTGGAGGATCAGGAGACACTTCCACATGGGGAGGAGTCCAGTAGTAGAAAGAGAAGTTGTTGAGATTGCAGCGCTGCACCTTAGGGGTGAAGCAAATATTTGGTGGGTCAGCGAGTTGAAACATGCAAGAGTGACTTCTTATGCAAATTTTACTCAAAGGCTGATCAAGAAGTTTGATAGAAGAAAACTGAAGGAAGAGAAACTTCCACCACCACTTTTTGTAGGAGTACTTGCATCAAGAGAAGGAACACTTTCACCTTTGCAAGATGGTCTTGATCTCTTGAAATTTAGAGTCCCGTGCATTATTCAGGAGATGCATGAGGAGTAGGAGACTTCTACCAGTGTTGGTGCAGCAGTAGAGGAGCAGCCATCATCATCACTAACAGTTGGAGGAGTCATTACACCGGTGGGAGGGACCCTTGTAGCAGTACAAGATGTTTCCCAGGATCAACTTAACCAAGGTATGCAAACATTTCCACTTCCTATTATTTCAGCACATCATATGGAGAGTTATGGGGACATGCCATCATGGCAATTGCATGACCTAGGATCAAAGCACACTGCTGAATTGGAGCAGCAGACCATCACTGCGCAGAGGACCCTTGACTAGTTCCCGGAGATGTATAGCCATCCTGGTATCTCATTGTTGAGTTGCACACAACACTTTGGGTTGGAGTGTAGAGTTTTGGAGGATAGGATGAGCATTATCCTAATCAATCCAATGCAGAACTGTATGTTCAGCATTGTGCATGATCATGAGACAGCATATGTACCATCATGGAGATCAACAACGCTATCATTGAGCAGCAGTGATGAGTTGGGGGCCCAACTATTATTGGAGCATTCCAATGACCATTCTACTTGTGTAGCAGTGGATAGACAGACGGTTGATGGAAGACATTTTATGATGCATGACATCTCCCATTATTATGATAGATCCTTCTTGATGAGCACTTCACAGCTCAATGAGAAGCTTTTGCCTTCAGCATATTTGGAACCTTATGGGTTCAACTTGGTCGTTGATGAGTGGTATCTTTGTAGGGATCTCCAAGAGGTTGCACTTCAACATCTCATGAAGTGCAAAGATAGTAATCAAATTTGGGAGGATGGTATTCTCCATTGGACAGATACCAAATTGGAGCATGGAAGGAGACACCCACATTTGGATGAATGGGTGTGGATGGTGAGCAAGGGGTTGGTGAGCCACTTGCAAATCTATGACACAGGGCAGCAGGATGCATGGTTGCGCTGGCTACTCTTGAAAGAGTTTGGCCATCATATGACATATCTTATGATAAAGGGTGTGTTATGGTTTGGGGCATTGCATGGCACCCATATGATATGGCAACAAAAGATTTGGTTATATGGGGCATTCTACAAGTCAATCATCATGATGTTACTCCATGACTTGTATGATGATGAGATGAGGAAGTAGCAAGAGATGTTGTTGCTTTGGTTACTCTTGGGAGGGTATGGGTTGATTTTCTCCCATACCTTGCATGATATTTCAAGAGTAGAGGATGGCACAATCATGGTGCAAAGGGGCTACTCCTTAGCTTTGGGGGATCAGGAGACACTTCCACATGGGGAGGAGTCCTCCATACATAGCAGCATTATGGCAGATGACTTTGGCATTTGGCATGTCAAAGAATGGAGTTATGATATGACAGGAGCCTTATCACAAAGGCCAACAGCATTATCACTTGGGAGTATGTATCTAGTGATGGAGTGTTCCAAGGGGAGTATGTATCCCTTCACATTTCAGACCACTATGAGGAGATTCTCATGGGGGGGCTCATCCATGGACCTCACTATCAGCCTACTCACAGTGTATGGTAAGAGTTGTATTCTTGTACTTATTGATCATCAAACAAAGTATTTGCATTCTCTTAACATTATATACAGTGCATTGCTCCACAAGAGGGCAAGTTTTTTGGGCTTCATCTTCATTCTAAGACCAACATCTGTAATGGAGATAGCCATTTCCTGTATGGCTTTGGGCAAGTATTGCTCTATACTTTGTGTGCTCAGTTGATACACAATGCCATTTACTACTTTCTAGTAGATGAGAAAACATACACAACTAGCAAATGGTTGGGAGACAACTTGCCACATGATATTCTGAAACTGCAGTCAGCAAAACTACGTTGTCACCACATGGGGAACTATTGGCACCATCCATCATTACACATAACACTCAGTATCTTTCTCATCTTGATGCCATGTTGTGATGATGGTTTGGGCAAGCAAGATTCATGAAACTAGAGAGGGGGTCTTTAAGGATCCAATTTCCTTCTTGCCTCCTGAGGGCAACATTATTGCAGCCCAAAATCAGCAGCAACTTTACACTTTTCATAAGTGGAGAAAGAGACAGCATGGGATGGACAATTTGGTCTATCATGATCAGCCATACAACCCACCTACATTGCAGGAGCCAAAGGTGGAGGAGTTTTTATATGAATTACCAATTTGGAGGGTGATTCATTTTGTGTGGATGATAGCTTGGGGATTGGAGCTTCACAGGGGAAGGAAGGTTCCCAACATTTTTCAGATCCCATGCCTCAAGAAGGCCTCTAAACAGCATATAGTTGCCTTCATGGATATTCCACTTCTTCATGATGATAGCCATTTGGATTTGTCACCAAAGGCTAAATTGTACACTTGGGAGGTGCGACTAGGGGACATATTGATGAGAGAGCATCTTGTTCAGTTGAGAAGCTTATCATATGAAGATGCTACAGGAGGAGGAGAGGAGGCTCTTCAGTTCTATCCTTGCAGTTTCTTGAGGACAAGCAACATTTGGGAGGGGAGGACTGTAATATTCCAAAATTAGTATGCAGCTAATTGGAATATTAATTTTTGCTTTTGTCCTTTAGATAGAAGAATAAGTGGGTAGGGAGACTCATAAATCTCTTTAGTAGGAATAAAATCCCTCATAATGTGAATAAGAATCACCTTAATAGCTGGATAAAGCACCCTCATGTGTGAACAGGGGCTAAAGCGTGTGGACAAAGTCAATGTTGACCAAATCAACAGCGCTAGAATGGAGAGAGTGGATCATCAATGAGAGACAGTGCAGTGTTAATGGGAGAAAGTCTCCATGAGAGTAGTGGCTTTAATGAGTGGGACCCAAGGTGAGAAGGCTCACAATGCATATAAGGAAGGGGAAGGCAGCCATAGAGGTTATGTTATGTTGTTGATTATTGATATTGTGGTTTGTATGACTATTTGCACTCTTCAGTTGTTTAGCGGAGTCTACTGTGCTAAATGAGTTGTTTAGCAGAGTCTACTATGTTATTTAGCACAAGAGTGTTCCCGAGCGAAAATCCCACACTCATCCTTGGGGGACTTCGAGTGCCTACTCAGGAGAGGTATTATTGAACTACATAGTCCACATTTCAGCATCAGGCCAAGCTTCAGTCTTTAGCTACAGCGTAGTTTCTGTTTAGAATTTTTTTGTGTTGTAGGGTAGAAGTACTGGAGGATTGGTAGGGTCATTTCTGTGTTTGTTTTTCAGTGGAGAGGTAACCTTTCCATTGGGAGGCCAGCAAAGGAAGGTCTTTGAGCTTCATTTCATATTTTGGCACAAGGCAAACCTATTATCAACTCCTACAGCGCAAATTCCCTCATAGACTACGTTATTCCAGTGAGCACTTGCAGTGGAGGTGTCAGTCCCTGATTTGGAGGGTGAGATCTTTAAGGGATCATCGTTTCACTTGGAGGATCTATTGGAGGAGCTCCATACATTTCTATATCAGTTTCAGCCACCTCCTTCCAGTATTCAGTTGCAGCTGCTATTCAACCCTAGGGCTGCATTCCGTCATTTTGCATTTTGGGGTATTTTCGGAAACCCTTTATGGATTGTCTTGGAAATGTGCTTGGGAACTTAGATCTCTATCCCTGGCACTATTTGAGCTATATAACAGCAGATCCATATTGTCGTACATTTCCAGTAGCAATGTACTCACTAAAACTACACTGTATTGACTCATGGCATTTGTATCGCAGTTATATTTGATGCATTGGCATATTTGCTTATTGGAGGCTTGTGTTATATTGCTTGAGTGACTAGATCCTCAAGATTTTGTGCTCATTATTGCTAATATGTTTAATAAGATGGCTCTACATTTGTCTCATTTATTGGTGTATTGATATTCACTGCTACTTTTCCATTATTTTGTTCTATATTCCTGTCTTTTCCATTTTGGAATATTACAAAGTTCTTGACTGAGCTACAAACATCAGCACTCAAATCAACAAATGACCTCCCAAATATTCAATCAAAAACAAAAATATCCAAGAGGGGAAGCATCTTATATAGAGTTCTAGGTTCAACGACCCTCTCAATAAAATAACAATATCCT
The DNA here is from genome assembly GCA_034641835.2 of Pinus albicaulis. Classification (NCBI taxonomy): domain Eukaryota; kingdom Viridiplantae; phylum Streptophyta; class Pinopsida; order Pinales; family Pinaceae; genus Pinus; species Pinus albicaulis. Next base: position 203,967,153 of record CM076577.1, read on the forward strand.
TGGTTAAAACCCTAGATCTAGCAACCATTATCCACTAACTAAGGTGGATAAGGTCAATAATACTTAAAATAGGAGGTGGTTGTGCCACATATACAAATCATCAATGACAAACCTCCACAAAGGTAGGATGTCTCCATCAAAAGGGGAAGAAGACAATGTCAAAGCTCTAACATCTAGCTTCCAAGCACGGAGCCATAAACCCCTTCTAGTGCAAAAGCGTCTTGAAAAGGTGTAACAACTAAGGAAGATGCCTCTCAAGTGCGGCACGTGTGGCTCCAAGAATGAGATGCCTCTTCAAAATAATAGTCAAATGATCCATGAGGTCTGCAATGTGCAACAATCTTCTTGAAAACCTAAGTTACCAGAAACGTCCCTCCAAAACCCCAAAAACGCCATTCAGCATTTCAAAAACAGAAACAGGTACGAAACGACACTGAAACATTTACGCTTTTTTGGAAATGCAAGATCCTATTTCTGAAACGCTTCAGTGTTTTTGGAAACATGGGATCCTGTTTCTGAAACGTTTCTGGCATTTTTAAGGGTTTTGGATCCATTTCCAGAGTTGTCTAACTTGGATATAACGTTGAATGCCATGTCTCATGTGACTTTGTTTGATGAGGAGGCACCAATAATTGCATCTTCAAGTGGACATGGGAGCAATGCTCCCACTCATGGAGAGGATCCAAATGTTGATGTGGATCTTAATTACATGGATGAAGACGTATTTGATGGTATGTAAATGTAATTTAAGATGATGTTTTAAACTTTTGAACAATGAACATTGAATACCATAATGTCATACGATAGTAGGTTGTCAGTGATAGTTCATTTTGTAATTTGTACTATGTAGTGTGCATTTAGCATTATTAATTTTGGTGATGATGTTAATGATTGAAATTGGAAACAGAAACTTGATGATATGTTGAATATTATAATAATCATTAATGATGATGACAATGTTTAATTGTATGTTGAATTGATGATGATGATTTGTTTACGTTGAATTCATGATGATAATTATGTATTTTTAAATATAGAATCTAGATTCTAAAAGATGAATGGTAAGATGAAATTTGTATTTTGTCATATATATAGTTTCTTTGTTGTATCATATCCATATTTTTTGAAAATTTGTCATATCTATTTCAAACCCCATTTCCATATTCGTTTCAGTCAAAGTTACTTGGGAGCGGGAGCGGGAACGACATTTTTAGAAACTCCTTGTTCGGAAGAGAATCAAGGAACGAATTTTTATATAATATATATATTTTTATATTTTATGCATATATGTCAACAAAAACATGTAGAATGATGAGTAAGATATAAAAAACATTAAAACATAGATTAAACCATATAACATCAATCATCTAGAAGTTATAATCTTCATCAACCGCGTCCACAAGTTAGTAACATACAACATATTAAGTCTCATGATTCATCAATCTTAGAGTTTCAAACTTTCAAAATTCAATATATAACATTTATCATCATTGGTCACCAAAGTTGTACTTGTAAGCTATGTGTAACCATTACAACAAAGAATATCTAGCATTAAATGAGATGTTATAGAATGAAATGAAATGAAACAACTTTCAACTTTCACGAAGCATCATATTCATAAATTGTCATATATTGTGTTGTGGATGATTTTGTCACCCTCCTAGAGACAGCCTACAGTTTCCATAGACCAGTGCCTAGGACATCTTAATATAGCAAGGAGTCCTTTATAGTTTGGGTTGTCAATCCAAGGGACTCGCCTACTATCTCTTGTTCTAAACAAGGAAATTTAAATTAGATTGAATTGGTCCAATTTCTCTCTCAGAGGCTGATACAAGGATAGGAGTAGTGTAAAGACATCATGTAAAACTTCAACATGAAAGTATCAGACAGTTAAGAGACCGCTTACTGTAAATAGGGCCGATTCAAATAATATATCACAAAAATCAAATATTAAGAAGTGCAGGCAGTGAGGAAACATAAGAAGATATTACTGGCAGAAGGGCGCACCAATTTACGAATCCTTAAGCCACTAATATAGCAGAAATTATGAAAAGAGTGAACATGGAACAGCATATCACTTCTAGGCCTATTTAAAGCGCTTGGCTAATTCCAGAAATGGCACCACTTAAGATGAATCCTTACTGCAAACTAGTGAGCCACTCGCATTCTAGAACATGATACAAGAAGAAAATTTGCATGAAAAGAGATGATATATTAACACATAAGAAAAGTTACATACTGTGAGATACCAAAGACCAGAATCCTCAATACAGTCATAACCCCTCCTCACTGAGACCCTACGGGCTCTGAAACTTCATACAGAAATGTTACAAGATGAATACAATAGTCTTCTCTCTGCACAGTTTGCTGACAGAAATCTGGAACCTCTACAATGTCTTATTTTTGAGTACTTATAGAGAAGACAGAAACTTCCCGAGGAGGAGGAAAACGAGGCACAATTAATGACTCAGTTTGAAACCCAATGGCGGAAAACATTCGCGCCTTCTCTTATGAATGACTGGCTATAAATGATGGTACTGAACAACCTGTTTAAGAAATAAATGCTGGGAGATAAAATCTCCTTACATACAAGATGGGAGAAATAAAATATATACAATTTGTTGCCCGCGGCTGAAAGAAAATCTGTTGCCGTAAGAGATTTGGAACAATCTGGATTTAAGTACTGTACTCTCGGCTTTCGCCCATGGATTTGAATCCTGGATCTTTAATGCGGGGCGGACGCATCCGGAGAGTTCTGAGAGTTCATATCCCTGTCTTCTTTAATGGTGGTCATCTCTCCCACCTACCCTCGGCTCCTTCCTTTAATTGCTGCCAGTATGATCTGTCCTTTGTTACGCTCTAGATTTTTCAATTGAGGCAGAAAATTAAAGCGCCGACAAAACCAAATTAAAACCTGCAAAACCCGGAAATCATTAGAGAAAAACGACTCGGCGATATGGAGTGTGGTTACAACAGCAGCCATGAAGTCGGTAATACATTTTAGAAGAGACATTTGAAAGGATGCAGGGTGACAGGAAACACATGAACACAATGAAGAAATGGAGAGTGACGAGGCAGAAAACAATGGGGCGATAATGAATAAACGGGCTAAGGGTTCATAAACCATGACACGTCATCAGGACACACGAATGGTGGAGGAAGAATGCAGCGTACACTTGTGAAACATGATGACACGGCCACAGGAGGTGGGACCCGAATCGGCAATCGGAATCGGAAAGCAGAGTGGGTAGAGCGGGAGTGGCACATTTTTTATGTTCCGATTGCGATTGAAAACAGGGCTGCGATCAACCCAGGACCGTTCGATCTTGAAACAAGATCAACGGCTGTGCTTGCATCGGAGGGAAATAAAGTGGTGGAGCTACGAAAACCGCCGATCGACTGCGCGCGGACCCACCATAGATGTTAATTGCCGCACCGTCGATCTGAGCTAGATCGGATGGCCAATATTGTGTCCAATTGCTAAAATAGTAAGCCCCTTCTTGCTTTGAATTGTGGTTCTCTGACCTGGGTCATATGGAGGCCGAAGCGGGAGGGAGCCAAAATCTTAAAGGATCGGCCCGATTGTTTAAATTTAAATTTTGAACTATTGCGATGCAGGTTTTCGGGCGGAGATAGTAGTGTCAAGCAGGGTCATGGGGTTTTAGGCTACGGCAGGGATGAATATGTACAACATATTGTTTACAAAAAATATCATAATAAATATGAAAGAGGCAACAGTTATAAAAACTATTAGAAACTAGAAAAGACAAGTAAATCTATTATTTATTGTAATGCTTGGGCCTCTTGCCGCTACAAGAAATGTCTAATTTTTAGTCTTGTTGGAAAATTAGGATCTGTCATTAATCACCCTCTAAGCATTAATATCCAAAGGTATCTTTGTCATTACCTCTGTATCTATATAGGGATCTTTTGTCATTAATACTGACCTAGGTTCATTAATATCCAAAGGTATCTTTGTCATTACCTCTGTATCTATATAGGGATCTTTGTCATTAATATCACCCTCTAAGCATTAACATAAGATAGAAAAAACATAGCATGTCAAGTCAAGATTTTGTTTGAGTGATGGGTACATTTTTAGTAGGGTCATGATAGAGGAGTTCGACAACCAATGTCACTAACATCAAGGTACATAGAGGGATTAGTGCTCTTGATTAAATATGAGTTCCATACCCTCATACATGACAAAATCCAATGGATACATTGCAATCCCCCCAATCCTGAAAAATTGATAAGTTTGCTAGATTTTGAATGAGATCTAAAATTCTACTTTATCCATATGAAATCCAATAAGGTCGGAACCACTCAAACATTTTGAGTCATTTCATGGTAATGTTAAAAATTTAAGTAAAAGGATGAAAATGAAGATCAAGGAGAATGCCACTTTTGGCACAAGAATTTAACATTACTAACTGAATCTAGCAATACTAGGGGCTATGAGCTTGATCATTAGGCTGCCCCACTCAAAAATTATTGTTTGTTTGAAAAATAATTGCATTTGGAATGTTTGTGCAAAAAAAATTTGCAAAAAAGGCTAGGCAGCGAAATTTCGCTCTCGAGGTGCTCCCAAGGGGAGCACGCTCTGGGAAACGGGGTTCGAGGGGGGGGGTCCTCTCCCTCGCAACCCTAGAAATTTCAGTGCAACTTAGTTGAAAACATGTCAACAATCATCTCCCACTAAGGGGTCAAACCCTCCTCAAAATATAGATCCATGTGCAAGGGAAGCCAACAGGCTCAAGAAGTGCAATATCCATGTTGACCACTAAAAGTTGCTCTTGGAGACTTTTGAAGACTCCATGCCCAAGGACATTTCAAAGCATTCCTGCACTTACAGATCATTCATAGTTCCATATTTCATCAGAGCTTTTAAGCCCCATCCTTCTCTCTCTCCTCATTTTGTAGTAAAATTTCGTAGCCCTACGGGGATATTGTAAACATGATGCTAGCATGATGAATAAAGCCATGTAATAGGTCTAAGCAGCTTGGGACGTTACTATCAAGACAGTCCACTCTAGGGAGTTTTTTCACTTAACTAATTATTCATGTTTTTAACAGATAACTAGTTTTCTTTTTCTCCCAAACATACCCCAAAGGATTGGAGTATGAAGCATTGTGAGAGCCTTAGGTGAATCACATTAATAAAGTCAATGTATATTACCATGCAAGATCATTTGTAAAAAAATAGTGGAAATTGATTAGGTATAGGGGTCATTTTTTAATTATTACAAATTTCTCACAAGATGAGATTTTTAATAAAAAAAATTATATAAATTGTAATAAGTGATGTCTAGAGAAGTTGTAGGGGGTATGAGTAATCAAAATTAGACCTCTACACCTCAACTTCCTACTAAGGCACACTTTTAGACCACCAAAACCCACTTTTCCTAAGTTTAGTTGGAAAATGAGAAATAAATAGCCCAAAAAATAAAAAATAAATGGAGAAAAATAAATTTCACACATGCCAAAATGATGTGGAAATGACTTGGAAATTAATCTCAAGTCAAATTCAAGACAAAAGGCAAGTGGAGAGGTGAGTTGGCCACCACATCATCACAAGAATCACGCACATGGCGAAAATCAAAGTTCATGGGCGAGATTGGGTAGCTCGACTTCCTTCGAGACTAACACATAGCATGGAGATATCTGCAAAGATTTAATTTGAGATTTTTATGTGAGTATGTCTCCACTTTAGTCTATTATTTCCCACTTATATGCATCAATTTATTCAGCTCCTACGCAGCCCCTTCAGCAAGGATAACATGCACTTCAGTTCAAGACCTACGCATAGTTAGATGGCAGCTCTACCCAACAATTGGGAGAGATGTCATACCTTTAAGTTATCGGTTGAGAAAATTGTGGCTGATGGTTCCCGTCTCACCCACCACACTCCACACATGGCAGCAAGCAAAGAAATTTGATTTGGGCACATGAGAAATGAAGGGAAAACGTTGCCACAACAGGGAATTGATTTTACACTTAGCATTAGAGCTCCATTCATGAAATTTGACTTGGCTTTAGGATTGTCTCTGTATTCTCCACTTGGAATTGGGGTTTGCATTTGGATTTTCTCCCATTCTCTTCTTTAAATGAGCCATGGGCTCCTCATTTGTGTTGAGAAATCTAGGGCATAAGATTAAGTGATTTCTCTTCTATTAGTAACTGCTTATGAGTACTTTTTACTTCTTTAGATTAGGATCTCCTTTTACTTAGGCTATTAGTGTTATTTTCATCAAACAGCTACCAATGCATAAACCATAGAGAGACAAGAGACACAGAATATAGGCTATCAACCAGGGCCAAAACCTCTCACTCTTTGACACAAGTTCTCTTGATGAGATCCTTTGACAACGACAGTCAACCTTCTGCTCTTTTTATTTTCTCAACTCCTCTTCTTCTGCGACCTTCTTCAGCTTCAAACCTTTGGCCTCCCTTCTAGACTAGACCTTCTTCTTATCTCGGCCTTCCTTCTAGTTTGTACCTTCTTCCAATTCTTGTTTCGGCCTTCCTTCTGCTACAAGTAAGCTCGGACTATACTCCTCTTCTTTTGCTGCAAGTAAGCTATGACTATACTCCTCTTATTCTATTGCAAGTAAGCTCAGTGGAGGCAATATAAACCCAAAAACAAATCAGAGAGGAGCTCAGATTATTCCCCTGTTTCCTTTGATGTACTCCATTGTACTGTTTGCTACCTCGCTGCACTTTTTACTTCAGACTTGATCACCAAAATTTTGCTCTGTAATTCTACGTTGAAATGGAATCCGAACTGGTTATTTATAGTTGTATCTTCATGTATATAAGCCGACATGACAGTAAGTGAGCCGACGTGTCCTTTGTGAAGATATTTTATTCTTCTTGAAGCCAACTTGTATGAGCAAACTTTGCTTGATCTTGGAGGGCTATTTACACTTATCTTATGACTCATACAAAATATAATATGCCCAAGAAGGGTTCTTCATACATGACATAGACTAAGATTGATTTTTATGACTAGATGACTCAATCCTAAAGGCTCACAATGGGAGACATTACTAGGATAAAATTCCTTGCTCATGAAACCCATGAGACAAGCATTACAATAATTTTATTTTCATTTTTTTCATTGATTACATAAAATCACAATTACACATGTCATTATGAAGACTGAACCTAGTTACTTTTCAACAATTTGATCATTATTAGACAAGCTATTATGCTTGAGGAAACTCTGCAAAAATTTGTACTCAATTCTTTTATGCAAATAAAGAAAGAATTTGGGGGTTTGCTTTGGTGTGGTGTTCTCTCTCCATGGTTGTGAGGTAACATTGTTTCAAATATTTGTGTTTAATGCTTCTACATTGTTTTTAAATATTGTTAGCTTCACTTTCCTTTTCATTGGATTAATTTATGTAAGTTTTCTTGAATCAATTTTTGGATTTAAGGACCACTCTAGATTTAGGGGCACTAGTGGGTTTTTGGTTGAACCCCTAGTATTCTTCTTCATTATGCAATTAGATCCCTTGTGAATCCTAACGTGCTCTTCAAGTGTGTAGAAATCAAACATTGCTTGAACAAGTTTTGAGCGTGGTGTAAGTCTTTGGTTGGACGAACCCACTCTCGGAAGCAAAGGTGGAAGGACCCATACCAAGCAACTTTCAAAGGGATAATCCAATGAGAGAAGGGAGTCTCCTTAACTTAGTTCACTAAAATACATCAAAATATAAATTTTACTTTGATAAATATTTTGCGCTTTACTTGATGCAATCTAGCTTTTGGAGCTCATAAGAAAAGCTTACCCTTTCCTCTCTTGCACAAGAGAAGAAGTCTCTTCCTTCTCTTGTTGTATGCAATTACTTTATAGTGTACATTATTTGTGAGTATTTATAATCTTCTTTTTTTTCAATCATGCCTTGCGCAGATCTAAAGGAGGGTTAAAGGGCTTATTGAAGCATCATTTGAAAGAGTTTGCATATGGAAGCTTGAGGACCAAAAGGATATTAATGGAGCTTCTTCCATCCTTTCCTTCATAACCATTCCTCTTTCTACTTTCCTCATGTGCAAGCTTTTCTCTTGAAGACCAAGTATTTGAGCCATTAAGATAATATCTCTTCGACGAAAGTGTGAAAATTTACTAATCTAAGAAACCCTACTGCTAACCATTGATTTACTTCTCCTACTTGATTAATCATACAAGTCATTAATCTGAATATTCAGAAAAACAACGAAGTAAACACAAATAGCAACCTACACATACAGATCATTTACTGAATAATATGCTCATATGACAAAGTGACACAAATTTTTCAGACAAATGTCCTCAGAAAAACCCAATGCGGAAAAACCGGTGCAACTAGCTCTGGAGGGTTTTATTATCAAGCAGATTTTGAATACAACAATTTCTGAGCACCAGACATGGTTGGCCCTACAGATAAAATCATAGCAGCTATAACTCTTTCACTCGGAGATAGAAAATATGACTGATCAGACCCTCAAATGGGATTTACAGAACTCGAGCCCTTTCTGGCCCACCGGAAACCCCAACGTTGCTCCTCAACCCTCTGCGTCAGCCTTCCTGGCCCGCGTCAGCCTCTGTGTTGCTCTGGAAGGGCCTACGTCACCCTTGAAGGGCTTACACTACCCCTACGATGCCCTGATTGGGCCTGTGTCAGCCCTGCGTGACTCTAGTTGCCTCTGCGCTGCCCCTATTGGGCTCTAGCTGGATTGCGTAGCACCTGGCTACCTCTATCCTGCTGGATATGTTGCCTCTCTGCTACTGTTGTACTCTTGGCCTGGGATCAAATCTTCCCCTTGCAAATACTGCCCCTCGCTGCACTACAAACTCTTCCTGAAATTCTTAGCAAACCACGCCCTAGAATTTTAGCTTAGCTTCAATGCTCTGCCGATGTGTGTATTCTCCAACTTACCCCAAGCCCTTCTCTTATACTTTTCTCGTTGGGAAACCAACGACCGTGATCTAATCTCTAATCAAAGGCTAAGATTAGAATTTGCTTGATCCGCATCACTTAAGTCATTCTCATCACATGTTTAATTTAATTCACTTTAATCTTTTAATTTTCCTAAGTTAGACTTAGGGTCCTTAATTAAAAAGGTTAATTATTTGAAAATCTCTTAAACCTGACGAAATTCTTCCAAACGCTTTCTGGGTCTTGGAGATCTCATGTACTCCAGCTCCTCCACCGAATTTGGGAAATAGAGAACATCCGATGCTACCCCAAAATCCCAACACTCCCTCTTAGCGAGGAATCTTCTCCAGTAATACAATCACCCCAAAGTACTGCTCTAATCTCTGGCATCGATCTTCGTGTTGATGCTTGGCCTGCTTCCCTTCATCATTGCGTTGTTGCTACTCTATGTACAGCTACCCATGACTCTGCCACATCCATACTGCAACTCCCTCTCAATTTGCTGCATCATGTTGCCCATAGCACTGCCACTACTAATTGTTGCACTGCAACTCAGTTGCTAAGAAGTAAGCAACTAAAGGACCCCTGCCCAACGACAGACAAATCAGTCGAGTTGCATCTCATCAATGAAGCTCCTTACGCTGTTGTGCTGCATTGTCCCCCTGAAGCCATTGCGTTGCTACAGCTCTGCACTGCGTAAGCATGCCTCCTCTGCGCTTTTGAAGTCCCATCAGCCCCTCTGCGTTGCCGCCTCTATGTTGTTGTTGCCTCTGCACTACGCTACTCCCTCTACAGCGTCCCAGCCTCTGCCATCCACTTCACTCCTTCTGCACCCACTGCTCCATCATTCCCGCTACTGTCTTAACGCTCATGTAGCACGAATGTGATCTGAGAGTTGGGCTACTCAAGGATCCCGCCATCTCCATCTGTAGCTGCTCTACAGATCAATGTCGCCCCACTTCCGTGGCTCATGAGCACTCATGGCTACATCCTCATCACTCCCATCGTCTCCCTTAACTGCTGCAGCCTTGGATTCAGAAGATCCCTTGTCCTTCTTCTTAGGACAATGGCTAGCAAAGTGTCCACGTTCACCACAATTAAAGCACAGAAACTTGGATAGGTCCCTCTTCTTCTTCCCTTGCTGCCTCCTTTCCTTCGATGCAAGGGTTGCATCCTCCTCCTCTTCTTTCTTTACTTTGACCGTCCCGTTGCTGCTGCTTTGCCTCTTGGTCATCCTTCTGATTTCCTCCTGTCGGAGGATTTCCCACATATCCGCCCAGGATTGTAACGCTGTCCTGCCCAAGATGCTTTGGACAAACGTTTCCCAATCCTCAATGACTACATTCAGGGCAATCCTCACCAAGAGCCCCTCATCCAGATTCATACCAATGGCAATCAGTTGATCCCGGATAATCTGAAGTCTGAAGAGGAAGGGATCTATCTCCTTGCCCTTCTGCATCTGGAACAACCACATTTGATTCTCCAGAAGCATTCTTCTTTGGATTGAGCCTCTCTGATACATTGTGTCCAAGGCTACGCACATTTCATTTGTCGTGTTCTTCCCGGCAATATGTGGGACAACGTGGTCTTTGACTCTGTCCATGATCAAGCGCTTTGCAGGTGCTTGATTCTCTTTGTACTTCTTCAAAGGATCTGCATCGATTGGCACAGCTAGGACTCTCTCTGCGTGGTCCTTGATGCCATACTCGTCCAGGATTGTCAAGATCCTGGCCCTCCAGATAACGAAGTTGGACATGCCGTCCAACCTGTCTTGATCTCTCAGTTCGTGAGACACCATCTTTGCTCAAATCTGTCATAACAGATACTCCTATCCCTCTTACTGCTGCAACACTCAACAAAAATACTAGATTTGGGTTTCTTGGCAATTAGAAACCCTCTATAGTAGCTACTCTCTCTGACAACTGCTTTCCCTCCCGGAAATCCGCCAAATCCTACGAATCAGCTCTCTTCAATCACCCTATGATTGATCCTTAGATTTCTTTGGCAAAAATCTGTTGAGCAGTTGTTCTCCTCCCGCTCTTTGTCAACTTAGCTAGGCACAATTCTGCACCAGCAGAATCTCCACCACACTAGCAACTGCTGAACATCTGAAGCCCTGCTTCTGGAGCATGGTAATACTGCACAACAACTCAAAACTGGATTGCGTCCCTATATATCATTTGCTGAATAGCATGCTCATATGACAAAGTGACACACAGATTTTTCGGACAAATGTCCCCGGAAAAACCCAATGCGGGAAAATCGGTGTAGCTATCTCTGGAGGGTTTTATTATTAAGCGGATTTTGAATACAACAATTTCTGGGCACCAAACATGGTTGGCCCTACAAAGAAAATCACAGCAGCTATACCTCTTTCACTCGAAAACAGAAAATATGGTTGTTTCACACCCTCAAACGGGATTTACAGAACTCGAGATCTCTTAAACCTCAAACGGGATTTACAGAACTCGAGATTTATTTGAATATCTCTTAAACCTGATGGAATTCTTCCAAACGCTTTCTGGGTCTTGGAGATCTCATGTACTCCAGCTCCACCAAATTTGGGAGCTAGAGCACATCTGATGCTACCCCAAAATCTCAACAGAAAGCAAGTCCTCTCATTGAAGACTCCTCATTGAACTATTTTCATAATAAGCACTGTAACTTCCTTTCTTGTTGCATTTAGCTATCTTGAGGAAGAGTATTTGCTCTTTGGATCTATTTTTAAACTCTTCTCAAGATCAAAGGCCTCATTTTCCACTAGAGGGCTTCTTTCTCAATAATAAAGTAAAATTTTCTTTGAGGGAGCTTGGGGATCAACCCCTTGGCATCCCACTCCTCTCCTTTGAGAGAGAGGATTCCTTGCATGGTGTGTTGATTTGAGTTTTATTTCCTTTCTTTCAAGTAGATCTAACTTGTTAGTTTCTAGAATTTTCGTTTTTATGCTCATATCATTTCAATTTCATTCACATGCTTTGATCTCATGCTAATGTTCATGATTCATCTCATTTCATGCTAAGTTTCATTTGATATCTTATTTTGCTCATGCAATTCTTATTTTTCATGCTAAATGTGATAGTTGGTTTCATCTTGCTCATAGTAACAATCTAATTGCATTTTTCATTTCATTGTCCTTATATGATTTAGAATTGTTTCAATTACATTGCAAGGTTTCTAATTTCAAGCTTAGTAGTTTCATTTTTACTTGCAAATTGTCTCATTTGGAGCTTTATTTGGAGTAATCTTTACATATTGAGCATATTACAAGTTTATCTAATTTTCGTCTCTTTCAACTTTTGCTAATTTCCTCTTCCTTACTCACATGCATTAGTGCTTCATCTAAATTTTCACTTAACTTAGCTTATTGCAATTTCTCACAACCTCACTTAGAGCAAATTCTTCATTTGGAGCAATTTACAATCAACAAGTGGTTTTGCAATTTGTCACTTTAATTGGAACAATTTTTACCAATTGCAGTTTATCATTTTGCACTTCTAAAATTAACCTCCAAGCATAAGTTTGGTTGTTAGATCTTTTAGGAACTTTTCTTCAACTATCATTCAATGTCCCAAAATTTGAGTTTTGAGGAAAGGTAAAATGCATGACCTCGTAGTTCTCTTGTGGCCAAGTCCCTTATAGGAACAAAGGCATGCGGGTTGTATTGAAGAACTAGGGGGGTATAGTTAATGAAGCCCTTGCTTCCTCATCCTAGCCTTCTTGCAACCACCTCAAGTCCTTACCAAGTTGAATGAATTGAGGGGAAGTAACATCCTAGAATAGGCATTAACTAAAATCAACCAAGAGCACCTTAGCACACAAACACCTTGCAATTTTGGATGATTTGTCTTGCATACATTTGAAGTTGGAGACTCAATGATATATTTCATTATATAGCTCTTTCTCAAATACATTTTGAAAGCACTTACATCTTTCATTTGCAGGTATTTTAATTTCATTCTTGTACCTTGTTTATGCTCATTTGGATCAAGTTTAAAGTTTTATATCATTGTTATATGTGAGCATATTTCCTTTTGTCAAGTACAAGCAATATTTATTTGCAAGACTTCGACTTTATTTAAGTGCTTTCCTTTCAAGATTGTACCATAATATTGTAGCTTTGGTTTTGGTTCACTAACACTTGTCTTGTAGCTTTTCATTCCATTTGATCTTGTTGTATCTTGAAGACATTTCCATTGTTGCAAGTACTTTTATTTATTTGAGCATACATTTCATTTCTTTGCAAGATTATATTTGGCACTAGTCTACTTACATTTTCCTTGTAGGATACATTGTTGAGTTATATTGATTCATTTACATTTTGATGTTAATGCTCATAATCATTTGTACTTGATAAGTTTTAATTCTTCAAGTTATATTTCAAGTTGTTGAATGGTTGATGCTTTAATTGATTTATTAACTATCCACTAGAACTTGTTATTTGAACAAGCCATGTTTAGAAACATTCCTTAGGGTCCACCCCCCTTGGCTTTAACTAGGAGAGAGCCTAGACAAAGAGAGTTAGGATTAGGTGACAACCCCTTCTCTGAGCTTTGCCACCAAGGCCACACCTCGTGGGGTTGAGGATTTTCCCCACATCAACTTAGGTGTGTAAGCAAGGCGACGACAATCCCTTAGGGGAAGATTACCCTTAAGGTTGAAAAGAGCACATGAACAAATTTGTATTTTAACTAGTATCACAATATTCCTTCAAGTTTTGCAAATAGAGATAAAATTGAATGCAAAAACAATGTAACAAGCATTTGATTCCACCAACAAATCATGCAAATAAAACCAATTCAAGGGTTACAAATCCATGATCCATCCATTGACCCATTGTAGTTTAATTCCCAATCTAGCAGACCCTACTGTCACTAAACTACTAATTTGACCTTACAGCCAGCCGCAGTCTTGTTGGTTGCCCGAGATCCCTTCCTTGCTTGATGCCTCAACAACATTGTTTGTTGTCTCGCAGAGGGAATTCCAACCCTGCTCCCACCATCAATTAAATACCAAGTTACTAGAAAACTCTCGCTGCCACAAACAAGGCTTAAGAGAAGCCTCAAATAGTACTCGCTACCACCACCAAGGCTTGAGAAGTAACTCATTGCCATAGTGCCTCAGCTACACCCTACAACCATAGATCAAACATTAGAAATGAGTCGCTACCACATATATCACCTTTAACAAGTGTTTTTGCATCACGTAGAATCTCAGAAGCCCTCACTACCACAAATTTAACCACAGCAACCCCTCATTGCCTCAGATTGGGCCTCAGGAACCCTATGTTGCCTCAAGATCTAGCCTTAGAAACTTTGTTGCCTCAAAAACTAATGCATTGCCACAAGAAAGAGTCCTTCAAGATGGGATGCAGCCTCAAGTAGGGTCTCAGGGCTATTTCGCTACCCAAACTTCACTTGTTCTCCCTCATTGCCCATGGAAAATCCTTAAACAAGTCTATGTTATCATAGATTAGTCCAAAATACCCTTTGTTGTCCCTCATTGTCCCAAAAGAGCCTTAAACAATCCTTCACTACCCATATAATACCACATAACCTTGCTGCAACAAATTACTCCCTCAGAAACCCTTATTGCCACATAATACATGCAGGATACTTCATAAATTATATTGAACAAAATAAGGAGAAAGGTGGATTGGCTAGGGTGGAATATTTCACCATCGAAACCAATCAAAGAAAAGGGGTCTTAAAAACCTCAAGGAGCCTCAACTCAAAAATCAGAAATATCCACGATCCCTGATGATCAAAAATGAATCTCCTCCCTCCTTTTTATAGATTTCCTTTGGGGTTTTTCCCTCGTAATTTAAATTTCGAGTGGATCATAAGTTTCCCTCCATTTGCCCCAAATTACCTAATGTTCAAATAATGGGTTCCCCCTTTACAAATGGCTATATCCTACAGGGTTAGGCTACTTCGTCCACTCTTGGGAAATTTAATTAGAAGAGGACATTACAATCCCCCCTTCCCAACATTGCTCGTCCTCGAGCAATTGCAATTTCAAGTGCTGCAAGAATTGTTCTCCTTCTTCCATCACTACTTCAAAGAAGTCCCCGAGAATATCTTTTGGTGTGGGACCAAAGTCATTTGTAATGCTTAGCATTTGTCCAAATTTTGTAGTCTCTTTCCCTATCCTCCCCACAATTTATCTTGTACCCTGTATGATAGGCACTTCCAGAGATTCAAATGTTTGAAGTACGTTGGAAACAAACATTATCAAGTTTGTCCTTTTATCACAATGCCTACAATAATATTCCACATCTAAACCAATGCATCGCTACACGCCTTCCATATGACAAAGTAGAGCACAATCTAGGTGAGCAACATGCCCCCCAAAAAAATCATCATTCAACTTTCCCTCACATGTGATAGAACAGTAGTCTGCCACACTATAATCAGTAGCCTTCCCATAGTGAATACAAGAGAATTTGCGGAAAAAACCAGAATTAATACAGCGTATATCGCAATTCATCAAATTGAGAGATTTGGTATTTCTAGTTTCTAGTCCACATTTCAAATTTCCATCTTTACATCTCCTCTTTGAAGTATTTCCACGCAATTTTGATCCTCTCAAATGCTTTGCAATAGTTTTCCCTCTATGACCACTAGTGTTCTTTTCTTCCTTTGGCCAGCTAGTATCTGAAACTAAGGAACCTTTGGATTACTTGTCCCTTGATTGACTTATTACAGTAACACCTTTCCTTTTGCAAGTGAATGACGTTTCCTAGTGTCTAAACATGTTGTATCAGGTGTAGCACTTGAAGTTTGATCAATCTACATCACGCATTAACTGACATATCTTAGTCCAAACCTGCTCTTGCCAACATGCACTGATAAACTTGCCACATTGATCATTAACTATATTTTTAGGCAGCCAATGAGGTCTAAACACCCCGTTGAAGAACAATTGCGCCACTTGTGCTACCTCATATGTCCATTGAGATCGCAAAGAGATGTGTGATCTTGGCCAACCTATCAACTATGCAACCATTGTCCTGTGCATTGGGTAGACCTGTAATGAGGTCCCTCGATATGCTCTCCCACCTCTGCTCTGGAGTTGGCAAGTGTTGTAGCAATTCCGTAGGAGTAGTATGCTCGAACTTGTTCACCATCCATCCAAGAGAACCCCTGAGGATTTATGTTATAGAAATATCTTTATTGGAGCCTGGTGTTCCTCATAAGTGCACTTTCTCGAGCGCTCCTCGTTCCAAAAATACCTCCTGGGCTAAGAAAAGGAACAAATTTGATGGGGATTGTATCTTGATGAGCCCCCTTATTATTCATTGATATGTGGCTTACATCCTTGAGGCCTTTCCAAGAAAACCTTTCTTTGATCTACCTATGTTTTGAAGAACTCTCGGTGTCTTACTAGTGAGGTGTCATGTGTGGCCTTCAAGATCTCCTCTTTGACTGTAGATTCAGGGACCAAATATATCTCGTCTTTTATAGAAAATGATCTCATCTCCTACTTTGTATCTGTCATCCTAGATGAGATCGTCCATCAACTTGCAAGCAAACTTTTTTTTGGAATATTCTACAAGGAGGTGGGATTTCCAATCTCCGACAATTTCCATGAGTGAACATGCCACTGCTTTCCTAGAAACCACATTAACCGCAACATTCTTCTTGTTACCAAAATCATAGACCTGATACTATTGGTTGCTATCTGACCACTTATGACTCGTAATCAAACATTTTTTTACACGAGATACACCTCCATGCCAATATATTGCCTCCATTTTCTTAGTTGATATAGTTCAAGGACCACCATTGGACATAACTCTCAACACTACCTTGTTTCCATTCAAGCCCTTGAATTCCATCTCCATCACTTGGTAGTTCATTGAGAATTTTCCTATCGAGTACAACCACTACACCTCTAACACAACATTGGTATCTACAAGATCTACTATGTAGAAATCATTGGTGAATGTGTAATTACCTAGTGTCGCACTGACGCATGGAATCTTTTGTGTGCATGTCATGTTGTAGCCATCAGCTACCACAACGCTAAAGCCTTCAAACTCCTTTCTGGGAATACCTCTCCTTGCCACCAAAGTTGCATCGATGAAGTTGTGTGTGGCTCCACCATTGACCAAAGTTCTCATTCGTTGCCCCTATATGACCCCCCTCATCTTGGATGTGTAATATCTAGGGACTCCAAAAAGAGTGGCGATAGTACCTACTACCACCTTTGATTCCTATACGAGATCTCTCATCTTCGTTAGCCTCCCCAAGGGATTGCTCTTCTTTGGAACTGATAGGCTTATTACTTGGTGTAAGTGTTGTACCTTCTTCATCATCACTATCTAATACCACTTCAATATAGTACACCTTCCCCTTGCCCAAGCATTTATGACCTAGTTCCCAGGGTTCCTTTTAAGTGAAGTGGACTTTCTTCCTTCTCAACTCGCTCCTGGTCTCATCATCCAACCTGTCCTTCCCATTCCACTCTCTCTAAAATGGCTTCTTATCTTTATTTTTTTGAGGGATAAGTGGTTTGGATGGAAACTTAACTTTAGGTACTGCAGCTTCCATGTCCCATGTCCTAGTGATGGCATCTTATAAGGTGTTCGGTTTTAAGGCCTTAACCCACCTACATAGTGGCTCGGCTAGACCCTTTGTGAAAAGCATGACGAGCCTTTGTTTAGATATATTTGTCACCATAACAACCACTTGCTGAAATTCTTCAATATAGGCATTTGGTGTGTCAGTTTTCTTGAGTTGTACTAGCTCCCTAAAGTGTATCTCTGAATCCTTCCTGTCAAACCAGTCTATCAATGTTTGTGTGAAGACCTTGTAAGAGGTGATGCCTAAATGTCTGAAGGTAACCAATCCATGGTACCACAATTCATGGTACATACTCTCGGAATTCTTCTGTAAAATCTCCTATATGATCTATGGTTACTTGGGTTGCTTCCCTCTAACCATCTAGAAACTAGGGTAGTAGAGGCCTAGGTTCCTTCTACTAGATGCCCCTATGTTAGCTTGTGCAAAGATGTTAAAGGAACCAGGATTACGGTTGTTTCTCCCCTCTGCAAAACTTTAGTTACCTCCATTAGATCCACTAACAACAATGTTAAATGCATTGTTAAAATTTTCGATAACCAAGGCAAAAAAATTGGGCCATTTGTTGTTTTCCTTGGGTCGTCTATTGGAGAATGTAACTAGGTTCGGTCTTCATTATTAATACATTTGTCAAAAAGAATTTATTATTATTAAATGACTTATTAAAGCATGTGTTTCATGCTTGGGTCATATTTAGATTAAGGTCCCCATTGTGGACTTCTAGGTTAGTCATTACAGATTTAAATTGTTCCATTCTAAGATTTTAAATCATGTAATATAGGTTTTTTATTATTTGGTCAAAAGGCTCCTCCATCAAGTCATCTTCTTCAAGATCATCATCCACGGTCTCTTCAGCAAAGTATTCAACTCATCATCTTCAGCAAAAGTCTCCAAGTCACCCTAAAATAAGTCTCCTTCAAATCGGCTTCACACAAGAATTCATGTCGTCCTTATAATAGAGACATAGCTATTCAAAATGAACATGTCGACTCATTTATGGAGAACCACTATAAATACCAAGCAAACGTATTCGCATTAAACACAGAAAAATTCGGACATCTCCCTCAAATGAAGTTCGGACTATATCACAGGTTCGGTGCCATTGCAATAGAAAAGGTTTCGGATCAACTTCAGAGATGCAAAGATTCTCGGTGCAAATTGCAATGGTATAATTTCAGTGTCATCACACTTCAACTACAGTACTATTACAGAAAGAAGTTCATACAGATCTCAGTATGCTACCACGGTGTTATCTCAGTCATGATACTCGGTGCTATGATGCTATCTCTATCTTGATATTCCGTGCTATGATGCTATGATTTTCAGTGCTATGATGCTATGATTCTCGGTGTTGTGATGTTATCTCAGTTATGATGCCTCGGTGCTATCTCAGTTAATAAATTCAGTGCTACATAACTCAGTGCTACTACAATCAATGGTTATCATAGAGAAGATGGATCTCAGGGCTACCTCAGGAAGAAGATTTCAATGTCTAGGTGTTATTGCAGTAATAAGGATGAAGCTTCGGTGCAAGCAAAGGAGATATTGGTGTAAGGAGATCACGGTGCTAACACAGTGAAGGGATGACTTGATGGAGAAAGTCTCTAGTTAGGGTCTTGGTCATCTCATCTTGAATCTACTGAAGGAAGAATTTTGACCAATTTTTCCCCAAGAAGTGGGGTTTTCCCTAGAAATGTGCCTACATCTTGTGTCTTCTTCTATTTTTTCATTGGCATTACTCTTGATGATAAGAAAAGATAATTTGAAAGAACAAATGATAATAACAAAACATCACAAGATAATGTCATAATAAGAGAAATTGATTAACTGCCACCTCCTTAATTTCTCTAACATGGTATCAGAGCTATGGTCATGATCAAACGCAGTATGAAGATCAGTTGGGTGCATTGGTTAAGTGCATTTGTATTGAAGGTCAAGTCAAAAGGATTTAAAGGCATCTTGATGGACTAACTTCAAAAGGTCCAAATCATAGCAAGACAATTTGTTCATGAGTAATCAAACTATGGTCAAAGTAAAAGACAGTTTGAAAATAGTTACAACGACAATGCAGGGTTCCATATGTATCGGCAAAGAGGATCGGTATATCTCTAAAGGAATTTCGGATATCTCAGAAGATGAAGCATAGATTACCTCTTATAACATTATTTCGGTACCACAACAGTGAGGAGAGTAAGTGATAAAGGCGTATTTACAGTAATAATGATTCGGTCCAAGTTAAGGGTATAACTATAGTAATAAGGCTCAGTGTGACAACAGAGAAGATATCAGTGCGATCTCTATTACATCGAAGATCTTCAATGATATATCACAGTGAGGAATTCAGTATTAATAATTCGGTGCTATCACTACTGTGAGGAAGTTTTCACTAGCAACACAATGAGAAAATCTTGATGCTATTACAATAATGTTCTCACAAGTGTCTCGATGCTATTATAAAGTTTGGGAACCATCCCGGTTCAATGCTATGTTCATAATGATACTACAGTCACGATGCTATATAAGACTCTCGGTGATATTACAACTCAGTGGTACCTCAATACTACCACAGAGAGGAAGTTTTGAGACTCCTACAGTGAGACAAGATAATTTACGATGCTTTCACAGTGACAAAGATCTTGGAGTTGGTGATTTCTATGATTCCACAGTAGGCTTCCACATGAAGAAAATCTTCGTCATCACATAGAGAATTTGAAATCTATGGAAATCAAAATTGACAATTCAAGGAACCAGCTTGAAAAGGATCTGAGTACAAGGAGACAAGTATTGGGACTACAAATTAAAGGTATGAAATCACAAGGTATTTATATAAGAATTTAAGTTTCTATAGTCATTGTTTATATTTAGTCTAAGGTCAGGAATGTACTATTAAACCTTAATCCTCTCCCTCTAGGGTTAACAAGTAATTTAGGGTATTCAGTAGAAGTCTTTGAAAGAAGGAACAACTTTTATAAGATATGATCCTCCATGGCTACATAGGGAATCTATCTTAAGAAATTAAATTATGCTCTTGCTATCACGGTTTTGCTTGAAAGTATGTATTGTAGGTAAAAGAAGGCTGTGACTTACACTTCTAGGAAATGATTGAGGAGCATGAAGGCATCACAAGAAGGTTTGTCGAGAAACAAAGGTATGTCTTAAATCATAAAGCTTTGTTAATTCTCTTTGGAAAATCCATTCTACACTACTAACATTTGTTGTGACCAGCTCTCTTGAATATTAAAAGACCCAACTCTCTTGGGTTCACAAATGTTGATTGGGAAGGCAGTTCAGTGGAAAGGAAAAGTACCTCTATGTACTGCTTCAATGTTGGATCAAGGATGGTTTCTTGGTGTAGCAGGTAACAAAATTCAATAGCACTGAGCTCTGCAGAAGCAGAGTATATGGAAGCCAGCACAGCTACGTGTGAAGCTATATGGTTTAGGAAGCTGCTAGTAAGCCTATTTAAGCACAAGATGGAAGCGACTAACATCTATTGTGATAATCAGAGTTGCATAAAGCTCTCTGAAAATCCAGTGTTTCATGACAGGTCAAAGCACATAGATATTAGATGTCATATCTTCAGAGACTGTGTACAGTGTGGAGCAGTCCAGCAGCCAGCTACAGTATGTTCCCACAGGAGAGAAAGTGGCAGACATACTCATGAAAGACCTTGGGAGAGATAAGTTCGTCCAGTTCAGGGAACATAAGGGTATGGTGGAGAACCCGTTTCAGTAGCAGGGACAGGTTACTTTGGATGATTCTCAGTTGCAGATGTTGCAGTTGTAGGCTTGCAGCAGCAGATGAGAGGAAATTGCAGTGCAGATGCAGTGTTGGCAGCAGTTCAACAAGGTTAACATCAGCACAGATGCAACTCATATCAAAGGTGCACAGTGGTTGGTGGGCAACAGTAGCCAGACATCAGCAACGTGACAGGAGATGATGCAGAGACAAGGTGTTGTGGCAACAGGTGCAGCACTAGAATAGTTTCCTCACTAAGAGGGAGTGTTAATTTTTGTAGCATCGGATGTGTTCTAGCCACAAAATTTTGTGGAGAGGCTAGAATACATGACTTCTCCAAATCCCAGAAATAGTTTCTAGAAATTCCACCTAGAAGTGTCTCAATTAGATTATTAAACAATTTTTAAATATTCCCAAGTCTAAATTTAGGAAATATGGTTAATTAATCAATATTAATTGAGATAAGGTGATAATAATCTAGAAGCTCACATGGATCAACAGGGAATTAATCTGAGCCATCGATTATGTTTAAATATTGGTTGTTGTTGCTCCAACTGAAGATTATAAAAAGAAGTCGATGGGTAGATGGAGAACACACCAGTGTAGTTACTCAGTTGCCCAGGCAGTTTGATTTTCTCAGTGGTTGTGATTCGGTAGAGAAGATAGAGCCAGACGGTGAGTAGCAAGTGAGAGAGGATAGGATAGCAACAGAATTCCAAGAGGAAGATTTCTAGCTTCTAGAAGAGACTGAGTGAGGAAGAGCAGATTCCACAGTAGCTTTGTGCAGAGAGTGATGCAGAGGCTCCAATGTTAGGATAGAGCATCCAACTCGGGTGCAGAAATTTGCAGTGAAGTGTGACAAAATTCTCACAAAAATTCTCTCAGTATTTTCCTCAAATTAGATTTCCAGTAAAGCATCTAAATTTTTTGTACTCAAATTTGTTGCTGAAGAATAATAAGAAAACCCTCCTCTGTTGCACCATTTTCCCACATAGGGTTTTTCCAGGGTCATTTCTCCAGAAATACTTGTGTTAATATTCTTGTGTGTGCACTAGAATTTCTCAGTTTTCATTATTTTATTTTCCGCAGTAATTTTATTGTGAAAATTGTAGTTGTAATTTTATTAGTTGTTTGTTGTAGAAAATAAACTGCATAATTAAATTTACAGTTAGAAGAATTAATTCCAGTTGCTGCAATAGATTCTCACATGGTATCAGAGCACATATGATCAACCGGAGAGCTCAATAGCAAAGAAAGAAGGAGTTATGTTGTTCAATGTGGGCAATAGATCGAAAACCCAGAGGGTAGTGCAGTCACCTTGGCCAACAAGTCGAATTTCTTGACGAGAATAGATTTTTCTGAGAGGAACAGAAAAATTCAATCTCTCTAGATCAAGGGATTCTAGAGGTAGAGGGAGCAACCAATATTTTTTGCAGTGCAGAGCTCTAGCTGGATGCAGTAGTTTTGCAGCAGTTTGCTAGAGCAGAATCGGCGTCGGGAGGAAAGAGAAATAGCACACTAAATTCTTCAGCATGACCATGGACAAAATCAACAGTCAGGAAGCTTCTGATTTGTCTTCCAAGTTGGAGGACGAATTTGCTTGCTTGTCAAGATCAACGTCACTGGGTGTCTAGTATAAATATAGTGGAGAATAATCTCATATCACAGGGGTTAGAGAATATTGCTATAGCTACAAGAAGCAGATGGAATTCCAAATTACTATGGGCAACAAAACAAAATGTAATCCAGTAGGGAGAGGTACCATAGATTTTTAGAGGCAGTCAGGAACCAACGCCAGCGCTACAAATGTATTGCATGTGCTAGGATTGGGTATGAACCTGATTTCAGTATCCCAATTACAGAACAAGGGGTATGATGTCCACTTCATGGGGAACAAAGTGTATGCTAAACACTCAAGTTGGAAGAAGGTTCAACAAATTGGAGTTCGAAGCAACAATTTGTACAGGTTGTAGCTCGACTCTCCAATGGCACTGATAGGCAGTAACAATAGCAGTGGGAAGGATCTGAATGATTTATGGCATAGTAGAATGTGACATCTACACCATGGAGCACTCAAGATGCTCAGAGAAATTGTAATAGGGGTTCCAAAACTTAGTACGGAACACGATGATGTGTGTAGAGGATGCGTACTTGGGAAGTATGCTAAGGCAGCATTCCCAAGAAGTGACAACAGAGCAGATGGCGTGTTCGAACTTATACATTCATATATTTGTGGCCAGAAGTCCACTAGATCTCTTAGTGGTGCTGAATACTTCGTCACTTTTGTTGATGATCGTTCCAGAAAAACCTGGATCTACTTCTTGAAGACCAAAGATGAGGTCTTTGATACGTTCAAAGAGTTTAAAGCTCTCGTGGAGAATGCGAGAGGGAAGAAGATCAAGGTATTTCGCTCAAATAATGGTGGAGAATACATTGATAAAAACTTCACAGAATTTTGCGCGAAGAAAGGAATCAGAAGAGAGTGGACAGCGCCATATAATCCTCAGCACCATGGGGTAGCGGAGCGAAAGAATAGAACTATAGTTGGAGTTGCAAAGGCCATGTTACATGACCAGGATTTACCCAGATTCTTGTGGGCAGAGGCATGTAACACGGCGATGTATATTCAGAACAGAACTCCTCATAGAGCATTGGGGAAGAAAACGTCTGAAGGAGTCATCAGAGGGAGGAACTCAGAGGTTGGTCACTTGAGGATTTTTGGTAGTATGGCTTATTGCCACGTGCTAGATGAAAAACGTACCAAATTGGATCAGACTGCAGAGAGGGGGTTTCTCGTCGGGTATAGCAAGACCTCAAAGGCATACAGGATCTACATTCCTAGCAGTAAGAAGATCATAGTGAGACAAGAATTAAAGTTCATGGAGGACCGAGCTTTTAGACGATCTTAGAGATGCCTACAAGTGATTAGAACCAGTCAGCAAAAGCTCCTTTGCTCTAGCAACAAGGGCAACCAGTGGGAGCAGCAGGAGGACAATCACAAGGATCAAGTACAGTGACTAGTACCAGTATTTCCTCAGCAATTGGAGATCCGGGGAGTTCTCAGCAGACGGATTAGTAGGGACAAGAGGAGAAGGAGTTGGTTGAACCTCCCACCACCAGTGGAAGAAGCAATAGAGAAGTTCGTCAGACATTGAGAGATGTAGAGGAGTTTAATGGAACTCCTAGGAGGAGTTTATTGGAACTCCTAGTACGGACAAAAAACAATGCAGACAGCCTGACAAGTATCAAGCTTTGGTAGCTCAGGTTGCAAAACCTTCCAGCTTTCAGGAGGCCGCACATCATCAGGTGTGGATAAATGCCATGGTAGAAGAGTATAGCTCTATCATGACAAACGATGTTTAGGAGGTAGTGCCAAGGTCGAAAGACAAATCAGTTGTATGTTATAGATGGACCTACAAGATCAAGTCACTGTAGATGCAGTGTGGATAAGTACAAGGCTAGGTTCGTGGCAAAGGGGTATGCGCAAAAAGAAGGAATAGATTACGAGGAGACTTTCGCCCCAATTGCCAGATACACTTCTATCAGAGCAGTTATATCCCTAGCAGCTTAGATGGGATGGCAGATTCACCAGATGGACGTCACGACAACATTCTTGAACGAGGTGATTGAAGAAGAGGTGTACATAGAACAACCAGAGGGCTTCGAAACTCATGAGATCCACACTCATGTGTGCAGACTAAAGAAATCTCTATACGAGCTCAAGCAGGCTCCTAGGGGCTAGTATGGTCAGATTGACAATAACTTGCAGCAGATGGGACTCGTCAAGAGTGATGCAAATCCCAACCTCTATTATTTGATGGTAGAAGGTGACCACTCACTCTAGTTTTGTATGTGGATGATCTCTTTTTGACAAGATCATCAGGGCTCATAAAAGACTGCAAGAGGGACTTGGCATCAAAATTCGACATGAAGGATCTAGGGTTGATGCACTATTTTCTAGGATTGGAAGTATGCCAAAAGAATGGGGAGATCTTCCTTGGACAAAGAAGATACGCTACAGATATTCTGAAGAGGTTCAGAATGCAGGATTGCAGACCCATGGCTACGCCCATGATCACAAATTGGAAGAAGATAGATGCATCAGATGACAAGGATGTCGACCCCACCTTGTATAGACAGCTCATTGGGTCTCTCATGTATTTGGTCAACGATAGGCCAAACATTAGCTTCGCAGCCAATACCCTAAGTTAGTTCATGGTAGAGCCAAAGAGGTACATTGGGCAACAGTGAGGCACACTTTGAGGTATGTGCGCGACGCATTCGAGTATGGGTTGAGGTATACTCGAGGGGATGACATCAAACTATGTGGGTTCACAGATGCAAATTGGACAGGCAATTCAGTGGACAAGAAATGTACCTCTGGGTACTGCTTCAATGTTGGGTTAGGGATGGTTTCTTGGTGTAGCAGGAAGCAAAAGTCAGTGGCACTGAGCTCTGTAGAAACAGAGTATATTGCAGCTAGCATAGCTACGTGCAAAACTATATGGCTTAGGAAGCTACTAGTAAGCTTGTTCAAGCAGGAGATGGAATCGACTAGCGTCTGGTGTGATAATCAAAGTTTCATAAAGCTCTTTGAGAATCCAGTGTTCCATGATAGGTCGAAGCACATAGATATTAGATGCCATTTCATCAGAGACCATGTATAGCGTGGAGTAGTCCAACTACAGTATGTTCCCACGGGAGAGTAGGTGGCATACATACTCATGAAATCTCTTGGGATAGCTAAGTTCGTCCAGTTCATGGAACAAATGGGTATGGTGGAGAACCTATTTCAGTAGCAGGGACAGGCTACTTTGGATGATTCGCAATTGTAGATGTTGCAATTGTAGCAGCAACAGAAGAGAGGGAGTTGCAGTGCAGATGCAGTGTTGGCAGCAGTTCAATAAGGTTAACAATAGCACAAATGCAACTCATATCAAAGGTGTGCAGTGGTTGGTGGGCAACAGTAGGCAGACATCAGCAACGTGACAGGATATGATGCAGAGACAAGGTGTTGTGGCAGCAGGTGCAGCACTAGAATACTTTCCTCGCTAAGAGGGAGTGTTAATTTTTGTAGGATTGGATGTGTTCTAGCCACGAAAAACTTACCACAGGGTGAAGAAAGAATTTTTTTGGGATGGCCTTAAATCTGATATTCAAAAGTTTGTGGCGAGATGTTTGGTTTGCCAGCAAAATAAAGTTGAGGCAATTAAGACCCCGGGTCTTCTACAACCTTTATCCATTCCAAGTCAACGTTGGGAGGAGATTTCAATGGATTTTATCACAGGATTACCTAAGTCCGAAGGAAAGAGTGTCATAATGGTGGTAGTTGATAGACTTACCAAGTATGCACACTTTTGTGCATTATCTCATCCATTTAAAGCAAGTACAGTTGCTACTACATTTATGGATAGAATTCAAAAGCTACATGGAAGCCCAAGGGTTATTGTGAGCGACAGAGATCCCATTTTTACTAGAAATTTTGGGACGGAGTTATTTTCTTGTTTGGGTACTCAATTAGCTCATAGCTCATCTTATCATCCTCAATCTGATGGTCAAACTGAGATAGTAAATAAATGTTTGGAAGGATATCTTCGTTGTTTTGTATCTGATAAACAAACACGATGGGTCAAGTGGTTACCTCTTGCTGAATGGTGGTATAACACTTCCTTCCATACTGCAGCAAAAATGACCCCATTTATGGCACTTTATGGATATCATCCACCATCCATCACATCATCTTTAAGGGAAAATTCGAAGGTTCAAGCAGTGGACGATCACATCGAGCATCAGCAAGAAGTTCTCCAACTCTTAAAGGATAACCTGAATTTGGCACAAAATCGAATGAAACAACAGGCAGATCAACATCGTAGCGAGAGAAGTTTTGATGTAGGAGATTGGGTATTTTTACGGCTACAACCATACAAACAAATGTCCCTTAAGCAAGCTAAGAAGGATAATAAATTATCACCAAAGTACTATGGTCCTTACAAGGTGTTGCAAAAGATTGGTACTATGGCATACAAATTGGAGCTTCCTGCTTCTTCACGAGTGCATCCAGTTTTCCATGTTTCATGCTTAAAGAAGGTTATAGGTGAAAATCTTCCGGTTCAAACAATATTGCCAGAACTTGATGAGGAAGGAAAAATTATATTGGAACCTGAAGTGGTCACAGAAACAAGAAATCGATAACTATGAAATCGATCAATTTCAAAGTATCTTATCAAGTGGAAGAACTTACCCACTAAATATTCTACATGGGAGGATGAGAATCTTATACAAAAGCACCCAGAGCTACTAGAGCGTTGAGTATAACACTTTTTTTATGGAGTGGGGCATGTTAGGTCCCTATATTACTTTTTTAGTCCCTTATTGTTATTAGTATAGCCCCCTTATTGTTATTGTTGTACCCTTGTAACCCCAATATTGTTATTATTGTGCCCTTACATTGTTATTGTTAGGTCGGATAGGATTATATTGTGGGTCCATGGACTCCTATATATATAAGGAGGTTTTGGTCATTTGTATCATCCAAGAATTGTTCATTTATGTAATGTATTGGAGGTTGCCCCCTCGAAGTGGTTGATTTCTAAGGCGTTGATCTCTCCTTTCTTCTATTTTTGGAGCTGATTTCATAACACATGGTCTCTTAGATGATATGCCTCTAGGACTATCAGGATCCTAGCCTTCCAAACTGAAAAGTTGGATAGGCTATCCAATCTGTCCTGATCGCCCAGTCCATGAGGAGCCATCTTCTCATAAATGTGTCGGAACTTCCTTTCTCTTTGCTAGAGACCTGGATCTAAGGCCCTTGGCAAAACAGGCACCTTCTGCTCCCTCTGACAACTGATTTCCCTTCTTGGAAATCTGCCAAATCAACAATGATTCAACTCTCTTTGATCCTCTGATCAATCTGCAAGTTTCTTTGGCTAGAAACTCTGTGAGAATTTGATCTCCTCCCACTCTTTGTCACTAGTTCTTAGGCTAAAAATCTAAAAATTTCAGAAATTTAACCCCACCAGCACCTTCTGAATTTCTGCAGCTCTACTTCAGGCTCTTCTGGATCTGACAGATTCAGATCTGCATCACACTGGCTAGCTTCAGACAATCCCAGCGCTGCCTCTGCGCATTTAGTGTGTGGGCCTACTAGGAGACAGCGTTAGACTGCATCACCCTACCCTCTGTGTAACCCTGCTTCTCTAAAAACTTCGTTGTCCCTTCAAATCTACCCTTTTGCTACTCTTCCTATTGCTTTCGGCAACAAGAACCCTCAGTCTTCTGCTGGTGACCCTCCTAGATCTGCAATTGCTCTGATACCATGTGAAAATTTTTGAATGTTACAATTATGCAGAAATCTATTGTTAGATCTGGTTATGCTCCTCCTACTTAATTAAGTTATTAACTGAAATTTTCTTATTAATATCGAAGCAAAACACATAACATACTTTCACCAATGCAGATCTAGAAAAAGTGCATGCACATAGACAAAGTGACACGGTAATTTTCTAGACAAATAGTCCCCAAAAAAACCCAATGTGGGAAAACCGGTCTGCTGGTTGCTGGAGGGTTTTATTATTAAGAGTTTTCTGAATACAGCAATTCTGGGTTCCAGATTTGGAAAACTCGATAGAGATAAAATAGATCTGCAACTCACCGGTTATTCTGAAGCCAAAATAAGGACTTATCCACACCCTCAAACGAGATTTACAGGACTGCCAAAATTAGGCCCTAGAAACCCCAGCGATGCCCCTGAAGCCCTTGCGTTAGCCTCTGCGTCCCTCAGCGCTGGCCTGGAAAGGGCTACGTTACCCCAGACTGGGTGATGCAGTCCCTACGCTTCCCCTAAGGGTCTCTGCGTAACCTCTGAGGGTTTCCAGCTGCCTTACGCTACCCTAGGAGTGACTGCACAGCACCTGCATAGCTGAAGTTGCCCCTGCACTACGCAGCTGCTGCCCTCTTCCTGCTGAAGCCCCTGCTCCTCTACGCTGCTTTCCTGAAGCAGCTCTCTATCTCTTGCTGATTCTAGACACTGGGATGAGATCATCCCCTTTGTCTAAACTCCCCTCTCTGCAACTGAAACACTTATGAGAATTCTTAGCAAACCCTGCCCTAGAATCTCAGCTTAGCTTCAGTGCTCTGCCTCTGTGTGTTTACAAATGACCCCAAGCCTTTCCTTTATACTATTCTTGTTGGGAAACAAACGACCATGATCAGATCTTGAATCAATGGCTAAGATCAAAAAAAATCTTGATCTATGTGACTTAAGACAATTTCATCACATGTTTAATTTAATTAACTTTAATTATTTCATTTTTCTAGGTTTAGAGTTAGGAAATACATTAAAATAATTAATTAATTAAATATCTCCCAAACCAGATGAAATTTCCCAAATCCCTTTCTGGGTCTTGTAGATCAAATGTACTCTAGTCCCTCCACAAATATTGGGAGCTAGAGCACAACTGATGCTACCCCAAATACACAAAATCTCAACAGAAATTAGGTCAAGTATTGAGTCAAATATGATTTATGGAGCCTCTACATCAAGTCGGCCTTCAAGTGATCAAGTCAACCTCAATCCCAGGAATTCAAGCTCATCACAAGCCTATATATATAGGGAGATCAAACTCATTTGGAGAACTCACCCACTCACACAAAAATTCGATATCTACTGCTGCATAGGGAAAAAGTGTGAAGTCAACAAAGGGGTCAAAAGAAGTGAGAGCTTGGACAAGCTAAAGGATTGAAGAAAAATCGAAATTTTGTTGTTTCTCTCTCTCTCTCACGTGCCATAGATGGGAAGATTGAAGACCCTCATTGTTTTGTTGTTCCCAGTTCCTACATGTTGCTACTGCCAAGAGAGGAATAGGTCGAAGTTGATTTTGTTGGATGTTAGTGCTTTGATAAGTTGTATTGGGTCAAAATCGAACTCCTAGAAATAAGATCGAAGTCTTTCCTCCAAGATCGAAGTTCCAGAAGCATGGTTGAAGGAAGTGCTGCATAGTGTTGTTACTGTTGTTGTTGCTGCTAGATTGAGGTAGGATCAAAAGGAAGGCTGACTTGGTGTGGAGGAGATCCGAGTAAAGGTCTAGAGTCTCAAGAATACTATTGAAGGAAGAATTATTGACTGGGTTTTCCCTTAGAGTGGGGTTTTGCCCTGGTTGCTGGGCTATATCTGGTGTCCTTGATCTATGTGCTTTTGCTTTGCTATTTGCTTGATGAACTAAGAAGAAAGAAGACAAGAAGAATATAATAAGAATTAAAGAACATCACAAGTAAATAATC
Source organism: Pinus albicaulis (assembly GCA_034641835.2). Lineage (NCBI taxonomy): Eukaryota > Viridiplantae > Streptophyta > Pinopsida > Pinales > Pinaceae > Pinus > Pinus albicaulis. Next base: position 203,997,676 of record CM076577.1, read on the forward strand.
AAGAACAAAAAAATCTTTCTGCCTTTCTGATTTTCTAACAGCATCAAACTCTCTGAGAATCCAGTGTTCCATGACAAGTCGAAGCACATTGAGACCAAGTGCCACTTCATTAGAGATTTTGTACAAAAGGGGACAATGAAGTTGCATTCCATTCCTACAGCTGAGCAGATGGAAAACATCTTGATCAAGGGAAAACTTGTATTCTTTCAAGATAAGCTAGGTGTTGTGCAAAACACCTTCCTCCCTAAGAGAGAGTGTTGAGTTTGTAGCTTGTAAGGTGGTTCTACATGCATCAGGTGCCATGACATGCAGTGAACCACCTCAATTATCTTCTACGGCAATTATTTAATGAATTCCCTAAGTCAGGACTTCAGACGGCAATTTAATTTAATTGTTGGTTACTTTTTTGCAAAAAAAAAAGGCAAAGTCAACAAGAAATTAAGTCGTAGTCGTTGATGTCAATGAGTCGAGATCTAATCTCAACCATTGAGATTAGGGTCTGAGCGTTTTAAATAGGGAATTCAAGCCATAGAAGATGCATATCGAGTGGCACAAGTTGAGTATTCAGTGGAGCACAGTGTTTGGGCAGTGAGAGGGAGAAAGAGCTAGGTCGAGCTAGTAAGAGGTGAGGTTAGGGTAAGTTTGAACAATAAAGGATCGATTTACTCTTGGGCCATGTAGGTCGAGTGCCTTGTGTGCAAAAGAGATTTTTTTAGGCCACATATGTGCATTGTACAAGGGTCGAGTGAGGGTCGACATCTATTTGATTTGCTCTGTAAATTGTCGAAGCAATTTTTAGCAAAGTTGCTATAAAAAATATTTTTCCTAAAGTTGAATAAGGGGCTCAACGTTTGTTGGTTTTCCCCATAGTGGGGTTTCCAAGGTAAATATGTGTTATTTCATTGCATGTGATTGGTTTCGTGTGATTTTTCTTTTGTTATTTATTTAGTTAAATAACCCAAAGTGCTTTTGTTTCAAATCGGACTAGATAATATTGTTTGTTTCTATTCTGTTAATATTTGTTGAAGTGCAAATTTGTAATTGGGTTATAAGAAATTAACACCAATGACCATATCCCATGAAGTGAGGGGTCAAACACTCCTCAAAATATATTTCCATGCACAAGGGAAGCCAGTGGCCTCGTGAATAAGGTGACAACTCCCATAAGATAATAGTGTATGCCTCCAAATGTGTACCAATAGAGGAGCACTCCACTTAGAATGATAAGTGTACCAATAGAGGAGCACTCCACTTAGGATGATAAGTCATCCTCTAACAAGCCACAATGTGTGTGAAAAAACTCTCAAAAAGGCTAGGCACTCCTAGGAAGGACCCCTCAATCATCCAAATGCATAACATATGTAGAAGGGGGAGGGTACTCCAAATGAGTGTGTATATTATGACCTCACATGTCAATAACGTGCCAAATAGCTCCCAAAGTGCTAGGGAATTCATCAATTAGGCCAAACTATGAGATGAAAACATAGATCCATGCTTATGATAAAAGGCAAAGTGTGCTCTGGGTATATAACTTTTACAACAACATAGCACAAATTTTACAAAGAGGTAAAGTGACAAACCTAGGGAAACTCTAACAAGTGTCATTCCACAGTGATGCATCCCCCAGGGTTGGGTGCACACACCCCACACACCTAGGACGGGGGGACACCTGGGGATTCATTTCCCCACGCACCCTTTTTGGAGTCTTGGGGAGACGTAGGGGATGTGTTTCCCCAGTGTGGGGGATGTGACTCCCCAAAAGGGGTGCTTCTGGGCGTCCCCCCTCATAAGGGATCCTTTTGGGCGTAACCTTTTGAGGGGGGATGCATCCCCCCTTGAATTTTTCTAATGACTCCTACAAAAAAAAAAAAAAATTGAAAATTCCCGTAATAAAAAAAATATAATAAAGCAAAACTTGAAATAAAAAATAAAGCTAAACTAAACATTAAAAAGTTACCTAGGTTAACTCACCTATTTATTTTCCAATTTTTCGTACCTGTTCTAGCATGGTTTGGTTGGAGTTTGGTTGGTTACTCAAGAGAGTGACTCTGTCTCAGATAGTGACATTCCCATTGATTGTCCCAATGTCTTCATGCAACAGATGGATGTAGAGGAACAATCATTGAGATTGAGTCCTTGATGTTGATTTTATTTTCAGTGTTCATTATCCATTTTTACTTTTTAGTTTTAACTTTTGAGTTGTGACACTAGATATTGATGACCTCAGACTAAGTTTTGACTCCTCACTGTTATAATTTTTTGAGTTTGAGACTTTGAGTTATATAAATTTTGAATTTAGTAATTTCCTATTTTAGTGTTCAAACTTCAGTATATAGTATATAGTATATAGTAATACTAATATACTAGTCTGTTTTGCTTTCAATTTATACTCTGGAATGATGAATGATGAATTTAATTGTTAAATCAATGTAGATTGTAGAACAATGAATGATGAATGGCATGGATCAATGTATTTGAATATTTCATTATTGAATTTTATTATTGAATCTCATGGTATGGATGAATGATGAGTATATCCTATGAATGGTGTGTGTATCAAAATGAATGATGAGGATGGATCAATGTATGTCATTATTTAATTCAATTATGAATTTAAATGTTATGTGTGGATCAAATTTCAACGTATAACTATTAGTCTATTTATGCTTTCATTATTGAATATGAATTTGTATTATATATATAATATACCCCGACGTCCCCCCACACCCCCAAAATTTCCCTATAATTTGAGGGTACTCCCAAATGTCCCCCTTGTGCATCTCCCCGCACCGAAGTCTCGGTGGAACATTGCAATAGACCCATCCGAAGAACCCCACACATCCACCTTAACCATGAATGATCACAATGAGATTGTTAGAATGAGCCATAAGGGAAGAACTAGCCTTGAAATGGAAACTAAAAGGATGTGCATTACCAACCACAAGGGTATAGAGAACCACCAAAGTCAATAAACACTTTACATAAATCACTAGGCATGGTCTAGTAATGGATAACTTTGATGCATCATCACAACATTTGGCTCATCATGCAACAACAAATATCCTTTTAGAATCATGAAGGCACAACTAATCATGGATCACCAAGCTCCAACCTCTACTCAAAAGAGCATAGAACATGATAAACTCAGATGATGGGACAATTGCACAGAATGGATTACCCTGATGCAAAATCTTAGGGGTAACAACGTGTAATATGATAGAGAAATTTCCAAACAGTTGGGAACAAAACATTCAAATATTTTCAGCCTTTAAACTATCTACTTCTAAAGTTGTACCTCATTCTTTGGTATGTGTTTCTTCTCATATCCCCATTTCCTTGCTAACTTCAAGGCTGTTTCAACACCCTCAGCACCTGTATTCATAGGAAGGATCATTTCATAGCCAAACATGCTCGTTAGATACTGTGCAAAGATAGGAAATTTGTCATTGTAGAAAGCTCTAGAGCTGAGTGTCAGTTGCTGGGCTTGTTGGGATAATGCATTCAGAATCTTTTCATGGCAATGTCCCTGAAAATTAAACACTTTGTAATTAATATCACTTTTTCATTATAAGGACAACCTCTAAATATGGCTTAAATGAATATCACTCATGGACATCTTTTATGCATATCTCAATAATAAAATAGTGCAAAATTGTTATGAGATTTCTAAAGTAATCACCAAGTCTTCATTTGTGGCATCGATGTTTCGGGCAGTCAATTCGCTGTCCATCTCTAGGATATAGAGACTCAAAGAATTCACTGTTTTTTGAGTCTATATGCTGAAGATGGACAGTGAATTGACTGTCCAAACATCAATGCCACAAACGAAGACATGGTGCTTACTCCAGAAATCTGTCATAACAATGTATCTCACTGCAGAAATTGGAAATGAACAACAACGTAAAATCTTACTTGATTAACTGCAGAGTAAGCAGAAAGGAAATCCAAGTATTTGCGGCCTTCTGGGTCCCATACATGTACATCCTTTGCCTTAGAAAACACCATGGGAATTGGGTGATAACTGCATTCACACAATGCTTCTATTAAGACGTGAACAGAAGTGATACAGGATAAAGGAACGAAAATTTATGTCAAGTAACAATATTTTAAAAACCCTCCTTTTGGATGTAAAACATTCAGCAACTCATGTATACATGAAATCAATAAAGAGAACAAAGAATAAATGGAAACCACAGGTTTACATAAGTATTATTTAGAAGAGATAAACTGATACCATTTTAAAAATTACCTGTTGCTTATCACAACTTTCCAGGACTTTTGTATATGTGAATAATCAGAATATACAATAAACAAAATACACATTTGCATTGTGAACACACACTATTCAGAATTAGAATGCATGTTCGATTCAATGTGATTTGATCATAAACCAAAAAAGAAAGAGCATGCATCAAAATCATCATGTTACAGTAGAAAATAATTGTTCTGTTCAACAAACATTTCGTAAACGTGGGCCATCTAAGAAAACACTAACTCTGATTATTGGGATAATTAAAGGGGCAATGTCTAACTTAACGATCCAAAACAAAATTCAATTTGTTATGCGCCACACATCAGCATACTACCTAGGAAGTCATCCACCCTAGTACTTTCTTGGAAGAAAACATTTTTTTTGTTGTTTTAATCCTCTACCCAAGAAAAATTCCCTACATGTTACTAGACACACTAATCCAAGAATAAATTTCAACTAACTTTAGGACTAAGTTTATTCTTGATATTCAATGACAAATAGAGCTTTTGAAAGAGAAAAATTTTTCTGGAGGGAGGGGTATTCAAGGATGCTTGCACATGAAATTTCTAAATTTTTGCTACAGAATTTAATGAATTTGGAAGTATAGCAACTTATATTGTGCAAGCTTAGCTCATTCTAACCCATGAAGAACAAGTGAATAGATATCCATATTATCTATAAGACTAAAACTTTATTTCATTAAATAAAATGACACCCAGTGACTACTTGAGTTTATCAAACTTTGCAACAATCTAATTTAATGGAATAGTGATAGCATAGTAACTTATAATCATAGTTTTAAAAACCAGAACCAGGTTTCAAACAAGCCGCCTATCTACCGCAATTCAAACCGAAACTGGATCAAACCGGATCGAACCAGATTCCATAAACCGGAATTGAAAAAAATACATAAAATAATTAAATTTTAAATGAAAAAAATTATTTTTTAAGATTACAAACCATGATTTCAGACCATTAGAGACAAAATATGCAAAGTCTGCTCATCTATATACCATGTAAGGGTGCATATATCAAAATGGCATAGATATGCAATACACAGCATTAACAAAATACATAATCAATGACGTTTAGAGTCCAAAAACAATTCTACAACTCAAACTATTAGACCACTAGCCTACTACAAAATTCAAATCACTGATCAAAATGAATTGACCATACATCAAACTTCTGCTTGTATAGCTTTCCCTAATCTTCGCCTCCTCAAACTTGTCAAACTTTTCAAGGTATTCTGCCCTAATAAGCCCTATCACTTCATCTGGAGCATCACATGGGATTACGTGGCCTCTTATACCAGCCAAGTGTTGCTTCAACCTATAGATGCCCCCCTGCCATTGGGCACTTGCAATATTTGCACAACATTTTGTTGGAAAGCGTAACTAGGATCGGTCTTCATATTGACTGTGTAATTATGTATTTATGTAATGAAGAAGTCAAAGATAATAAAATATATTTTTGGTATGCTTGCTTCATGGGTTTCATGAGCAAGGTTTTATTATAGGTCAAAAGACTTCTTCTTGATGTCTATTAGGGTTTTGTCATCTTGTCATAAATGTACTAATTAAGGGTCGTGTTTATGAAGAGTCAAGTCACACTTGTATGCATCAAGAGCTTGCCAAATTAAGCTTGAAGACATGGCACTAATAATGCTCAAGATCAGCATTGGAACACCCTTCAAGTCAGCCTTCAATAAGATCTACAAGTCGGCCTATAAATCAGTGTTCAAGTCGGCCTCATTACACATGGACAGGTCGGCTCAATTCCAGGTTGGATCAACTATATATATCCTATATATACTGCGCAGAAAACCAGAGATAGACACTTGGATTCCTCTGTGCTTTTTGGATAGAATTTCAGAGAAAGGTTGTGGATCACAGACTAAGTAATGAGGTCATACAGCAAGTAGAAAATACGAAGAAAGGAGATATAATATAATACATATTTGCAAAGTTTACAAGGTCTGAGAGTTGCGGATATATGACTGTGTCAAGGTGCAGATATCTGACTATGGTCAAGTGCGGAGAAGAGCTGTATTGAAGTGCGGAACAGGGCTGTGTTAAAGTGGTTACAGGACAGTGTTAAGATATATGCTCAGCAAGGAATGTTATCATAGTGTGGACTGTACATTGGAAGGAATCAAGACAAGTGTGCAAAGTCAGTAAGGTTAAAGTGAAGGCTAAAGGTAAGACAGTCCATGACACATTGCTGATATCACAAGTAAAGTATCTCATACAGCCGGAGAAGGAAGAATACAAGTAAAGACCGAGCTCTGTAGTCTTGGTGGAGAAAGGTGCTGTTAAAATTGGACAACTAGGTCCAAACTCCGGGTTGTGCTGCTTAGATGACGATCGCAATATTTTTATTGGATTCCTCTTTCGGAGAGGTGTAAGATTGATCTAAAGATCATCTCGATCGGATGAGCAGAACATGTACTTTGAATTTATTCCACTTATGTGCCGGGTCGGCCTGGAATAAAATATTGACTTAAATGTCTTAAAGGACGTGTCACACACCCCCAAAGATTCCTATATATTGGAGAGACTTAGAGTTCATTTGACACACATTGGTGTGGAGGAATTCTCTCTCTCTTGATGGCGTTGGAGTTGCGTATTCTTTGTTTGGGTTGTTCTGGAGTTATGTGTGACACGCTTGGCCGAATGACCTATTGGAGACTTTGCTAGTAGAAGCATCCTGCTGATCGCCGTAACGCCACCATTTCTTATCTCTGTTTTGGCTTGTCTTCTATCGATCTATTAGTATGTTCTATCTTCTTCAGTATTGTGCCCTAATCTGAAATGGCATAGAACATGAACTGAAATTAACATGGTATCGGAGCAAAAGGGGAAGACAATGCCCTAAGCTTGAATCAGCGTGAGCAAGTCTGCCTAGTTAGCGTGGCAAGAGTCATAGGTGACAGCGTATTGCTAAGAACAGATCTCGGTTAGGGTTTATCTAAAGACAGTTTGCTGGCCAAGGAGCTGTCATGCAAATCGCTGTCGTGTGATGGTAGTGTGAAGGCTTTTTGTGACCGGTTTTGGGCCGAGTATAAGGAAAACCTTCTACAGCGCGTATTTCGCTGTGGTGACGTCAAGCTGTGTGGTAGGCCGCAGGCCATACCACCACAGCGAAATGGCAGCGCGTATTATTAGGGCTTGTGATTCAGGGTTTCCATCCTCCCTCGAGACTGCTTGACTTTCCTCGTGGATTTGGACAACGGCGGATGCATCCGTTGAGTAAAACTTATTGCTTACAATGATTTCTCGAGAAAGCGGAAAGCTCTTACCGTTTGCGAAGGTTTTGAGAGACGACGAATCCAGATGTTGGTGCCATTCCAGTGATGCAGAGCTCCATCGCGGAGGGCGCAGCTGGACTGTTGAAAATTCTCGCCTGGCAAAGGCCAGTCCTGCACGACGCACAGAAGCCATATGACCCAGTGGCCCCGCTGCCGAGAATCCCATCAACGGTTCACTAGTGCTGCCGAGAATCCCATAGACGGTTTCCGGTATGGCCGACGGCACTCACAGCATGAGTAGACTGTACTGATTATTTCTTTTTTGCTCGTTTTTGAAGTCCCAGTCTCGCCCCTCCTCCCTGCGACTCTCAAACTATCGGAACCGCTAAATTTCGGGGGCAGACGGGGTCTATGCCGCAAGGACGCTTTTCATGTGTTGCGTTCTTCTTTATAGAGCAAATCGGCTGCTTGTAACAGCCCCTGTTCATAATATATGAGGAACAGGCGGGGTTCGGCTGATACTTCACAGGTTTGGATGATGCATTTATAGATTTTAAAGTTTCTGAACTCTGTGTTGTGAGCGTTTGGAGAAAGAAGTATGTTGGGCAAACGCCATCGACCTACTATGAGGCGCACACCAAGCATGTCGCAGTTGGGTTCATGCTCAGGGCTGAAAATCGTGTTGAAAATCACGCGGAAATTTTTTTTTGGTTACCGCCATAAGGCTTTCAATGGTACAGTAACCGCTCGTATGGATTTTTATTTTTATTTTTTATTTTTATTTTTATTTTTATTTTTATTTTTATTTATTTATTTATTTTATTTTATTTTATTTTATTTTATTTTTTTTTTTTTTTTTTTTTTTTTTAACGCGCTGCCATTTCCTGCCATTTGCTACCTCCGGCATTTTTTTTCAGTGGGCCAAAGCACAACCGGGTTTTCGACATAGCGTTTCAACTTATGACAACTTATGACAAGCTTGTCGATGTTCTCGGCCGGTCTAGGAACTTTGAAACACTGCAAAGGGTTTTGTCAGAGAGATTCGCCGAATGTTGCAGTAATTCTGACAAAACATTCTCATTTGCTACTGTAAGTATTGATGATCCCAATTTGCTGAATGAAGTCATGGAAATGATCGAGAAGTTGGAGATTTCTGCCAGGAGAGACGCTTATGGAAAGCTTGTCATTGCTCTATTTAAAGAGAACCATCTCGGCACCACCAAAGTCGTATTGGAAAAGATGGCGAGTGCTGATTGTGCTCCGAAAACATTCACATTTCGTCCACTCATATTGTTCTGCTGTCAGAAATACCAGATGGATAAGCTACGGTGGGTCTTTGAGATGATGAAGATGAACGACTGTCCTCCTGGTTCTCTGTGCTTTAATTTTGTTTTAAATGGATTTTGTAAGGGGAAACGATTTGCAGAGGCAGCTGAACTTCCTGAGAGTATGGCTAAGATGGGCTGCAAACCGAATGCAATTACATATAATATAGTTTCTTCACTTTCAAAGGTGGGAACTGCACAAGGAGCTATGGATGCAGGGTGTTTTTAATACATCATCTCAGAAGGGTTCTAAGTCATCTACTAAGGTAGCTCATCCGACTTTCAATCATAAGAAATTGACTGATAGCAGAATTTCATGAGATGCACTGCCATCCAGTTTTGTTGGACCTGGAAAGGAAGCTCTGCAACGACGAGATGCAGCTCTTTCAGCTGCAGTAGAAGCCTTACAAGAAGCATCTGCAGCAGAAAGTGTTATTCGATGTTTAAGGTAATTGCTGAGATGCTTGAAAGAGTCATCTGCATTTGTCATTTATGTATGACAGTCAAGCCTAGTAATGTACCAGCAATGTAATTCATACCATGAATATATGCCTGTTACATGTTTAGCGAAATTGCAGTCATAGACACATCAATACCCAGTGATGCCACTTCTCATGATCCTGTGTCATAAAATATATCTGTAGACACATTAATATCCAACGCTAATATCTGCAGACAAATCACAATAATTCCCAAATCTGTGCACGTGGCAAAGACTGGATCTCAAGTGAAGACAAAGAAATTGTTTTGATGTACTTGACAGAGTCTTTAAGAGCAGTGAAGTGCCTTGTCCTGATTTATCCTGTTGGATGGTTGGGGCTGAAACACTGATGAGCAGGGGTGCCACTATGACTGTGTCGGATCTGTATGGACTGACATGGAGAAGGGTATAAAATCTGTATGATTGGATCCTAAATCAGTGAAATTCAGGAGAAAAATCGCAGAACTGAGATCTGCAGTCTTGGCCAGATCAGTGATTCAGCAAGCAGTGATGAGTGTGATAGTTCTAAATCTGTGATTCTATGTACTGTCATCATGACAGTGACATAGACAGACACCTATGATTGAAGCTGGAAATTTTAAAGGGTTAACTGCTGAAGTCCTTGGGAAATTCTATGTGGTGGTCAAATTGTTGACGAAATGGGCATAGATGTAAGTCATTGAGCTAGGCAAATTTTGACAGCCCTAGGAGCAGTCTGCTGAAATAACCAGAAATGGGCAGATCTGGAAGCAAATCAAGGTGCATTGCCTAAAATGCAGGATAAACCAAGGTAGATTGGATCCCTAGTTTTGTAAACTGCAGTCTTAGAAGGCTGCTTGAAGAAGCTACTCACAGAACAACCGGTAGTGGCTGAAAGGACTTCTAACACAAGCTGAGGCTTGTTGATATGTTCCCCCTGTATGTCAGTGACATAAATAAACACCTATGTAGCAGCAGCATGTGACTGTATCAGTCCTACATTGGAGCGTTATGGTAAACTTAAAATGTGAACTGGGAAGTTTATGCAGCTTTTAGTCACATGGTTGGAATCTTGATCAGCAAAGTCTGTTGGATGGCTTTGACTGTGGGAGATCAGGTCCCAATTCCAAGATGGTGTCTGGGATGCCCTCATTTAAAACAGATGTCTTCTCTCGAGAGAGAAGCTGACATTAAGAGGGAGATATATCTGTATATGCTCCTGAGTGGATGTCTTTGTTCAACGAAAGAAGATCCTCATGGCTTAGGGACATATGGCTTCAGAGGGGGAAATTCCGAAGGAAAACCAAGAAGCCATATTAATAACAGGATATCTAGCAGCCATGAGTACTTTTGTACAATCTGACCTTGGATACCTTTGAGGAAGTCGTAAAGCATCAAGTCTGGAAGGATGTTATGCTGTGGTCCCAAGACCATAGGACAAAGCAGTTGTCACCTCGAAATGGCTCTACAAGATCAAGCATGGATCTGTTGGAAGTGTTGAAAAGTTCAAGGCAAGATTCGTTGCCTGCGAGGAAGATATAGACTATGATGACATATTTGCACCTGTGGCTCATTCGATCTATTATAGCCCTTGCTGCTGCGCAAGGATGGAGTCTTCATCAGATGATGTGAAGACCGCATTTTTCTGCATGGTGTGATAAAGGAAGAGATATATGTGGAGCAACCTTTGGGGTTGGAAGTCCAGGATCGGGACACCCATGTTTGCAGGTTGAAGAAAGCCCTCTATGAGCTGAAACAAGCACCCTGAGATTGGTACAAGAGGACAGATAGCTACTTGATGAAGCTGGGCTTCACTCGAAGTAATGCTGATCCAAACCCTTACTTCAAGATTGTCAAGGGAAAACCTCTCATTCTGGTGATGTATGTGGATGACCTCTTCTGACAGGTGCTGACCCTCTCATTCATCAGTGCAAGAGGGAGCTCGCTGCTGAGTTCAAGATGAAGGACCTAGGACTAATGTCTAGGCCTGAAGGTCAGAGACTGTGGACACTGCTCTCAGAAAACACATTGAAGTTTATGGTATGATGGGCATAAGTCCATGGAACTCAACTTTAAGAAGTTGAGTAAGCGCGTTCTTGGGCAGATCCCCTCACGAGTATCGTCAACTCATGGGACCACTGATGTTTCTTAATGAACACATGTTCGAGACGTATGTTTTGCAGTAGACACTTTGAGTCAACACATGGTTGATCATAGCATTCTTTGGGTTGGTGCCAAGAATCTTTTGAGATATCTTCGGGGCACGATAAACCATGGGCTGAGATACACTGCCGAGAGTGTGATACTCCGTGGATATACTGATGCCGATTGGGCTGGCAGTGTGGTGGATCGTAAGAGCACATCGGGATGCTGCTTCAATCTTGGTTCTGCTTCGATCTCATGGATGAGCAGGAAGCAGAAGTCGGTGGCTTTGAGCACCGCTGAGGCCGAATACATTGCAGCAAGTTTGGCCTGTTGTGAAGCAGTTTGGTTGCGAAAGCTCTTTAGTGAGCTGTTTGGACATGTGCTAGATACCACTATGATACTCTGTGATAACCAGAGTGGGATTCGTATGACTGAGAATCCTGTGTTCCACGATTGATCCAAGCATGTTGATGGCTGGTACCACTTTATCTGGGATATGGTACAGCGAGGCGCCGTAAGGCTCGATCATATAGGAACTGATGAGCAGGTCGCGGATATTCTCACAATGCCCTTGGAGAAGGTCATGTTCCTAACTTTCCGTGAGAATCTTGGAATCATGGAACGACCCTATTCTGAGGGTCCTGTTGGACGATGAGCTCTGGGAGCTCAAAGGGGGGTTTTTGGGGATAGCTTCTCGGAGCTATAAGCACTTATGGTGCTTCTGCCCCACCGTTGTGATTATTGAGTTGGTTCGCCTCTCATTTATCTGTGCCCCATATGCATCCTACCCATTGAGTTCAGGGCTCATGGGAAGTACCTCTCATTTGGCCAATGAGGTGGGAAAAGCTAGAGACTAGTAGCAAAGACCGATGGACGCATCAGAGATTGCCGTACTCTCTATCTAGGATGGCACGGTCCAACCACTTGATTTGAGATCAAGTCTAGTGAGGTCTCGGACCTCCGCCTGACTTCGGGTCAGATGAACCAACTTCGAGTTGGTTGGAGACTCTTTGTGAGTCCGATAGAGGTTTCAGACCTCTGGGCTGAATTTGTCAGCCGGGGGATGATGTCTTTGTGACTGACCCACTTCTGTTCTGAAATAAAGAGGCCAGCAAAGCAAGTTACGGCGGGATGACGCACGATGTTTGGATTGCACTAGTGGAAGGAGTTCTCCCTAGTTGAGAGGGAGTGTTAAAATTGGACAACTAGGTCCAAACTCCGGTTGTGCTGCTCAGATGACGATCGCAATATTTTTATTGGATTCCTCTTTCGGAGAGGTGTAAGATTGATCTAAAGATCATCTCGATCGGATGAGCAGAACATGTACTTTGAATTTATTCCACTTATGTGCTGGGTCGGCCCGGAATAAAATATTGACTTAAATGTCTTAAAGGACGTGTCACACACCCCCAAAGATTCCTATATATTGGAGAGACTTGGAGTTCATTTGAGACACATTGGTGTGGAGGAATTCTCTCTCTCGATGGCGCTTGAGCCGCGTATTTTGTTTGGGTTGTTCGGGGTTATGTGTGACACGCTTAGCCGAATGACCTATTGGAGACTTCGTTAGTAGAAGCATCCTGCTGATCGCCGTAACGCCACCATTTCTTATCTCTGTTTTGGCTTGTCTTCTATCGATCTATTAGTATGTTCTATCTTCTTCAGTATTGTGCCCTAATCTGAAATGGCATAGAACATGAACTGAAATTAACAGGTGCAGATCGGTGCAGGATGGTGCAGGAAAGAAGGATCAGCTCAAGGAGTCAATGAAAAAGCAGTGACAAGGTCTTGGAGGCATACAAGGGTCAAGGGTCTGTGTCATGGTCATGGTACTTGTCATCTGAAAGTCTATGAGAAGAATTTCTTGTGGGTTTTCCTCTCCAAGAGGGAGAGGTTTTGGCCCTGGCTTGAAAAGTCTAAATCTGTGTCTCTTGCGTTTTTGATAATTGACTTGATGAAAGACTTAATAAGCTAAGAAGAAAAGACATAAGTAAAAGAAGTAAGCTCACAAGTAATTATCTAGAAGAGAGTTTGAATTAATCACTGCCCTACCAAATTCTCAACATGGTTTCAGAGCTAAGGTGCTGAAGACAAAGGCTACTTGACAAGAAGAGACTCAAGGAAGCAAGGATCAAAGTCAAGGTCAAAGTTTGTGTTAAGAAGTCATATCAGTTTGCAAGGAAGATTCTTTGCCAAGCAGATAATCTTTGCCATCAAAGATTTATGACATTGAAGACATTGTTGGAAGGCACATCATCAAGCTCCATCCTTCAATATCCAACATCTTTGAAGACATCATCAAACTGAAGACATTCTCTATCATTAAGAATCCAACATCTACATTGGAGAATTCAATCTAAGAGGGAGCTCCTACCCTAATCTTCATCATCATCAAGGAAGCTGCTAGAAGCAGGAAGTCACCCTATTCAAGTAAGTATCTATGAACTCATCTAAATCTCTCAAAATGACTTATGGCAAAGAGAGCAACAAATTGGTTGGGTCATCAAACTTTAGTGCATGGAAGAAGAGGACAGATTTGAATCTAACTGAAGATGGAGTTATGAGCTACATCAAAGGATCCACAGCTCAACCCTCAAAAGAAGATGCTCCAGCTCATGCCAGGTACATGAAAGGAGAAATGAGAGCCCAAAGGATTCTCATAGAATCCATTAAAGACTCTCGCATACCCTATGTATCAAAACTGGAAACTGCAAAAGAAATTTAAGAGAAACCGATGGAGCTATTCTTTGTGACTACTGCAGGAGAAGCAATCTCTCTAAGACAAGAACTATACAAGATGAAATTGTCAAGAGAGGAAGGAATCATTTCATATTTTATGAAGATTTCTAAAATAAGAGACCATCAGCAAGAATTGGGAGAAGTAATGTCTGATAATGAGATGACTACAGTGGTGTTGAATGCTCTACCGAAAGAATGGGGAAACTTCACTTCAAGCTTATACAAGAAGAAAGAAGCAACACCATTCCACGATCTATGGTCTCTATGTAAAATAGAGGAAACAAGATTTAAATACACAGCTAATACAGGATCAAGTGAAGTGAATCAAGCCTTTGCAGCGATGTCCAGGAAAGAAAGGATGATTCGATAAATTTGGTCCTCAGAATAAAAGGAGAAATATGGACAAAGTACGATCCTTTGGATGTAATGAACTTGGGCATTATAAAAGGGATTGTCCTAACTCTAGGAAGGACAAGAGGAAAAAGGAAGAAGCCTGTGTCACAGATAAAAGGGAAGAGCATGATGCAAAGAAATCTAACTGACGAGAGGTGTTGGGAAGTAGGGAGGAAGAGCAGATTTCAGCCGGAGTTTCAGAGGGGAGGCTAGCCACCTCCTACCAAGGATTTCGGGCAGAATTTCAAAGGCACTTTCTAGCATTTCAGCCAGAGAACCGATTCACCCAACAAAGCAGTGTGCCAAGCCCAAGGGGGCTATTTTCTGGGGTTGGGATTTCTGGAAACAATTCACGGGTTTTTATGGATCTTGTGAGTAGAGTCCAGGGTTCAAAGCCCGGAATTTTCTAAGCATAGGAGCAGGCCCAACTAGCAGTCCATTTCCAGCCAGCAACAGCAGTTCCAACTCTGGCAACGCAGAGAAGGAGCCACGCAGAGCAGCAGATCAGCAGTGTTTCTGTCCAAGTTTGAGCAGCAGATCAGCAGTGTTTCTGTCCAAGTTTGAGCAGTATCTCAGCCTGTCTTATGCATACGCAGGTGCCATCTTTCCGAGCACCTTATTGTACTCTTTCCCACAAAAATATTAATAAAATGGTTAAGATGTTTTTGGCTCTATTCATGGTATTTTAATGGCATTTCCTGTTTTGTTGTAGTCTTTAGTCTTGTGTGCTTTGTATTGTTGTTTGTTCCAAATTTGGGATATTACAGTGGTATCAGAGCTCATAGTCTTGGCTTAGCCTGTGGAGCACGTGGTCTATGACACCAGAGGATAGGCAGAACATCGCTTACTGAAGACAAAGGTATAGGAGCAGAGAAAGGAGGCTCGAGATTACACCAAACCAAGTAGACAGCGTTCTGGTGGAAGAAGAAAGAGGGAAGGCACCCATGGCAGAGGAAAGAGATGAGGGAAAGGAGTTTGCTCAACTCCTTCTGAAGTCAGTACAAGAGCTCACCAAGAGGATTGAGGAGATGGTGCAGAAGATTGGCAGAGATAACAAGCAGAAGGGAGTTCCAGGGGAATTCGAGATTAGAGAAGGATCTGGCACTTCCCATCACCCACCTGAGCCTAACACTCCGCAGCAGGTGGTGCCACGCACTCCACCACGTTTCCTGGCTTCAAGAGCAGGAGCAGTAGGGCCACAAGAGCTGGAGGTGGTTCACTATGGGGAGTATTTTGCGAAGTATCAGTCCTATGGGCCAGAGTTTGGAGGTGCTCTCCCCTTCAACGAGTTTGGCCAGCTAAAGAACAACAGCAGACCCAGAGGCCAAACCAGAGGAGGAGGGTACACGCAAAGCAATGACTTGCAGTGTACCGTGGGCAGACTTTTCCTGTCTACTTTTGATGGGTCGTCGAAATGTTCAGCCAAAGCTTGGGTGGAGAAGCTGGACCTTTATTTCCATCTTAACCAGATGACGGAGGTAGAGGCTATCAAGGTGGTTGCGTTGCACCTAGAGGGGGAAGCCCATGACTGGTGGTTCCATGGGATGACTATGTTGGGTCACTCAGGAGTGACAGCACATGATGATTTTACCTAGACAGTGCTCGAGAGGTTTGATCAGAAAGATCCGGAGGAGCATTTTGTGGAGCTGACCAAGCTCAAGCAGACAGGGAACCCAAAGACTTACATCTCGGAGTTCCTAAGACTTACAGTGATGGTTTCGGACTTGTCGGAATCGAGGAGGATCTACATGTTTATTTATGGTCTAGCAGAACCCTTGTGTGGGCTAGTAAGATCTACTCGACCCACTATGTTGCGGGACCCAATGGGGAGAACCAGAGACTTGCAAGACCCTTTGCCGAGGACGAGGGCTCCCATGCCCAACAGAGCAGCATTCCAATAGAAAGGGAGGGACGTGAGAGCCCCAACCCTGAGAGGGAATCAAGGCCGAGGGCCTTTGGATGATGATACCCGAAGGGATTTGAGGCAGAGGAAGCTCTGCTTCACCTGTCAGGAGCCATGGGCTTCGGGTCACAGATGTGCCAGAGGGAAGGCACATCACATTGAGGTCGTTTCCGGCAGTGAGGGAGAAGAGGAGATATATGACGAGGTGGGAGGAGATGCCAGCACGGGAGCACCAGGAGAGAATCCTCCACCACCACCTCCTCCAGCAGCAGTAGGATCAACGTTTGCAACTACCGGAGGGGTCCTTGCATCTTTGTGTGGGGTTCCCAAGTACTTAACGCTGAGGGTCCGAGGGGCAGTACAGGGACACCGTGTCTCAGTACTAGTGGACATCGAGGCTACGCATAACTTCATTGATGCCCAGATGGTGCAGAGGAGGGGCATACAAGCGAAGAGCTTTGATGAGTTTTTCGTACTAGTTCCGGGGACCAGGACCATGCAATGCATGCATTATGTCCTAGCATTGACAGTGACCATGGGCGCATATTCATTGACAGACCATTTTTTTGTGGTCGATATTCTGGATACCAATATGGTGTTGGGGGTTCAGTGGCTCATCACCCTTGGTAGAGTCACCACTGATTGGCAGACACTAGAGATGGAGTTTGTGGATAAGAAGAGTGGGAAGCAGGTGATGCTCAGGGGCATGCACACGTACCCTCCACTGACAGTCTCTACGCGTAAGATGGAGGCAAATTTCCGGAGGGGAGATATAGAGTGGTTCTTGGAGTTGAGGATTTCAAATGCAGGTGTCTCGGGCCAGCCTACTCATCTAGATATACAAACTCTCCTAGATCGTTACTCTACAGTTTTTGGGGACATTCCACCTAGGCAACCATCAAATCGAGGGTTTGAGCACACTGTTGAGTTGGAGTCCGGCATTCAGGTCGTGATCACTACCCCCTACAAGCATCCCAAGGCCTATAAGGACGAGATAGAGAGAGCTATCCATGAGCTCTTAGCGTTGGGACACATCAAGCCTAGCACGAGTCCATTCGCTTCTTCAGTGGTTCTGGTGAAGAAGGATGGGACACTGCGGATGTGCATAGATTACAGGTCCCTAAACAAGAAGACCATGAAGAACCGCTACCCTATCCCCAAGATCGATGAGTTGATGGATGAGCTAAGGGGAGCGAATTTCTTCTCCAAGATTGATCTGAGGTCAGGGTACCACCAAATCAGGGTGAGGGACAAGGATGTCCCCAAGACTGTGTTTCATTGTCACTATAGCCACTTCGAGTTCTTGGTGATGTCCTTTGGGCTAACCAATGCTCCGGCTACCTTCCAATCTTGCATGAACCACATCTTCCGTGGTCAACTAAGGAAATTTGTGTTGGTTTTCTTTGACGATATCCTGATATACAGCTGCACCTGGGAGGAACACTTGCAGCATATAAAGACGGTGTTGCGTATCTTGGAGGAGCAGCATTTCTACGCTAAGTTGTCCAAGTGCGAGTTTGGCATGATGAAGATGCTCTATTTAGGGCATATCATTGGGGTGGAGGAGTGAGAGTCCACGAGGCGAAGATCAAGGCCATCAGAGATTGCCCAGAGCCGAAGAATGTGACGGAACTTCGCGAGTTTGTGGGCATTTATAGCTACCACAGGAAGTTCATCAAAGGATTTTCCCAGCTTACAGCACCCCTCAAAGACATCACCAAAAAGGGGGCTTTCAATTGGAATAAGACTACGCAGAGGACCTTTGATAGGCTCAAGGAGGTGATGAGTAGTTGTCTGATACTAGCCCTGCCAAACTTCATGTAGCCATTTGTGCTGGAATGCGATGCTTCAGGGGAAAGAGTAGGTGCAGTACTAATGCAGGGGGGACACCCCCATAGCTTTCGAGAGTTAGAAGCTATTGCCGCATGAGAGGTCGTACCCCATTTATGACAAGGAGATGTTGGCCATCATGCATGTGTTGGCCAAGTTTTGGCAATATCTAGTGGGGAACAAGTTTCGGGTGACGACAGATCACAACAGCCTCAGATTTTTCCTCGAGCAGAAATAGTTGCAAGAGAGGCAGTAGAAATGTGTTAGCAAGATCCAGGCATATGACTTTGACATTGAGTATGTCAAAGGAAAGAATGTAGTGGCGGATGCATTGTCTCGGAGACTAGCATCTCTATCACTGACGAGCATTGACGTTGATTGGAGGGCACAGTTGCTAGTGGAGTACTCCAAAAACCAGTTTGCATGCGAGGTGTTGGATGGGAAGGTAACAGATGTGATCGGTACAAGGTGATGGATGAGGTGATTTACTACCGTGACCGGATCTTTTTTACGGCTAACTCCCAGTTACGGGAGAAGATTTTGCATGCAGCACATGACTCTCCACTCTCAGGGCACCAGGGGTTCACCAAGACATACAGGGCCATCAGAGAAAGGTTCTCCTGGAAGGGCCTAAAGGAGGATGTACTCCAGCATGTCAGGGGGTGTGTAGTCTACCAGGAGAACAAGGGAGAGTTGAACCATCCGGCGGGGTTATTACAACCACTTCCCATTCTAGAAGGAAAATGGGAAAGCATCTCTATGGATTTCATCACAGGGCTGCCCATGGTACAGGGCAAGGATTGCATCTTCATGGTTGTTGACCGATTGACGAAGTATGCCCATTTCTTTGCCATTTCAGCTCAATACACAGTTTCACAAGTGGTTGAGCTGCTTTTCAGGGATATTTTTCGACTCCATGGTTTTCCGAAGACCATAGTCAGTGACAAGGACAACCTGTTCATGGGAGGTTCCTGGTCCGTTTGGTGGGCACAGAACTAACACCCAGCACGACTTACCACCCACAGACAGATGGACAGTCCGAAATAGTTAACAAGTGGCTGGAGGACTACTTGAGGAACTATGTTACAGTGCAGCATAAGGCCGGGCTACATTGCCTGCACTTGGGGGAATACTGCTACAACACGACATTTCACATGTCCATTTGTATGTCTCCATTTTATGCTTTGTATAGTTATAATGCATTGACTTTTGCTGATCTGGTGTTTGGAGATAGCAAGGCCCCCAGGGCCAAAGACTGGATCCAGAAGAGCCAAGATATTCTCAGGGCTCTCAAGGATAACTTGGCAACAGCCCAGAATCAGCAAAAGATGTACGCAGATAAAGGTCGCATGGAGAGGCATTTTAAGGTGGATGACTTAGTGTATCTTCGGCTTTAGCCATACAAGCAGTCTATGTTGAAGCAAAAGGGAGCTGAGAAGCTCAAGCCACGTTTCTATGGGCCATACAAAGTGATTCGGTGGGTTGGATATGTGGCATATGAGCTAGAGTTGCCACAAGGGAGCCGAATTCATAACATTTTCCATGTCTCATGCATGAAGAAGGCTTTGGGACAGCAGGTAACAGCCACTACAGAGCTCCCTCCTACTAATGATGAGAGGCATTTGGTGCTACAGTCGGAGGCCATCCTTGATACCAAAGAGAGACACCTGAGGAGCAGGGTGGTGAGGGAATATCTGATCAAGTGGAGGAACCTTCCAGATGAGGATGCTACTTGGGAGGGAGAGAAGATCCTGCAGCATCCATCTTTGCAGTTGCTTGAGGACAAGCAACATTTTGGCGGGGAGGGCTATAATATTCCAAAGTAGCAGTCAGCTAATTGGAATATTAATTTTGATTAATTTTTCCTTTTTCCTAATGTTCAACAAAAATAAAGCGGGTAAGGGGACCCACAAATATTGAGGTTGTAGTGGGGTCCATGTGGCCACCCACTCGAATGCGGCAGCATCCTAATGGCAACGTGGGAGAGGCAGCGCAGTGGGCATTGGAGTGAGCAGCGCAGAGATAGGTCGGAGGAGGGGCAGCGCAGTCTAGGTGGGCCCAAGGGAACGTTGGAGGCTCAGCGTGGACAAAAGAACAAAAGAGGATGAGAGCAACTCATTCCTCATTGATTCATCACCTATTTTCTGTCTGCTTAACTATAGCACGCTTGAATTGTTTAGCCAAATCTGCAAGTGTTATTTAGCACAGAGATTTCCAAGCGGAGATCTCAACCTCTACCTCGGGGGACTTCGAGTGCCCGTTCAGGAGAGGAGTACCATCTGATTTTGGGAGGAGTTTGCAGTAATACATTCCAGGCATACGCAGTCCCTTCAGGACAACGCAGAGGCCATCTTGACTGCGCAGTGATTGTGCAGTCCAGCTAAGGAGAGGTGTTGGGAAGTAAGGAGGAGGAGCAGATTTCAGCCGGAGTTTCAGAGGGGAGGCTAGCCACCTCCTACCAAGGATTTGGGGCAGAAATTCAGAGGCACTTTCCAGCATTTCAGCCAGAGAACCGATTCACCCAGCAGAGCAACGTGCCAAGCCCAAGGGGGCTATTTTCTGGGGTTGTGATTTCTGGAAACCCTTCACAGGTTTTTGTGGGTCTTGTGAGTAGATTCCAGGGTTCAAAACCCAGAATTTTCTGAGCATAGGAGCAGGCCCAACTTGCAGTCCATTTCCAGCCAGCAGCACCAGTTCCAGCTTCGGCAGCGCAGAGAAGGAGCCACGCAGAGCAGCAAATCAGCAGTGTTTCTGTCCAGGTTTGAGCAGTATCTCAGCCTGTCTTGTGCAGGCCCCAGTGCCATCTTTCCGAGCACCTTATTGTACTCTTTCCCACAGAAATATTAATAAAATGGCTCAGATGTTTATGGCTATATTCATCGTGTTTTAATAGCATTTCCTGTTTTGATGTAGTTTTTAGTTGTGTGCTTTGCATTGCTGTTTGTTCCCAATTTGGGATATTTACAGTTATATGATGTTCCAGCTACAAACCATTTCCTGCTAAGGTTTACCTCGGTTCTTCAAAGTCTCTGTTCATTTCTGGCTGAAATCTGTAGTATTTTGTTGTTGTAAGTTGTAACCATTGTTCATCTCTTTGTTGTTAGCACACTTAAAACTGTTGAAGATTTTATGGCATGTATATTTCCACAGTCAGTAATATAATGTTGTTGAAAATTTCTGGAATACTGTGTATTTTGTTTGAAGGGGCCTAAATAAAATATACAGGATTCCAGAAGTTCTCAACAATATTATGTTGAAGATTTTGCTTGAGTTATTGACTTATTACTTTCAGATTCTGGATGCCTTTGGTTTTCAAATTTTCAAATCTAGTTCCAGATGTCAGATATCAGTTATAACACCAGAACTCTGGGTTGGCTCATAACAGTGCTATATAGTATATTAACATCAGAGTTTCAGTTATAATTCATATCATAAACAACATTCATACACAAACCCATAGCACACAAGCAATGATGGCAGTACAATGCTTTACATCTAAGAGAGATTAAAGGAAAAATCACTTGGTGAGGCTGAAGATGCTATGGTGCTGCCATCAACGTGGCTCTCATACCTCCTTCATCCATTCCTTAATCACAACCTCCGAGGGTATGCAGCCAACAATTTACCTTAGTGTGTGCTTCTTATACGATGCACATACATCACCCTATACAAAAACAAAGATTTCAATGGGGGAATCCTTAAGATAACAATCATTAACTCGTGGTAGACCTTTGCTACAAACTTCCAGGGCCCCTTTGGTGGAACCATTATGCTCACCACTTCCATGGCTGAACTCAGATCAAAATACCCATCTTCAGGCGCTGTTGAAGCCATAAATGCAATCAGAGGCGCTGCAGCACCCATGAGGTGTAGACCAGTTATTTTGAGTAGGGTTTATTCCCCGCAAATTCTCAGATTCAAACCTCAAGGGGCAGGGTTGAGGATGGAGCCACTTTTGGGATATTAACCTATCCCAAGAGGCGTCCAAGCTCAACCGAGCTTCACACAATCCTGGTGATAGCATCCCACTGTGGATTGATCATTCTTCCATTCAATAG
This sequence comes from Pinus albicaulis, assembly GCA_034641835.2. Taxonomy (NCBI): domain Eukaryota; kingdom Viridiplantae; phylum Streptophyta; class Pinopsida; order Pinales; family Pinaceae; genus Pinus; species Pinus albicaulis. The sequence continues at coordinate 204,020,031 of CM076577.1, forward strand.
ACAGGCTGGCCCAGGCCTAGGCACAGCCTAGTTACCAAAAAAAAAATCAGAGGCCCTGCAGCGAGCCAGCAAAGGCTAGTGCGAGAGTACTCAGCTAGCAAGACAGGTAGAAGTGTGATAAGGACAGAACCAGACTGCAATTGCATGAGCTCAAGCATAAACCTTACCTCTCCCTTGATTAATTTTAAGGCGAGTTGTTAGAGCCCTAATATACATATGAAGTGATTGTAAAAAAACCTCCAAGTAAATTCAAGATTTTCCCTATGCCTGGTTAGACGTACTTGAATGTGAATTTCTAGACATATACCCATACCTTCGTGTTCCCAAGGTCAGCCCAGGATTTCAACTTATGCCACCCTGCCCCTTTTCCCATGAGATTAGCACGTACATGTGTATTAGCAGAATCTGCAACTCCGAAGAACTAGTTAGAATGTTACTTTAAAAGAATGCACAAGGACAAATTAACAGTCCCGTTAAAATGTATCCATCATTTTCCCTGTTGGTTTTCTCCTCTTTCCTCTTCATTCTATTTCAATGGTTCAAACTAAGGATATTAAGATAGTATCAGTGCTAGCCTCTTCATCCCATTTCAATGATCACATTAAGGATATTAATTTATTATGGGCGTGATGGTTGAGCCCCGTCAATCCCCGTGTGTGGGGGAAGGGGGGGTGGACGGGTAATAGCAGCTGGTAACAAGGCAGGATTTGGCTGGACTCAAAACTCAACCTTTCAGCGAATTTCGCTTCGAAAAAGTCTATTCGAACAGATTGAGGTAACCCACTGGACTCCCTCTATATGCTATTGCACTTTAATCACTCCTGAAATGTGATCTCTGGAGCTTCCGAAAAACGCATTTTCGAGCATGCAAATTTTATATTCGACGCCACAAACGACCGGGAAAAATATCTGAAACAGAGGTAAAGGTGTGTCTTATACATACATTTACAGACAATCAAATTACAAATATGAAAGAATCACAGTTATAATCCGAACCCTCTCTATGTTGATAAACCAGTAGTTATTTCCAATACTGAGTTGGGTATTACAGGTAAAACTAGAAGAAATAAGCAGCCCAGTATAGAGACATTTGAAGCAGGCATTCAAAATGATAAAAATCAATGATCTAGTATGATGGAGGAAAGTAGTAGGCTTACTTGTGGGCACTGAAATCAGATTCATACTCGATCAGCTCTTGAGAGGAGAGTGCATTTCCACTGAGGCTGCGGGACATTAGTACGATTCCCTGCCCATTAGGCCTCCCCCTGCTACTCAATACTCGAAGAGCCTTCTGCAGCATCATTATGGGCAACAACCTTTGGGTACTCAATCTATCAAATTTGTGCAGTCTGTCGATAAGATGGGTAGTTTTCCAATTACTAGTGACGATAACCAGGCTCCGTTGCTTCAGCAGAAACACAAACAAGACGTTTAGACCATCTCCGTTTACAGATTGCAGGAAGAAAATGAATTATGTCCCAGCAATTCGCTTCCCTGCCAGGGCCTTTGATTGATTTAGAGTGCGCTTTATCCGCTCTATGACGTTATCCTCTCGGAATCTGGGAAGAATAATGTTTGATCGGTTTAATTTAGGTGCCCCCGATCTCGAATACGATGGATATGGTTGTTACTTGTTTCAGATGTGTTGTCCAAGAATACTCTGATGCATTTTCTAATATGATGTCAATTATAGTGTTTTTTTTTCAGAAGATCAATCAATTATAGTGTTGCGTGAGTGGATTGTCATATGTTGAAGTGGCGTGTTTAAATTTGATTTTATCTGATTTGGATGGGGATCGTGTAGCCTTTTCAGATCCACTTTCGTATCGGATTGGATCCGTGTACTTAATCCATTATAATCTTAATGGGAACGATGTGATCCCTAGGTAATGCTTCAGTGCTACTGGTACTCAACTTTTGGCTTTATGGACATAAAAAATTAGAGGGCGATGGTATGCTTTGTCCTTGTCACGGAGTGTAGCCTTTGTGCTTATCCGTGCCGCAGCGTATTGGCATCGAAAGTCGGGTCGCCTATCATTAGTAGGACCTTTTCCCAAAAAATATTTTTTAAAGCATCGAATACAATAAATACAGAGTTTTCATTCTCACCACTGCTTGACTATTGCGATTCGCGAGTGCTGGTGACGGTCTCCCAACTAGTTCGATGGAAATCTCTTATCGAGACCAGGGGCTGTGTGGTAGTTTATTCCTGGTAATAAAAATAGAATATTCTTTGGAGTCGCTGAACTTGAAATAGAAAAAGGTGAAAATTAAAATTAATTATATAGATATATATAATTTGAGTGGGTTTAATGGTTAACAGTATGTGTTTTTTCTTAAGAGGTTAGAGTTCAAAACTAGAGAGGTAGAGTATGTATGTTTTCGTAAATAGTGACCTTAAAATTGATGATGATAATAATAATAATATATAATTGTAAAAAATAAAAGAATATAAAAATATGTAATTAACTGAAAATTTAAAGGTTTTATATTATATTATCTGGTTTGGTTGGGAGGTATTAAAAGAATATAAAAAAAGATGTGGAATTAATTGAAAATTAAATTATCTTGTTTGGTTGGCAAGAATGATTGGGACTCTCCCTACTCATGTTCAATTCTCACAATTGACATGATGAGTTTTGATGTCAATGGCTTTGAGGAAACATTTATATTCCACATATGCAATATAAAGAGTATTTTCCACATAAAGAAAAAATATTAAAATTTGATTTCTTATTATTTTATTGGTGGAGAGAATTTAAGTCATATTGTAAAACTAAATAGAGCAATTGATGAGTTGGAAATAGGAAAAAAACACAAGAAAATGAAAAAATGAGAAAGCACTACCACAATACGATCCCAAATTAACCTCCTCAGATGGGGTGACACGTGCTAGACACATGGAGGGAGGCATTGTCATTATCCCATGTGTTGACTCCATAGCACATCACCTCAACCTTGAAAAAATTGCTCCTTTACTCCATGCTCATTCCGTCGATATTGCACATGAGAAATCATTTAATGCTTGAATTCTCTCAACACAATCAGGATCAAGGGTGTTTTAACTTCTCTCGTCCTAGCCAATCATCTGTCACATGTTAGGCGAAGCTTATGGTGCATATTGGTCTTTCACATAGGTAGAGCATTTTAGCAATGAACAAAGCCACCTTCAAACACACGAATTACAATAATCCGTATTGTTTTGTGAGCTCAGTCTTATGGATTTGTTTAATTACAACAACATTGGGCTTCATTTAGCAGCTCAAGCTTTGGGTATTATTTGTTTTAAGCTTCGACCACTTATTGTTTCTTATTCTAACTACTCACCGATCATGCTTATCTGGAAGCTCTCCAGGAATCCAAAGTTGTTTCCTCTTGTTGTTGTTGGTTCTCCCATTCCTATTAGGCTAGCCCTCCTCTGTGGCTTCAAGTTTTCTTGGCCTTTCCCCCAAGTCTCATTTCAAACTTGACTTCTCTCTCGCCTCCTTTAACTCCATTTGTGTCATCTCCTTAAGCCACCTCTCCTCGTCATTCTCCCTCATCATTGTCATCCCACCCTCATCCTTCGGCTTCCTCACCACCCAACGTGTTATCCTCTACCCCTCCCCTCAACTTGCTTCCCCTCTTTGGCTTTTCTTTACAATCCACAACAATGTGATCATGTCAAGTAGGGTGCTACCTATTACCCGGAAATGGGTGGTTTTTGGGCTTAGCAAAGAGCATAAAGCTCCACCTCATGCTTACGCGTCCATACTTCTCCTCAGATCCAGGAAACGATTGTTAATGTATAGCAATAAATTGTTGATGAACGTCGGTGCTTGATGAATTGCTAACGGAGATGGTGGATTGGGTTCCTAATACAAGTCACTCACAAGGCTACTTCAATTATTGCATGCACGATATTGACCTATATTGGCATCTAAAAGCATTGTTAGGTAGTGTGTTGATAGACTATAAGGAGGCTCGGGAAGAAATCATCCTCTAGTTGGATGAACTTTGGGTGCTCTCATGCTCTATGCACTGCAAACTCAGTAATATCGAGGATGAATTAGGTAGCTAGGTAGATGACATGGAAATGGAAATAGAAAAGGGTGAAAATTAAAATTATATATATATAATTTCATGATATTCGATTTTGGGCATGTTTTGCCAGATATGATTAGATTGGTTTCAACCAATTCTATCAGAATGCATCATTATGTGTTAGCAGAATGTAATGTTTCATTATTTAATGAAACTTGCGATTTTTTAAGGGAAAAATAATTTTTTAAATTAAAAGAAATAAAAATATATATAATTAATCAAAATAGTAAAAATTTATATTAAGTTATTTTGGGTGGTTAGGAGGAATGATTGGGACATTTCTTATCCAGATTCAATTCTCAAAAGTGAGATGATAAGTTTTGATGTTAATGGCTTTGAGTCTATGATGTAATGGATCAAAACATGTATATTCCATATATGGAATATAAAGAGTATTTTCCACATGGAGAAAAGAATATTAAAATTTGATTTCTTGTTATTTTATGGTAGAGAGGATTTAAGTCTTATTGTAAAGTCAAGCCATGGTTAAGCAATTGACTAGTTGGAAATAGGAAAAAAAACAAGAAAATGAAAAAGCATCACCACAATAAGATCCAAATTAACCTCCTCAGATGGGGTGACATGTGCGAGACCCATGGAGGAAGGCATTGTCATCGTCCCACCCGTTGATACAGTGGGTGGACACGGAAACACCTCCCCTCATGATCACTCCATAGCACATCACATCAACCTTGAAGAGGCTACTCCTTTACTCCATGCTCATTTCGTCGAGATTACACATGAGAAACCATTTAATGCTTGAATTCTCTCGGCGTACACAAAATCAAGGGAAATTTAATTTCTCTCATCCTTGTCAATCATCTGTCACATGTTTAGGCGAAGCTTATGATGCATATTAGTCTTTCGTTGAGGCAGAGCATTATAGTAATGGACAGAGCCACCTCCAGACACACGACTTACAATAATATTTATTGTTTTGAGAGCTGAGTCTGATGGATTTGGGTAATTACAACAACATTGGGCTTCATTTGGCAACTCAAGCTTTAGGTATTATTTGTTTCAAGATTCAACCACTTGTTGTTTCTTATTCTGGATGCTCATTTTTCTTACTTATTTAGAAGTCTCTCCAGGATTCCAAAATTGTTTCCTCTTATAGTTGTTGGTTCTCCCATTCCCGTTACACTAGCCCTCCTCTATGGATTCAGGTTTTCTTAGCCTTTCCCCCAAGTCTCATTTCAAACTTGATTGGTCTCTCTCGCCTCCTTTAACTCCATTTGTGTCATCTCCTTAAGATGCCTCTCCTTTTCATCCTCCCTCATCATTGTCAACCCACCCTCATCCTTGTCTCCCTCACCACCCAACATGCTATCCTCTGCCCCTCCCCTCAACTTGCCTCCCACTTTGCTTTAAAATCCACAACAATGTGGTTGTGTTAAGCAGGGTGCTACCTAAACCTGGAAATGGGTGGTTTTTGGGCTTAGCAAAGAGCATAAAGCTCCACCTCGTGCTTTAATGCCCATGCTTATCCTCAAATCCAGGAAATAATTGCTAATGCAAAGCAAGAAATTGTTGATGAATGCCAATGCTTGACGAATTGCTAATGTAGATGGTAGATTGGGTTCCTAATACAAGTCACTCACGAGGCTACTTCAATTATTGCATGCACATTATTGACCTATATTGGCATCTAAAAGCATTGTTAGGTAGTGTTTTGATAGACTGGAATGAGGCTCGGGAAGAAATCCTCCTCTAGTTGGATGAAATTTGGGTGTTGTCGTGCTCTATGTACAGCAGACTCAGTAATACCAAGGATCAACATGGTAGCTAGGTAGCTGACGTGGGAATGGTAATGGTAATGGAAATGGAAATGGTATTTTGGGCATGTGTTTTCTAGATATGATCGTATTGGTTTCAGTCAGTTCTATCAGAATGCATCATTATGCATTAGCAGAATTTAATGTTTCATTATTTAATGAAAATTTAAAAAAAAAAATAAGGGATTTTTTTTGTAAATTAAAAGAAATAAAAATATATATAATTAATTGAAAAAAAGTAAATTTTATTTTTAATTAATTTGGGTGGTTGTGAGATATGATTGGGACTTTCCTTATCTAGGTTCAATTCCCAAAAGCGACATGATAAGTTTTGACGTTAATGGGTTTGAGTCTATGATGTAATGGATCAAAGCATGTATATTTCATATACAAAATATAAAGAGTATTTTCCACATGGAGAAAATAATATTAAAATTTGATTACTTATTATTTTATTGGTAGAGAGGATTTATGTCTTATTGTAAAGTGAAGCCATGGTTAAGCAATTGATAAGTTGGAAATATGAAAAAACACAAGAAAATGAATAAATGAAAAAACACCACCATGATAAGATCCCACATTAACATCCTCAAATGGGGTGACATACACGAGACACATGGGGGGAGGCATTGTCGCCGTCTCACTCGTTAATACAGTGGGTGCACATGGTAGAAGGTGACCACTCATTCTAGTTTTGTATGTGGATGATCTCTTTTTGACAGGATCATCAGGGCTCATAAAAGACTGCAAAGGGACTTGGCAGCAAAATTCGACATGAAGGATCTAGGGTTGATGCACTATTTTCTAAGATTGGAAGTATGCCAGAAGAATGGGGAGATCTTCCTTGGACAAAGAAGATACGCTACAGATATTCTGAAGAGGTTCAGAATGCAGGATTGCAGACCCATGGCTACGCACATGATCACAAATTGGAAGAAGATAGATGCATCAGATGACAAGGATGTCGACCCCACCTTGTATAGACAGCTCATTGGGTCTCTCATGTATTTGGTCAACGATAGGCCAAACATTAGCTTCGCAGCCAATACCCTAAGTTAGTTCATGGTAGAGCCAAAGAGGTATATTGGGCAACAACGAGGCACATTTTGAGGTATGTGCGCAACGCATTCGAGTATGGGTTGAGGTATACTCGAGGGGATGACATTAGACTATGTGGGTTCACAGATGCAAATTGGACAGGCAGTTCAATGGACAGGAAATGTACCTCTGGGTACTGCTTCAATGTTGGGTTAGGGATGGTTTCTTGGTGTAGAAAGAAGAAAAATTTGGTGGCATTGAGCTCTATAGAAACAAAGTATATTGCAGCCAGCACAGCTACGTGCAAAACTATATGGCTTAGGAAGCTGCTAGTAAGCTTGTTCAAGCATAATATGGAATCGACTAGCGTCTGGTGTGATAATCAAAGTTTCATAAAGCTCTTTGAGAATCCAGTGTTCAATGATAGGTCGAAGCACATAGATATTAGATGCCATTTCATCAAAGACCATGTATAGCGTGGAGTAGTCCAACTACAGTATGTTCCCACAGGAAAGCAGGTGGCATATATACTCATGAAATCTCTTAGGATAGCTAAGTTCGTCCAGTTCATGGAACAAATGGGTATGGTGGAGAACCTGTTTCAGTAGCAGGGACAGGTTACTTTGGATGATTCGCAGTTGTAGATGTTGCAATTGTAGCAGCAGCAGAAGAGAGCGAGTTGCAGTGCAGATGCAATGTTGGCAGCAGTTCAACAAGGTTAACAATAGCACAGATGCAACTCATATCAAAGGTGTGCAGTGGTTGGTGGGCAACAGTAGGCAGACATCAGCAACGTGATAGGAGATGATGCGGAGACAAGGTGTTGTGGCAGCAGGTGCAGCACTAGAATACTTTCCTCGCTAAGAGGGAGTGTTAATTTTTGTAGCATTGGATGTGTTCTAGCCACGAAAAACTTACCACAGGGTGAATAAAGAATTTTTTTGGGATGGCCTTAAATCTGATATTCAAAAGTTTGTGGCAGGATGTTTGGTTTGCCAGCAAAATAAAGTTGAGGCAATTAAGACCCCGGGTCTTCTACAACCTTTATCCATTCCAAGTCAACGTTGGGAGGAGATTTCAATGGATTTTATCACAGATTTACCTATGTCCGAAGGAAAGAGTGTCATAATGGTGGTAGTTGATAGACTTACCAAGTATGCACACTTTTGTGCATTATCTCATTCATTTAAAGCAAGTACAGTTGCTACTACATTTATGGACACAATTCAAAAGCTACATGGAAACCCAAAGGTTATTGTGAGCAGCAGAGAACCCATTTTTACTATAAATTTTTGGACGGAGTTATTTTCTTGTTTGAGTACTCAATTAGCTCATAGCTCATCTTATCATCCTCAATCCGATGGTAAAACTAAGACAATGAATAAATGTTTGGAAGGATATCTTCGTTGTTTTGTATCTGATAAACAAACACAATGGGTCAAGTGGTTACCTCTCCCTGAATGGTGGTATAACACTTCCTTCCATACTGCAGCAAAAATGGCCCCATTTATGGCACTTTATGGATATCATCCAACGTTCATCACATCGTCTTTAAGAGAAAATTATAAGGTTCAAGCAGTGGACGATCACATCGAGCATCAACAAGAAGTTCTCCAGCTCTTAAAGGGTAACCTAAATTTGGCACAAAATTGAAAGAAACAACATGCAGATCAACATTGCAGCGAGAGAAGTTTTGATGTAGGAGACTGGGTATTTTTACGGCTACAACCATATAAACAAATGTCCCTCAAGCAAGCTAAGAAGGATAATAAATTATCACCAAATTACTATGGTCCTTACAAGGTGTTGCAAAAGATTGGTACTATGGCATACAAATTGGAGCTTCCTGCTTCTTCGCGAGTGCATCCAGTTTTCCATGTTTCATGCTTAAAGAAGGTTATAAGTGAAAATCTTCCAGTTCAAACAATATTTCCAGAACTTGATGAGGAAGGAAAAATCATATTGGAACATGAAGCGGTCACGGAAACAAGAACTCGGGTGAAAATTATATATATATATATATATATATAATTTCATGATATTTGATTTTGGGCATGTTTTGCCAAATATGATTAGATTGGTTTCAGCCAATTCTATCAGAATGCATCATTATGTGTTAGCAAAATGTAATTTTTCATTATTTAGTGAAACTTAGGATTTTTTTAAGGGAAAAATAAATTTTTAAATTAAAAGAAATAAAAAATATATAATTATTCGAAAGAGTAAAAGTTTATATTAAATTATTTTGGGTGGTTAGGAGGAATGATTGGGACATATCCAGATTCAATTCTCAAAAGTGAGATGATAAGTTTTGATGTTAATGGCTTTGAGTCTATGATGTAATGGATCAAAACATGTATATTCCATATATGGAATATAAAGAGTATTTTCCACATGGAGAAAAGAATATTAAAATTCGATTTCTTGTTATTTTATGGTAGAGAGGATTTAAGTCTTATTGTAAAGTCAAGCCATGGTTAAGCAATTGAATAGTTGGAAATAGGAAAAAAAACAAGAAAATAAAAAAGCATCACCACAATAAGATCACAAATTAACCTCCTCAGATGGGGTGACATGTGCGAGACCCATGGAGGAAGGCATTGTCGTCATCCCACCCATTGATACAGTGGGTGGACACGGAAACACCTCCCCTCATGATCACTCCATAGCACATCACATCAACCTTGAAGAAGCTACTCCTTTACTCCATGCTCATTTCGTTGAGATTACACATGAGAAACCATTTAATGCTTGAATTCTCTCGGCGTACACAAAATCAAGGGAAATTTAATTTCTCTCGTCCTTGTCAATCATCTGTCACATGTTTAGGCGAAGCTTATGATGCATATTAGTCTTTCGTTGAGGCAGAGCATTATAGTAATGGACAGAGCCACCTCCAGACACACGACTTACAATAATCCTTATTGTTTTGAGAGCTGAGTCTGATGGATTTGGGTAATTACAACAACACTGGGCTTCATTTGGCAACTCAAGTTTTAGGTATTATTTGTTTCAAGATTCAACCACTTGTTGTTTCTTATTTTGGATGCTCATTTTTCTTACTTATTTAGAAGTCTCTCCAGGATTCCAAAATTGTTTCCTCTTACAGTTGTTGGTTCTCCCATTCCCGTTACACTAGCCCTCCTCTATGGATTCAGGTTTTCTTAGCCTTTCCCCCAAGTCTCATTTCAAACTTGACTGGTCTCTCTCACCTCCTTTAACTCCATTTGTGTCATCTCCTTAAGATGCCTCTCCTTTTCATCCTCCCTCATCATTGTCAACCCACCCTCATCCTTGTCTCCCTCACCACCCAGCATGATATCCTCTGCCCCTCCCCTCAACTTGCCTCCCACTTTGCTTTAAAATCCACAACAATGTGGTTGTGTTAAGCATGGTGCTACCTAAACCTGGAAATGGGTGGTTTTTGGGATTAGCAAAGAGCATAAAGCTCCACCTCGTGCTTTAATGCCCATACTTATCCTCAAATCCAGGAAATAATTGCTAATGCAAAGCAAGAAATTGTTGATGAATGCCAATGCTTGACGAATTGCTAATGTAGATGGTAGATTGGGTTCCTAATACAAGTCACTCACGAGGCTACTTCAATTATTGCATGCACATTATTGACCTATATTGGCATCTAAAAGCATTGTTAGGTAGTGTTTTGATAGACTGGAACGAGGCTTGGGAAGAAATCCTCCTCTAGTTGGATGAACTTTGGGTGTTGTCGTGCTCTATGTACCGCAGACTCAGTAATATCAAGGATCAACTTGGTAGCTAGGTAGCTGACATGGGAATGGTAATGGTAATGGAAATGGAAATGGTATTTTGGGCATGTCTTTGCTAGATATGATCATATTGGTTTCAGTCAGTTCTATCAGAATGCATCATTATGCATTAGCAGAATTTAATGTTTCATTATTTAATGAAAATTAAAAAAAAAAATAGGGATTTTTTTTTTAAGAAATAAAAATATATATAATCAATTGAAAAAGTAAATTTTATTTTTAATTAATTTGGGTGGTTGGGAGATATGATTGGGACTTTCCTTATCTAGGTTCAATTCCCAAAAGCGACATGATAAGTTTTGACGTTAATGGGTTTGAGTCTATGATGTAATGGAACAAAGCATGTATATTTCATATACAAAATATAAAGAGTATTTTCCACATGGAGAAAATAATATTAAAATTTGATTACTTATTATTTTATTGGTAGAGAGGATTTATGTCTTATTGTAAAGTGAGGCCATGGTTAAGTAATTGATAAGTTGGAAATATGAAAAAACACAAGAAAATGAATAAATGAAAAAACACCACCACAATAAGATCCCACATTAACATCCTCAGATGGGGTGCATACACGACACACACGGGGGGAGGCATTGTCACTGTCTCACTCGTTAATACAATGGGTGGACATGGAAACACCTCCCCTCATGATCACCCCATAACACATCACATCAACCTTGAAGAAGCTACCCCTTTACTCCATGCTCATTTCATTGAGAATGCACATGAGAAATCATTTAATGCTTGAATTCTCTCGGCGCCCTTAGGATTAAGGACATTTTAATTTCTCTCATCCTCGCCAATCATTTGTCACATCTTTAGGCAAAGCTTATAATGCATATTGGTCTTTTGCTAAGGTAGAGCAATATAGCAATGAACAAATCCACCTCCAGACACATGAATTACAATAATCCTTATTGTTTTGAGATCTTATTCTGATGGATTTGGGTAATTGCAACAACCTTGGGCTTATTTTGGAAGCTCAAGCTATAGGCATTATTTCTTTCAAGCTTTGACAATTTATTGTTTATTATTTTGGCTTCTCACCTTTCTTGCTTATCTGGAAGTCTCTCCAAGATTCCAAAATTGTTTCAGGCTTACGGTTTTTGGTTCTCCCATTCTTGTTAGGCCAACCCTCCTCTATGGCTTCAGGTTTTCCTGACATTTCCCCCAGGTCTCATTTCAAACTTGATTGGTCTCTCTCGCCTCCTTTAGCTCCATTTTTTCATCTCCTTAAGCCGCCTCTCCTCGTCATCCTCCATCATTTTTACACAACAAATTGTCACCGTCCCTGCAATTCCCCATCTCGCACATTGGAGGGCCCATTCCATGACCTGTGAGTAGTGACATAACCTGAAAACACTTTCATGGCATTCCCCTAGACATGGACTTTCATTTCCCTGAAGACATCTCCTTGTGAAAAATCCTAAAAATAGCCTTTTCATCCTTGGCGCGACTAGCCTGAGTTATACCCGCGCCAATGGGGGAAATCCTTCAAAGAGGGCACGCCAATGGGCGCTCTGTCTCAGAGTCGCACTCACGCCAGGCTTAATAAAGGGTGTTTTAAAAAAATAAATGGTGGAAGATTGACTTTAACCAACTCCCGAATTGGTCTCTAAATTGAGTTGGGACGTTTGGCTCCGGATTTCCATGTAGAGGAAGTAGTTTGCCACCTCTCATGGAAGCTTCCTTGAGGATAGGGCCAATCCCATAATTGTAGGGATCCCAACTCCTCTTCCACCATCTATATAAGCTTGCCATTTCCCTTTGCAAGCTAATCTCCAAGATCCTTCATAGCCTAAAGAATGCAAGAGCTTTGATAGTCCTCATAGTGCCAAATCCATAGCGAGGAGATTGACGATCGAAGAGAGAGGCTTGTCCCCATTCCTGACAAGCTTTGCTTTGAGACGTATTCCGTCGACGCACCCGCCGAAGGAAGGTTCACCGTCGTAGCCTCGGTTGTATTTTCCTTTGATGAATTAATGATAAGCGACTATTGGTTATGGTTCCACTCGTATTGTTCATTATGATCATGAGTTGTGTCTTCTCTGACTGATACATAATTGCATATATCGGGTTTTACGCTTGTGTTTTTCGTGTTTCTTGTGTGTGCAGGTGTTCGATCGCGGCGAGCGAGAGGATTGTGATTTGCTGGAGCAAGGGAATGGGAACATCATCTTCTCTACGAACAACAACGTTGGACTTGAGGTAGGCCTTCTTCGCAAGTTAGTTTATTGTAATTAGGAACCTACGCCTTAGCGTGTTACGATTGTTGCTAGACCCGATCTGGGCTAGTAGGGATCGCCTCTGTCCGCAGAGGGGATTTACCTCTACAACAATCATCATTGTCATCCCACCCTCATCCTTGGCTTCCTCACCACCCAATGTGTTATCCTCTGCCCCTCCCCTCAACTTGCCTCCCCTCTTTAGATTTGCTTTAAAATCCACAAAAATGTGGTTGTGTTAAGAAGGGTGCTACCTATTACTCGGAAATGGGTGGATTTCGGACTTAGAAAAGAGCATACAACTCCACCTCGTGCTTCCATTCCCATACTTCTCCTCAGATCCAGGAAACGATTACTAATGAATAACAAAAAATTGTTGATGAATGTCAGTGCTTGACGAATTGGTAACGGAGATGGAGGATTAGGTTCCTAATACAAGTCACTCACGAGGTTACTTTAATTACTGCATGCATGTCGTTAACCTATATTGGCATCTAAAATCATTGTTAGGTAGTGTGTTGATAGACTGGAATGAGGCTTGGGAAGAAAAGCTTCTCTAGTTTGATGAAATTTGGGTGCTCTCTTGCTCTATGTACTGCAAACTCAGTAATGTCAAGGATCAAATAGGACTATTTCCTACACTAGGCTGCTCACTAGATGACACCAAGGACCATATCCCAGTTGAAGCCTCCAACTCCGACAAATCTTAAATACACTCTTTTTCAACTAGTTTTTTTCTTTCTTAGTCTTAGTTTTACTAGTTTAATGATGAAGAATGGCCCTAGTGGCCCAATCTCAATACTTGTCTTTCTTTTATTTTGGAACAAACTCAACAATCTCTTCATTTATTTTTTTGGGAAACTGCAATTATGTGTTTGATCTTATTTCCCTAGTGACAAACCAACAAAACCTATGGGATTTTCATGTAAATTTTGTTTAGATGAATGGAAAATTAACTTAAAAAGAAACCAAATTAACCAACCAATTATAAAACATATAAATAAAATTTAAAATAATAAGAAAAAAAAAACAATAATTTACTCATGTAAAACTTTTGAGCTTTGTGCAAAATATTTGGTCAAGGCACAAAGTAATGCTAAGTTAAAGGAAAAATGATTTCTATATATCCTTCAAGAGGCATGTATGATAATTTGATAATATTAATGCATGGTTCAATTTTGGACATAGAATATTTTTAGAGCCCCTATATGTGTGAGATAGGGAAGGTGTTTTCCTTCTTTAATGCTAATTTCTCTTCATGAATAAAGAGGCTTAAGCATGTTTTGCATACTATGTTGGTTTAAGTGGACCATGATACTTTCTCTACTCAATTTACATCTTATGAATTAAGTTTTTATTTGATGTGATACCCCAAATATTTTAGTAGGATAAAAACTATTTAGAATGTGCCCTTTTTCGATGATTTTTTCATAGGTTTATGGTTTTTGTAGCTGCAGTTTCACCACCTCAAAAATGAAATATTATAACTTTTAAAATGTGATCTAGGGGTTTTTTTGGGTTAACTCAATCAACCCAGAACATCAAAAATGTAATCTATGCAACGGATTGTTCAAAAGCATAAATTTTGTGAGGGTTTTTCTAGTCCACCCAAAAAGGTTTCTAGCTTGCCCCAACATTATATGTAAAAATTAGTGAGCCTTTGTCTATTTCATACATAATAAAATAGCACAAACCTTATCAAAGATATTCCTCTACCAAATTCGAACGGCAGTTGGATAGTAAATGAACACTTTGTGGATGACTTTTTATAATCATCATTGAAGAGAAGAAAACTCAAGACAATACTATGAAATACCTACAAATTGCTATGAAGCCTCCAAGTTAAAATTGTAAATGGGAAAAACTCAATGTTATTTTCACAATCCAAAGGATCTCAATAGATTAGTAGGTCAACGATGGGCATGGCTATAACTAGATTAGTTGTGTAAATTACTTGGAATTCCCTTTTCCTTCAAAGCCTCCTCAAAGTAGTTGTGGGAAGCATTTTTTTTAAGAGTGTTGAAGAAAAATGATAAACAGATTTTGAAACCTCTATCTCTCATATAAAAATTTCAAATTTGTAAGAAGGTGTGGGTTGTTATTCATATTTACTACTTATCATGTTAGGTACCTTTTGCTAAAAACTATTCAAAGTTAGAAGACATTTTTTTTTAAAATGTGTTAGCTCTAGTGTAGACAAAGATTTTTACAGAGTTAAAAGAAGATTTTATTGCACCTCAACTAGAAAGGAGGAATAGAAATTATGGCCGCTAGTACAAAAGATCGAGTTCTCTATGTCGAATGGGT
Organism: Pinus albicaulis; assembly: GCA_034641835.2. Taxonomy (NCBI): domain Eukaryota; kingdom Viridiplantae; phylum Streptophyta; class Pinopsida; order Pinales; family Pinaceae; genus Pinus; species Pinus albicaulis. Next base: position 204,035,250 of record CM076577.1, read on the forward strand.
CATTAGAGAATTAGAAAGAAACAAGGCTTGGAATAACCTACTTAATGATTGCATTACCTTAGGGACATGTTGGGTGTGTATATAACCTCGTTTCATATTAATGTCCATGTGTGTTGGGCATAATTTGATATGTTATATAATTAACTTTGACTTTATAAAAACAAGTTGACATAAGGGGCAATTAATCAAAGTTGACCTTGTCAAGCAACATCAAACAATAAATAGGTGTAATCATAAGAAAGCTAGATTACACTCAATTAATGATTGAGGCTATGAATTATGTGCTTGGTGTCTAGGGGATCAATATATCTTATGTGTATCATACTATTAGTTGAGATAAGTATTGTTAGGTTCCTACCCTAAACTCCATAATTTAGGTTACAGATGAGTTAGTTAATTATTGTATGCAACCATCCTATTTGAATAAGGCCCATTAGATAATAGTGAATAGTTATTTAATGTAAAAATATCCATGTTATTACGCCCACTCTATAGTAGGTACCCATTAATGAGGGGACCTCAAGTAGTTAGGGTTTTTATTATGGAAGTTTGATTTAAAGAGATATGAGACTTTTAAATGTTTGTCTTTGTTGTGTATTTGGAGATTTTCTCTGTGAAAGGTCGCCCGACCTTAAGATCTATGTGAACAATATGTTCTTATTCACATTATAAATTTACAAATATACCTTATAGATTTTATCCCATTGTTACTTGTTTCTAATTAATCTAGAAATATATTATCTGCATAGCATGTTGTGTTTGAATTTTCAAGGGTCTAGGAACACTAGAAGTGGGATCAAAGCTCTTTCTTAAGCCAACATGCCTTTAAATTTTAATATATATATATTTTTTCGATAGAGACATGTTCTATCATCTTTAAATAGCATAGTGACTTGTCATTTAGTGGATAAAACTATAGTTGGGGAAGAATACATGCAAAAAAAACAAGTGGGATCATATTATTGGAAGCCCTTGTTAATACTCCTTTAAGTAGTATCGCATCAAACATAACCTACATATGGAATTTCACTTCCATTACCTTCGATTGTATTGGAAGTCCCATATATATACCTAATATGAACCTTAGATCAATAGACCAATCATCTTGTTTCTATAGTACACCAAGAAAAATACTTAACGAGATTACTCTCTAGTACTTGGGTAATCATGTCATGCAGCTAAGGGTAGGGTTGAGCCTCCTAAATTTGTACCATCGAATTTTGGGCCTATAACTACTACTAGACTTCACAAGTATATCAAATATATATAACAACTAACACTCCTATGTCTCTAAAACCCTACAAACCCTATCATCTACATTCAACCAATATAATTCCTACATCTTTGCATAAAAAGGGAATTTTAAGATTGCCGTTGCAATAATAATTAGCGATTAATACTCCCATATGATTTTGGGTCCATTCAACATCATTGTGTTAAAATATGACAAAAATAATAATTAAATGTAAATTTAAAAACCAAAATTTACTGAGGTAAATATTTGGTGGTTAGACTAACATTGTTTGTTTACGAAACTAATGTTTGTTTTGTAACAGTGCCTACTTCATTTTATCACTGAAGCTTGAGAGTTGAAGGGGATGTAAGCCTAATCATAATTTCCTCTTAATTAATAAATACCTTACCTTGCCCCATGGAGGTTTCTTTGATAAATTATTAGGGTGTTACGACGTAAAATTTCATGTATTTTTTGTCGTTATTTATTTGTTGTAAATTTTTATACAAACCCTGAAAATCAACAAGTGGTATTAGAGAGTTGAGTTCACATTGGGACCAAGTTTTGACAAAGTTCGATCAAATTAGTTGCAACCAATAAATTTGTGTAGAGGTCATGTAGATTGTGCACACATAAGGACAAAGTATATGGAGCACGGGGTTTTGATCACTTTTAGTCACAACCATAGACTCCTAAACCCTAATCGTAAGGTTGAGTGTTCCCAAGTTTATTTTGGCCTGCATGTGGAGTGTTTCAACCCACAACACAATAATTTGATCAAAGGGTAGCAAGAATAATGAATTGGAGGGAAAAAAAAAAAGGAATTTGGGTCACACAAAGGGAATTTAGTCAACCTTTAATTGAGTTGATTTTGCAAAAGGGAGAGTCCACTGTAAGTTGAGTTAACTATTATTTTAGAGGTAGTGTAGTGCTAAAAACATGTAGTGCAGGTGAATTTGAGCCCATCCTTGTTCTAGAGTGTAGCATAGTGTTGAAGCCATGCAACAAAGATGAGTTTGAGTCGACCGTTGGTCCAAAGTATAGTGTAGTGTCGAGTCGACCGTTGGTCCAAAGTATAGTGTAGTGTCGAAGGCCCAAAGTGGAGGTGAGTTTGAATCATGTGAAAAAGAGATCTAGTGGAGGTCCACATGTATAGGAGATCTAGTGGAGGTTGTCACATACTCCGTGGAGGTGTAGTCATTGGGAAACAAACCCATGGCAACAAAGGAAATCCATCACATGGAGTTGACAATAACCACAATTTGTGAGGCTAAGTAGTCATGGAGCCTGAGGCCTGAAGGAGAATAATTTATTGTAATGACAGAAAATGGGTAATCCCTAGCTCGTGAGAGCATTTTTTTTAAGAGGTGATAATAATTTAAAATAAAAAATTCTTAGAGTTCAATTTCTAAAAAAATGGGGGAGGTTTTTTTTTTTTTTTTTTTTTTTTTTTTTTTTAATATGGACATTTAACTTTCAAATAAGCCAAGTCTAAAATGGGGTTTTTTAATGTAGTTTGACAAATAGGGTTTTTGGAACAAGGTTTGTAAAAGTATTTTTAGATTTTTTTCAATTAACACATTAAAAACACAAAAATATTTGGAGGGAAAGTTTGTGTGTAGAGAATAGTGGAAAAGGTGACAAATACTAAATTCAAGATTGAAAATTGTAATCGAAAAAATGGTTTTGAATTATGGAACAATGTGAGATTTGTTAGTACAACAAGTGTTGCATAAGGCATTAAATTGTAGGAGAAATAAACCTATAGCAATAACCGATGAAAAGTGGGAAGACATGGATACCAAAGCCCTAAGCGTTATTCAGTTACGCATTGCAAATAATGTTCTATTTAACATTGTTAATGAAGCAACAACAACAAGTTTATGCAACAATATTGAATACCTTTATATGGAAAAGTCCTTAACAAATTGGATCTACTTGAAAAGGTAGGTGTATAGTTCAAAAATGAATCAAGGTATGAAAATTACTGATCATTTGAAAGTGTTTAATACTTTTATTTGCTAATTGAATAGTATGGATGTTAAACTCGATGGTGAAGATAAGGTAGCTACATCGTTGTGTTCGTTCCATCAATCATGGGATCATTTTTTAACCTCCATTAGCTTTAGTAAAACTGAGACCCTTGAATTTTATCATGTTGTTGGAGCACTGATGTCTAAGGAGGTGAGGGAAGATCAAGTATTGAAACCTCCACACCAAAAGCAATGGTGGCTATAGGTCGATCCAAATAAATTGGAGAAAAGTTAAGAGGTACATCTAGATGAAATTTAGAAGGCAAGAAGAGAAAACTTAGATGTTGGTATTGTAACAACACAGGGGATCTCAAGAAGGATTACTGGAAGAGATAGGAATCCAAGGAAGACTCCAAAAAGGAGGAAAATACCATTGAATCGGTTCTAGGTATGATTGATGAAGTTTTTTATATTAGTAAAGTTCCCCAATACTATGAAGATTGGTTGTTACATTCAAGTGCTTCTCTACATATGTGTCCATATAGAATTTGGTTTTCTTCATATGAATTTATTAATGGTGGAATTGTTCTAATGGGAAATAACATTTCTTGTAAGGTTGTTGTGGTTGGAAATTTCAAAATTAAAATCTTTGATTGTATCATAAGGACATTCATAGATGTTAGACATGTGCCTAAATTAAAGAAGAATTTAATTTCTTTGGGAGCTTTGATTCTAGAGGTCATAGGTTTATAGGTGAAGGTGTAGCACTAAAGTTGTCGAAGGGTGCTTCAATGGTTATGAAGGCTACTAAGACAAGAAATATTTACAAGTTGGATGGAAGCACTTAGATCAATGAAGAAGCAATGGTATCTAAGGAGGTGATTGAATCAAATCGTTTAAGGCATCAAAAACTAGGCCATATGAGCGAGACAACACTACATGTACTGACAAAACACAAATTATTTCCAAATTTAAAATATTTGAATTTGAATTTCTATACAAATTGTATATTTGGAAATAAATTTTGATAGAAGTTTAAAGCAGGCAATCATGTTCGTATATAATTTTTTTATTATATCCATTCTGATGTTTGGGGGCCATCCCCTATAGTTTGTTTATGAGGATCATCATATTTTGTAACATTTATAGATTATTTCTCTAGAAAAGTGTGGGTTTATGTTTTGAAATGAAATATAAAGTGTTTAATACATTTAAGTAATTTAGAGTAATGGTAGAAAATAAATTGGAAAAACAGTCAAATGTTTAAGAATGAATAACGAAGGCAAGTTCACTTTTTTATAATTCAAAATTTATTGCAAAGAAGTTGGGATCTTGAGACAAAAAATCATTGTATATACTCCCTATCAAAATGGCATAGAAAAACATATGAACAAGACTCTCCTAGAAAGAGTAAGAAGTGTTCTTAGTGATGTCAATTTGCAACAAGAGTTGTGGGTGGAAGTAGTCACTACTACTTATTATCTTGTAAATCGATCACTATCAATTCTAATAAATTGTAAAATCCTTAAATAAGTATGGATAAATCATCCCTACAATTATTTAAATTTAAAAAAAAAAAAAAATTGGTTGCAAGCTTACACACTTACTCCTATGATCCGACATTCCAAGTTAGACCACAAATCAAAGAAATGTCTCTATTGATTATGATGATGTAACTAGGATATACTGAGTATGGGATCCTACTGCCCATAATACCATCATTAGCATATATGTGATATTTGGCGAATCTTTTCTAATTAAATCAAACAATGTAGAAGTTGATTTGAAACAAGAACAAGTACCATTAACCAAAAAATTCAGTCAGAGATCCAACCATCTACAAACACAAGGAAGTAGGAAGAATATTTTGATGATAAAGAAATGATAGGTGCTAAATATATTAAGGAAAATGTGGAAATTCCACAACCAACATGAAGAAGATCTACCTAGGAGAGAAGTCCTCCTAAAAGGTATACTGATTTTACTTAATATGTTGCTTTGGTTTCTAACATTGGGGAACCTTCTTATTATCAAGAAGAAACATATGATATTAATAATACTAAATGGAAGGTTGATATGAAAGAAGAAATGGATGCCTTTGTGAAAAACAGAATTTTGGCCCTATTAGAACTTTCTAAAGATAGGAAGCTTTTTGGATGTAAATTTCTCTACAAATTGAAGAAAGGAATTGTTAGTAGTGTTGAAAGGTATAAATCCAAATCGGTCGCAAAAGGTTACTCTCATATGGAAGGTATATATTTCCATAAGATATTTTCACCAATTGTTATGATCGTATATGTTTTTATTGTGTTGGCACTAGTCACTTTTCTTGATTTAGATTTAGATCAATTGGATTTTTAAATGACATTCCTACATGGAGATTTGGACAAGGAGATATACATGGAATAGCTAAAAGGTTTTGTGAAACATTGCAAAAGAAGATTAGTTTCAAAGCTCAAGAAATCATTGCATGGCCTGAAGCAATCACCTAGGCAATAGTACAAAAAGTTTAATTCCTTCATGATGAGCCATAATCATACCAGAAGTGAGTATGACCATTGTGTTTAGTTCAAAAGTTCAAATGGTACATTCATTATCTTGGTGTTGTATGTTGATGATATGCTTGTTGCAAGCAAAAGTATGGATGAGATCAATAGGTTGGACCTTTGATATAAAGAATCAAGGAGCAACAAAATAAATCTTAGGAATTGAAATATACATAGATAGAGAAAATATAAGTATGATGAGAAAATATTTGCACAGTTTGGAATGAATAAATGAAATTTGTAAGTATCCCTTTCACTTCCCATTTTAAGTATTATTTAGGTTTATATCCTAGTATTAAGGAACAAAATAATTATAGGTCTCATGTACCTTGTGCTAATGTAGTAGGAAGTCTAATGTATGTGATGGTATGTACTAGACTAGACTTTTGACATGTAGTGGATGTTGTCAATAAATATATGGAAAAATAGTAAGAGGACATTAGAATGCATTGAAATGGGTGTTTCAGTATGCATCACTTTTAATGGCAGCATTAATTTTGTACATGGTTATGTTGATTCAAATTTTGCAGGTGATTTGTAAAAGGGGAGGTCTACTTCAAGTTATGTTATTACTCTTGCAGGAGGATTAATTAGTTGGGTGTCTAAGGTTCAAGAAACAATTGCTTTATCCACTATAAAGGCAAAATATATTGTTGTCTCACATGCTTCCAAAGATGCAATTTGTTTGAATGGCCTTTAGGGTGTAACAACCCCTGGTTGATTTTTTATGTAAATAAAATAAGACCAAGGTCACAGGACATGTATTCCAAGTTGAATGTTGGGAAAAACATAGTGATGGGGTATCACTGGCGATTAATTAATGGCTATGGAAATTAGAAAGACATTGGAAAAGTAAAAGTGGCATTAATTGAAATTTTAATTATGAAAATAAAGGAAAATAGTAGAAAAGGAAGGTGAAGAGACACATATTTGCATGCAAGGGAAATTAGAGGAAAAATGAAGGAAAATGAAGAAAATAAAGGCCTCAATGATAAAAAGGCTTCTGAGGATCAGTTCACAACTTTTGTTAGTTTAGCTTTGGAGCTCTCTTCTATTCTCCCATTATCTCATACTCTTGCACACATAGAGTATTCTTGGAGCACTTTGGCATACATTGGATTTGGAGAAAGAAGGCAAAGGGAAGCAGGAAAGCGCAAGGGAATAATTGGATCAACAACTAAAGTTGGATTATTTTGCAGGTAATAGGTTGCATGTGTGATTTCCTTGTTGATTTATGGATGCATAGTATATGCATGTGATTTTATGGTTATGTGTTGTCATTGGAATGGATATTTGCTTGGATTGGAAGTGGTTTTAGCCTTGCCTTGCCATTTCCTGGATAGCCATGGTGTTGTGGGTTTTCCCCTTGTTGTTTTATGATTGGTGCTCAGGTTCCTTATTGTTGTGGGTTGGAAAAAATGTTGTGGAAACCCTGGAACAAGTTGGGTTGAGTTACTAGTCGTAGATCCTAGGTTGGTACAAATGCTTTGGAGCCCTTGGTGAGTTGAGTTACTAGTCCCTGGAGTTGGGTTGGAAAAATTCTCTAGAGCCCTGGAAGACTATGGGTTGAATTACTAGTTCCTAGAGCCCTGAAGAACTTGGGTAGAGACAATTTTGGTTGGTGTTAGTGATGTTCGAACATGGAGGTGGAATCATTATGGTTGAGCGTTGAGGTGGTTTGGCCTCTGGAAGCCCTGGTTTGTTTTTTTTTTGGTTTATTACATGATATCCCATGTTCATGCTTGATATATGGCACAGGGGTGATTGGTTGAAATAAATATTTGTTTTAGCCCAATCTATGGTCGAGTGGTACATGGAAGTCCCTGACTTGGCTAGTGTAACAGCATTGGTGAAAAATGCATGTAAAAATATATAAGACCATGGTTGATGGGACACATATTCCAAGCCGAATGGTGGGAAAAACATCCTAGCGGGTGTTCATTTCAGTCAATATGGCTAAGGAAATTGGAAAAGGAAATGACAAAGGCTTTGGAAATGCATGAGACATTAATTGGAATTTTATTTATGAAAATAATGGAAATTAGGAGAAAAGGGAGGTGAAAAGTCACAGGTTGCACGTGAGGAGAAAATTGAAGGAAAATAATGGAAAATGAAGAAAATAGAGGCCTCATTAATAAAAAGGCTTCTGAGGATCAGTTGGAAAGCTTCTTGATGGCTCAATTTTTTGGCTCAAGCTTTGGTCAGTGCATTTTTGGAGCTCTCTCATTTCTCTCTCTCTCTCTCATACTCTTGGATAGTTAGAATTTTCTTGGGGCACTCTTGGAGAGTGTGGATACTTGGTGATTTGGAGCAAGTAGGAAAAGGAAGAGCAGGAAAGCATAGGTGGACATCGGGATTAACAACTAAAATGGGATTTGATAGTAGGTATCGAGTTGCATGTATGTTTTCCTCACTAGTTTTGGCATGCTTGGTGTATGCATGTGGACTTGCCTAGCCTTCCATTTCATGGACAACCATGGTATTGTGGGTTTATTCCAATTTATTGTTTTCTGATTGGTTCTTATGTTTCCTATAACTATTAGGTTGAGTTATTAGTTCCTAGAGCCTTGGTTGGACAAACGCTCTGGAACTCGATGGACAACTATTGGGTTGGGCTACTAGTCCTGGAGCCTTGGTTGGACAAATGCTCTAAAGTCCGGGAATAACTGGGGTTCCGTTACTAGTCTTGGAGCTTTGGTTGGAACAAACACTCTGGAGCCCTGGAGAAGCTTGGTTGGAGACCAATCCGTGATGGTTAGTGATGTCCAACCGTGAGGTGGAATCACTGGTTTGGGGTTGAGATAGTTTGGTCTCTCGAACCCTGGATTGGTGTTGATTGATGTATTTGATAAAATACCACATTCATGCTTGGAATATGGCACATGGGTGATTGGCTAAAGTGAGACTTGGTCGGGTGCAACATGGAAGTCCCTCCTTCAATTTGGTTTTACATTCAGTAATGAAGAGCTCATTCCTCTGGTATTTGGTATGCAAATGTACTAGTTTATGTATGGATTTTATTATTGTTATATCCATTGTATTTATGTTGCTATTGTGCTGGCTATAAGCATGTATTTGATCAATGATGATGTATGGCTCTATCCATGTTTTTATCTATAAATTAATACACAATGTATCTATGGTAAAATAGATTGCATTGTAGCTTACGATGTAGGGGAAGAATTCTTATTAGCTATTTTTCGATAAGTAAGAGACCCCCATGTTTAAATCTGTTGTTTATACTTGTAGATGAAATGTTGGTGACATTTTTGACGAAATTTCTGTCATGGCTAGGAGGGGCTCAAATGATTTATTGTTGATGTGATTGCTTCTATAACTTTTTTTAAATGTTTTTTGTCCTCTCCTAAAGTTTCATGAAGTTATGGGTAGTGACTTGGGCTCTTGGCCTAAAAATCTGACACAAATCCCAGAGTTGCAGGCACAAAATTGACTTTTTGGGGCCCTGGCCGCAACCTTGCCTTGGCATGCCCATGAGTATAGGCTTCTGGTCACTCCCTTTCCCTTACATGCCCATTGCTAAGGCTCAAAAGGGTCAAAAATTAGTTCCCCTCTAGGTTCAGGGGTTTAGGAGGTTGGGTTACCTCCTAGAGGTGTTGTTGATGTTATGTAAGGTCTATTTCTCAGGTTTTTGTCGGTTCCACTTCCTTAAGGTCATATAGGAGGTTTAGTCTCATATTATTAGCCTCTCGTCGCATGTTTACCCCAGTTTCCCAGTTACTTGGATAGATGTGGGAAGAGGGTGTTACAGAGTGGTATCAGAGCATGGTTCATCCCTCAAACTAGATGGGCAGTGTGTTGGTCATACATTTATGTTGGTTGCATGTGTTTAATGTGATTTTGGTTTATATGTGCTTGTTACATCTATGTTATGTTGGCCATGGTGGCAGTGGTGTCGCCATGGAAGTGTTGATGGTGTTTTTTTCAACATGTTGTCATGAGTGTATGACTGGTTATGTGTTGATCATGCTTGTGTATTTCTTGTGCACACTTGCTTACATATTGTTACATATTGTACATGCATTTCTTGCTTATGCTAGGGTTACATGAACTAGTCATGATTCAGTTTTATCCATGTATGCTTGCTTGTGTGATGTCATATATTGGACATGCATTGGTTGTTCATGATTAGTTATACATGTCAAGTGGGTGAATATTGTCAAGTTTGCATTGGTTTGGTAAAGGTTGTTGTGCACGAGGTCATTGTATGCAATTAATTCATCATGATGATATTGGTATGTTATGATGCTAATGTGTTGGGTAAGATAGATGCATACCATCAAAGTGAAGTTGCAACATTGGACTTTGAGGCAAGATCATGTTGTCATATAGGTTTGGATGTTGGGCATGTAAGTATGAGGTTAAGGGTTGTTATATGCATTATGGTTATGAGTATTCCTTTCATTCTATTGATGTTATGGTTACATACATTATAGATGATAGTTGATTAGTGTGGTTATATGTACATGTGTTGGATATCATGAATGATAACAACCTGTGGTTTTATTCATTGCTATTATTTTTTTATTTTAGTTATGTTATATGTTGTTGATGAGTATGATATAGGTTAACTTGTTGTTTTTTTATGATAGTTAGCTTGATGATCCAGTTACATGTTGTTGATGAACATGATATATAGCTTGTTGTTGTTATATGCTAGTAACTTGATGATTAGAGTTATTTCATTAAGATATTGATGTTATATGTATTATGCTAATTTGGATTGGCCCATGTAGATGGTTAGGGTTGTGACATTCAAGCATGAGTTGACCTAATTATGATAGTGTGTTGTATCATGTCTAGACTGACTGTGCATATGTAATTATATGCATGAATGGAATTTTCTCATGGGTTTATGATGTGAACATGTTAGCTAGATATTGCTATGGATATCATGAACTTATTTATGATTGGGTTGATATGTTGTGAAGTTTTATCGTGCTAATCTAGATTGATTGTGCAGACAAGATAGTCTCCCGTGAGATACATTAAGGTACGAGCTTGCTTATGTCATCTACTTTGTACTTGAATGTTTGATTATGTCGTCTATTTGGTGTTTATTTAACATAGTATATTCGAAAGCTATTTGAATGTTTGATTAATTGCATGATATGAGTATATGTGTATGTAAGATTGCATGAATGAATGATATTGTTTTAAGATGGTTGTGCTAACACATATGTGCTAAGATAACTGATATGTACTTGAGTGTAAGTAGGTGATAGTTGTAGCATTATGTATTATGACCGATGCGTGTGATTTGATTGTTGATTATGATGTGGTTGTTAGTCTTGGTAAAAGTTGATTTCGAATTGATAGATATGTTATCTTGATATTAATTGGTACATATGGCCAACATGTGTGTTCAGTTACAAGTTAGCGTGCTTGGGACAACAAGGTAAGGTAAATAACATGTTGTATGTTTATTTATGCATAGACAATTATGTGTTTATGGAAGTATGATGCAGGGGATTGCATGGAAAAAGAGACTGCCATGACATCTTGAAGAAGGATCAAGTTGAGATTTCCTTTGGAATTATTGGGAACCATGGGGATTGAATCATGGTGTTTATTTCCAGTCTTTTGCTTTCGGTCTTTTATGATTTGTTGCGCTTGATTTGAGGTCTTGTTTATGTCTGGTGCATAGTTATGCCACTTTGGTTGTGGTGTTGTATTGCTATTGGTTTTCATGATTTTCTTATTGTTGTTTCTTGTTCTTTTCCTTACCTTTTATGTTTTGAGTGTCTTGGGAATTGGTTCGAGAAAGAGGAAAGTAATGGAGCTCGAGGAGAGCTATATGGTACCCAACAAGTAATGTAAGACAAAGATGAAGCTCAGTTCATGAGTGAGTGCAACAGAAGGCAAGAATATTACAGTTGGTTGGATTGGTTGGGTCCATTAAGATAAATGGACGGTGGCAAAACAATCACAATAAAGGTAACACAAAAGGTAAAGTGAATGGATTTGAGGTGTTAGATGCCTTGGCTATGTTGGGAACTGTTGTTCTCAATGTTGTGCATACTATGCACGCATAAAGGAAGTTCTCTTAACCTAGACCTTATGATATCTAGAAATTGTGTTGTGATCAAGATTATGTCGATGTTTATAAATGTATACATGTATGTATGTATGTATTTCGTGTCTGACAAGTTCGTCACAGATCATGGTTGTTTAATGATAATGTTTATGTGTATATATGTGTGTATGTATGTCTTTGTTTGACAGGATCATGATTGTTTTATGATAATGGTTATATATGTGTATGTATCTATGTCACTGTCTCACAGGGTTATCAAGGATCTCTCTTGTGGAGGAATGATGTCTTATGTAGGTGAATGACATGAAGAGGTTTCTAGATATGAGGAATCAAGTGGGAAGAGTAACCCTGATAGATCTACAAGGTCAGCACCATATGTTAGGGTGAAGTTTCATAGAAAGTGTGTGAAAAAGGCTTCAATTAAGCCATGAGTGATTAATGGCCCTAAAAATAGATATGGTCGTCTAACTCTTCAGATCTATAACAAAAAGTTAGAAGAAACCTACAAAATAATAGATCTGTGTAGCAATAGATATTAAAATAGCAAAATATTTAACTAATGTAAAACCCCATAGCATAGATAAAGCAATTTAAAAGAATGAATGATATATTATGATTATTGTGTTACACCTGGTGAAGGAGACTCATATGATGGCTAGAGGTCCCCCTCAAATGGGATGGGTCTTTTGGTTGTCCTTTGTTCTTAAGTTTTCTGGATCTTTCTCTCTCTTTAATGTGTGAAACCCAAAAGTATGTGTTGAACTCAGATGGGAGCTCAAATGGCAAAATAAAATAACAACGACAATGAAAATGATCATGGTGAGGAATGGATGGAAAAACCCTCTTATTTATAACAAAATATTGGGCTATTCTCGAAAATGGAAAAAAAAAAAAATATTATTAACCATAATCTAGATCTAATCGCTTGGAATATTTTATTATATTTTTGAGAGGGAAAATATATTTAAATTGGTTAAATACCTTTATTTAGAAATAATAAACAAGCAAATGATTTATTTATTATTTCAAAGGAAGTGGTTAAGGAATAATAAACAAATAATGATTTGTTTAATCATTCTTGAGTGATTTAGTCAAATTTAACAATGAATATTAACTAAATAATGATTTAATTAACTATTCCTAGAGAAAAATCAAATAAACAATGATTTATTTAACTATTTCTCATGATTGGGTCAAATGTGACAAGGAATATTAATTAATTAATTATTCCTAGAAGAAAATCAAATAAATAATTATTTATTTAATTATTCCTCATGAGATTTCTTGTTTTAATTAGAAATAACTTAATAAAATATAGTTTATCAAACTATTTCCTTTAGTGAAAGCATTTTACTATGGTAAAATTGTGGTCTTACATGGTGTATTTCGATCCACCTAGTTAGAAATGGCTAGGTGAACATTTTTTTAGTGATAACACCATGTGGGTATGATTTGATATTATGTGATTATACTATGTATATGTTTATGTTATGGGCAAGTAATGTTGAGGGGTACATTAGCGAAGTGAAAGTAGTGTGATCTGCGACATGTTAAGATAAGAATGGAGAAACATAGTTGCTTTCTGAGGTCAGTGTGTGGTTTATGAATGTGCAATACTACTGTTGTGTATATGTTGTGCATGTTGTATATTCAATGATTGTACCTATGGTGATGTGTAATATGCATATGTAGTATTGTGTACATTTGATGTTGTATTCATGTTGTATATATAGTGTTGTGTTTATATTGCATATGCAATGCTAGGTATAGAGGGTGCTATGTACATGTGAGATATGCGGTGTTGTGCATATCATATTGTGTACATGTTGGATGTGCAGTGTTGTGTGCATATGGTGTTGTGCGCATGTTGGATATGTGGTGCTGTGTGCATATGGTGCTATGTGCATGTTGAATATGCAGTGCCATGTACATAAGGTGCTATGTACATTTGGTGTTGTGTGCAGGTGGTGTCGTGTACATGTCGTGCATGTGATGTTGTGTACATGTGGTGTCGTGTACATGTCGTGCATGTGGTGTTGTGTACATGTGGTATTGTGTACACATTGTATAGGTGGTGCGGTGTACATTTGGCGTTGTGAACACACTGTGCAGGTGGTGTTGTGTACATGTGATGTTGTGCACACATTGTGCAGGTAGTGTTGTGTTCAGGTGGTACTGTCTACATGTTATGCATATGGTACTAGTATACATGTGGTATTGTGTGCATGTCATACATGTTGTACTAAGGGCGTGCGTTACTATTTATGTGCATGGTGTAGTTGTGGTATCGTGACATGTGTAATTGTTGTGTTGTACTTTGTATGTATATATGTATTATGTGTGTTTTACCCAGGTGTAGGTGTATGTGTTATATGTCGATGTAGGTGTATGTATTGTGTTGTATTATACACCAGGTGTAGGAGTATGTGTTGTATGCCGATGTGGGTGTATGTATTGTGTGGTGTTGTATGCCTTTGTGGATGTACATGTTGTGATGTACACTGTGTGTATGTGTACGTGATTGAAGAGTAGAAAAGGCATTGGGTGCTTTTCGGGTGTGGAAATCGATCCATTGTATGTACAGAAAGAACAAAGGCAGAAGTAAGGACCGATGAAGGATAAGTATCGATTTTTTTAATTTTAATTTTTATTTATTTATTATTATTTTTTTTCCCAGTTCTATTATGCATGTGATCTACGATTCTGAATTATGATGGTTACATGTAATTTATAATTATGGTTTATGGTGATTTCATGCGATTCGTGATTTTAACTTATGATGGTTGTGTTTTGAGCTAACCTGATGTGATATGTTTATACATGACGATTTTATCAAACGACTATTTTGACTTGTGTGATAGGAAGGAAACAATATTGCAAATGTACCTTGTGGACGAGCTACCAATGAGGTATGATTTGAATTTATTTCAACTTATTTTGAATCTAATGGAAATTATGTGCTTGGTACAGGAAGCACAAAAATGTCCAGTTGGGTAGTTGAAACCGATTGCAAGCATTATCAACAACAACAAAAGGAATTGGAACATGCAACAATATGTTGGTAAAGCACTTCAGGAGCAGGGCCATTGTGGGACACTGGTACCCAATAGTGTCAATTGATTTCCCTGAGAATACTATGACTGACATGATGGTTTTAAGGCAGGGATATGCCTTGGTTTTTGTATCTTTTGATGTGAGGAATCCTTGCCAAGGGATGGACTGCCCGGGATGGGGGTTTCAGTGGAACTTGGAAGGTGAGTGACTACACGAAAGGGGATGACTGGATTTTTCGACTGTGTAGCAGAGAAGGGAAGGTCAGGGATGGATTGTTTGGTCATTATCATTGCCAGATGGAATCAAATGCACATTGGGAGTGTACCATGGAACAATGAGCTGGTAACTGTTCACTGAGGACACAGTAGTGCAAGATGGTAACACTGGAAATTGGATGCAGAATTTGACTTTGGAAGTGGATTTTGGACTTCCTGGGAAGGAGGTGAATCCTGGTATTACCTTGAGGGTGTAGGTGTGAGCCTGTGGATTCCCTTGTTGTTGATACATGCATCATATCCTTCTAGTTGATGGTAGAGAAAATGTGTATATGTGTATATTATTGTAAATACTGTATCGAGCTGGTTTATAAATCTCCATAGATAGTATGGTTATTTGCTGGTTAAATCAAATGCGCATGAGTATATATGGTTTTTATTGTAAGCACTGTAATGAGCTATGTTATAAAGCTCCAGTACACAGTATGTTTGTCATGTTTCAACAATGTTCATTATAAATAATGCAACGAGCTGTGTTATAAATCTCCATAGGAAATATGTTTTGTTTTAGCAGTTTGTTGGTTTATAGGTGTCATTAAACACTAAGGACAATGTTCCCCCAAGGGGGAGGGTTCTGTAACAACCCTGGTGAAAAATTCACGTAAAAAATATACAAGACCATGGTTGATGGGACACGTATTTCAAGCTGAATGGTGGGAAAAACATCCTAGCAAATGTTCATTTCGATTAATATGGCTAAGGAAATTGGCAATGGAAATGGCAAATGATTTGGAAAAGCATGAGACACTAATTGGCATTTTATTTATGAAAATCGTGTAAATTATGAGAAAAGGGAGGTGAAAGGTCACAGGTTGCATTGTGAGGATGAAATTGAAGGAAAATAATGGAAAATGAAGAAAATATAGGCCTCATTAATAAAAAGGCTTCTAAGAATCATTTGGCAAGCTTCTTGCTAGCTCAAGTTTTTGGATCAAGCTTTAGTTAGTGCAGTTTTGGAGCTCTCTCACTTTTCCTCTCTCTCTCTCTCTCTCATAATCTTGGATACTTAGAGTTTTCTTAGAGCACTCTTGGAGAGTGTGGATACTTGGTGATTTGGAGCAAGAAGGAAAAGAAACAACAGGAAAGCATAGGTGGACACCATGATCAACAACTACAATGATATTTTATTGTAGGTACCGAGTTGCATGTATGTTTTCCTCACTAGTTTTGGCATGTATGGTGTATGCACGTGGACTTTCCTAGCCTTGCCATTTCCTAGACAACCATGGTATTGTGGTTTTATTCCCATTGATTCCTGGAGCTTTGGTTGGAAAAACTCTCTTGAGCCCGATGGACAATTGTTGGGTTGAGTTACTAGTCCTGGAGCCTTGGTTGGACAAACGCTATGGAACCCTAGGTGGTTTGAGTTACTAGTCCTGGAGCCTTGGTTGTAAAAACACTCTGGAGCCCGGGAAAAATTGGGGTTGAGTTACAAGTCCTGGAGCCTTGGTTGGAACAAACACTCTGGAGCCCTAGAGAAACTTGTGTGGAGACCAATCCGTGATGGTTAGTGATGTCCGACCGTGAGGTGGAATCACTGGTTTGGGGTTGAGATGGTTTGGTCTCTGGAGCCCTGGTTTGATGTTGATTGATGTGTTTGATAAAGTCCCACATTCATGCTTGGAATATGGCATGGGGGTGATTGGTTGAAGTGATAATTGCCTCAACTTATCTATGATTAGATGGAACATGGAAGACTCATTTCCAGTTGGTTTTTACATTAAGTAATGAAGAGCTCATTCCTCTAGTATTTAATATACAAATGTACTAGTTTATGTAGGGATTTGGTTGTTGTTATATCGATTGTATTTATGTTGTTATTGAGCTGGTTATAAGCATGTATTCGATCAGTGATGATGTATGGATCTATCCATGTTTTTATTTGTAAATTAATACACAATGTATCTATGGTAATATAGATTGTTTTGTAGCTTATGATGTAGGGGAGCGATGCTTCTTAGCTATTCTCAGATAAGTAAGAGACCCCCATGTTTAAATATGTTGTTTATACCTGTAGATGCAATGTTTGAAGAAATGCCTGTCATGGATAGGAGGGGTCCGGAAGAGTTCTTTATGATGTGATTGCTTCCATACCTTTTAATTTTTTTTATCCTCTCCTAAAGTTTCATGAAGTTCTCGGCAATGACTTGAGCTCTGGGGCTAAAAAGGTGGCACAAATCCCGTAGTTGCAGGCACATAAATGACTTTTTGGGGCCCTTGCCGCAACCTTGCCTTGGCATGCCCATGGATATAGGCTTCTAGCCGCTCCCTTTCCCTTACATCCCTGTGGCTAAGGCTCAAAAGGGTAAAAAATCAGTTCCCCTCAGGGTTCAGGGGTCTGGGAGGTTGGGTTACCTCCCTGAGGTGTCGTAGATGATGTGTAAGGTTTTTTTCTCAGGTTTCCATTGGTTCCACTTCCTTAAGGTCATATAGGATTTTGAATCTCATATTATTAGCCTCTCATCGCATGTTTACCCCAGTTGGCGGGTTACTTGGGTAGATGTGGGAAGAGGGTGTTACAACTGATATTTTCATATGTTAATATGAGACATTTTCCTATTGTTATCTATGAGTATATGTGTTGATTATGATGGCTATATTATGGTTGTTTTGTCATGGTTCCTATGTTGGTTATTTTCTGGTTATCTATCGGTTATATGATGTGTAATATCTATGGCTCTTGTCATGAATTATTCAGTTATTGATTGGTTAATGAATGTATGGACTAATAAGTGTTTTTGTAGCTATGTGGAGAGGGAATAGAGCATTCTTGGTGATTCTCAGATGAATCTCAGACTATTATGATCAAATATGCATTCATGACCTATAGCTTCTATGTCTGCCATGTGTTTGACGAAATGTCAAGTGTGTTCTAGGAAATCTAGGTCAATTTTGTTATTTGGGATTGAATTTTTATCTTTGTAATGATGTCAAAAATGATTTTAGAAAGTCTCATGCAGTTTTGGGTAGTGGTATGGAGGTTGGTCTGGAAGGATGGTTCTAATCCTTGGACCACACCCCCTGAAATGGGAAATTTGGGTCATAACCACATGGAGGCAGTGTTGTGCATGCGGTTGGTGGCCTATAACCACGCCAAGTCCTTTTCATGCATGTGGTTGGGGGTTAATATTGTGGAAAAGAGCCCCAACTTAGGGTTTGGTCACCTGGGGTGATCCTTTGGCCTCTTAGTGACCTGTAGCCCTAAGGGACATTGTGAGTTGTTAGTTTGTGGTCAGTTTATAGGTCCCACTTCCTTAACTGGAACTTGGAGGTTAGGTCATGTCATAGTAACTCTTCGTCTCATGTTGACATTGGCAGGCTAGTGAAATTGGGTAAATGTGGGAAGGGGTGGTTACATAGGGTGAGCTTGGAAGAGTGCCTAGTAGTATAAATTTATTATGGTTAATAAAAGTGTTATTCATTTGGATACAAATTGAGCTTATTATAGCGAGACTAAGAATATTTATATTAAGTACCATTTTGTAAGACAGGTCATTGATGGAGGTGGAGTTGATCATAAAAAGGTCCATACTCAAGAAAAATGTGCATACATGTTTACGAAACCAATGTTGTTAGAGAAATTGTGGTGTTGTTTGACTTATCTTGGCTTACAAAAGATGTGATGAATGGGATGGGGAATGGTATTAGGTAAGTTGTTGTAAAAGTGGATATATTAAAATATTACAGCAAATTAATTAAAATAAAATCTTAAAACAAAAATTTACTGAGGTAAATATTTGGTGGTTAGACTAATGATGTTGGTTTATGAAACTGATGATATTTTTTATAACTGTGCCTACTTCATTTTATCACTGAAGCCCAAGAGTTGAAGGGGATGTAATCGTGATTCTAAATTCCTCTTTATTAATAAGATACCTTACCTTGCCTCGTGGAGGTTTCCGTAATAAAATTTCATGGTTTTACCATGTAAAATTTCATATGTTTTCCATCATTATTTCTTTGTTGTAAATGTTTATACATAAAACTCTAAAAAGAAACACATTATTGGAGGCCTATCTCAAAATATTCCCTACATTGTGCTAATAATGTGGGTATACCTCTTAATTAGCCCTTTTCAAGTGGACCCAACAATAAAAGTATTAGGAGTAGATTAAAAAGGCTCCTTGAAGTGACTAATCACAATGAGATACATGGAGAATAACACTTACAAAAAATATTTAGCGGTCCCATGGTTCAAAATCACAACATGGCTAACTTAGAGAACTGATAAAAAACCTTAGTAGCTCAAAACCAATGATAGACACAACTTGTTTGGCACCTACAACTAGAAGACAAGGTGGCTAAAATTAAGTCTACACTTCAAGTTATGAAGGAAAAAATGCACCAACAAGGAGACATCTTGAAAACAATAGGTGTTTTCTTAAATATCCATGAGGAGATCCAAATATTGATACAACAAAAGAGGAATTCATTTCCCCCTAAATAGCAGATTGTACACATGTTTTAGGATAACCATTGCCCACACCTTTTGGTTCATAATTCATGGCACTGTTTTCCAAAGGTTGACATGAACAAGTTTTTTCGGTTGATCCCTCAAGGTAGGTTACCCAAATGGAACATTATGTCTCTACTCCTAGCATTAATGATGACCTACACAAACTAAACATGGGGGTGTTATATTTGGATGTTGAAAGTTAGCACTAATGGTAGTGGCATATAAAGGATTATAAAGGCTACATTTATTAGA
The DNA here is from genome assembly GCA_034641835.2 of Pinus albicaulis. Lineage (NCBI taxonomy): Eukaryota > Viridiplantae > Streptophyta > Pinopsida > Pinales > Pinaceae > Pinus > Pinus albicaulis. The sequence continues at coordinate 204,055,095 of CM076577.1, forward strand.
CATAATTTATGCAATTTATGATATCTTTGAACATGATGCTCACCATTTGGGACACCTACAAAATTACACCAAACAAGGTTAATTAAGGAATATATCACCTCCTTTAAGTAATTGGAAATTTACACAAAAGATCATTCAACATTCTTTCAAATACTATTTCATCAGTAGTGTCAAGGAAGTAATTAAATCACACATCATTACACAACATGGTAGGAATATTGTGGCAAAGCTAAGGAATATGAGATAGTGAGCAATGAACAAAACAATAAATCAATATTCATCACTTTCTCTACCCTTTGTGGAAACTACCTCCAACTCCTCTAACTCCTAGTTTATTTACATCCACAAGTTATCTCCTAAATTTTAGGTAAACTTAACTTAGTGAAAGAGTCAAAGTTGCTCAGTCAAATAATGATGGTTTCTGGCGCATAGTTTTGCAAACAGTTTTTATTTTCCATGGTTTCATGCTCGTGGATTGCATGTAATGAATACTTTTGAAAATTTTGGGAAGACTTCACTATAATGAGCCAAGGAGATAAGCAGTGAAGGCTCACTTTGTTGGCTTGGTCAAGTTTTGGCCAAGGAACTAATAGAATATTATGTTAGCTAGTTTTTCTTGTTGGGTGTGTGTTATATTCTTTCCATGACTAGTCACATGCCCAAGGAGGGGGGGCAGACCCAAATATGGTGGATGAACCTACCCATGGTTTTGTGCATGGGTTTTGCACATGGTTTTGGGCATGATGGTTTTTTGCCCATGGTATTTTGTAGATTCGGTCAAGGGAGCTACGATTATGTTCTAATTTAGGGTTAATGGATTGGGGTTTATAAATGCTTCGACTTGTATATATATGTATTGTAACATTGAAAGGAATATAACGAAAAATCAATCTGGTAGTCCCGGTTTTGGGATGCAGGGAAAAATATTTGTGTATATTTGTTTTATGTTCTCACCATTGTTTATGTTTCTGCTTTAATAATTCATTTGCAGGTGATTTTGTACAGGGTTAAAACCTACATCTGGTATTAAAGTTGTTTTGGCTTTGAGGGGAATCATTTGCTGCTGAGGGGTTTTTCTCGAGCCTGTGGTAGACCCTATTTAGTGGGAGATCTGTGGGATCGATCCTTGCGGTGAAAGAAGATGATTAGTAGTGGAAAGATAGAGGTCAAGAAATTTAATGGTAAAAGTTTTGAGTTGTGGAAGATCAATACGGAGGATTTGTTGGTGGATAAAGATTAGTGGATCGCGGTAGATCCAAATACTAAACCAACGACAATATCAGCAGAAGACTGGGCGAAGTTGGTTAGATGAAAAAGAGCACAATATGGATGTGTATCTCAGATTCAGTATTGTTGAATCTAACAGGGGAAGCTACGACAAAGGATTTTTGGGACAAGTTAAGGACATTGTACCAATTTAAGTCTTTGGTGAACAAACTGTTCATACAAAAAATGTTGTATAACCTAAGGATGAAGGATGGAGACTTGGTGACAGAGCATCTAAATGCCTTTAATACTATGGTAAGCCAGTTGTTTTCTATTGATATTAAAATTTCAGATGAATATAAGTGCATTAGTTTTCTGCATTTTCTACCTGATTGGTGGGATAGTCTGGCTGTTGCAATAGGTAGCAATACAACTACTTTAAATTTTGATGAAGTAGTCTCATCCTTTTTGTCAGAGGATATGAGATTGAAAAATATGGAGAGCCAGAATGGAACTGATTTTTCTGTATGAGGATGGTCCCAGAACAAAAAATAAAATAAAAAATAAGTCCTCGAGTGGGAGATCTAAATCTCCAGGAAAACCTATAAAGGTGTGATGGAAATTTAGAAAGGAAGGGAACTACAAAAAGAACTGTAGATCTAAAGCTCCTGAGAAAGGAAAGGGATTTGATGATGCTCCTTATTCAGAGGCGAAAACCACCTCAGATGAACGTAGGGATGTGTACTTGTCTTCTTCTTCAAGTACACATGTAGATCACGAGGCATGGTTGATTGACTCAGGGGCATCCTTTCACTTCACTCCCCATAGGGAGTGGTTCTACGAGTATGAGTAATACAATGGTGGTGATGTATTATTAGGGGCTGAAAGTTAATCGTCGGATGCAGAAAAGTCAAGCTGAAGTTGCAAGGTGGAAGGATTAGAATACTTCCTGGTGTTCTGCATATTCCTACATTGGCTAGAACTATTTTTTTTTAAGAAATATGGATGATGCATGTGTAAAAACAATATTAGAGAAGGATACCTACAATATGGTTTGGGGAGAATTGGTATTGATGTGGGGAGTTCAAATTGGAAATTTTACAAGCTTCTGGGTAGCATTATTATTGATGGGTGCAACATGTATGTTTTTCCTGAAAGTGGAGCTGAAAACCTTGTGGTATCTGGATAAAGGACCATGCTATGGCATCAAAGGCTTGGACACATTTGAGACAAGGGCCTTCAAATACTACATGGTATAGGTATGTCTAATTTCTCTTTGGATTTCGACTTCTATGAACATTGTGTATATGGAAAGCAAAATTAGGTGAGTTTCCCCTCTGGTGCTAAGAGGCTAACGAGATATTAGAGCTTGTGCACAGTGATGTGTTTGGACCTATGTCAGTTCCATCACTATGTAAGTTGGTGTACTATGTTTCATTTATAGATGAATTATCAAGAAATACATGGATATATTTCCTCAGGAAGAAATATGAATTCTTTGACAAGTTTGAAGAATTTAAGGCTCTGGTGGAAAACCAAACAAAGAAAAAGATAAAGGTGTTGAGGATAGATAATGGTGGAGAGTTGTGCAAGAAGAAATTTGAAGAGTTCAGTAAGAAGTGTGGTATAGCACGACATAAGACTACTCCATACAAACCTCAAAAAATGGAGTTGCGGAAAGAAAGAACAGGACGTTGATGGAAAAGGAAAGAAGTATGCTCAGTGGTGACATGTTAGGACATGAATTTGGGCAGAGGAAGTGGAGACTGCATGTTACCTAGTTAACATATCACCTTCATCAGGGTTGGAGGATAAGACTCCACATGAGGTATGGAATGGTAAGAAACCATCTCTTTCACATATGAGGGTATTTGACTGTGATGCATATGTACATGTTCCAAAGGAGAAAAGAACCAAGTTGGATAGTAAATATGAAAGGTGCATATTTATTGGGTATAAGGATGGTTTAAAAGGTTATAATCTTTGGAACCCAGAAACAAGGAAGGTTGCCTACAACCGAGATGTGATGTTTGGAGAGGTGCAAGATGTTATTAAACATGAAGGCCTACCAAAGGAACCTGAGAAGATAGAGTTTGAGCTAAAGGAGGAAGAATCAGACTCTACAACAGAACAAGAATCAGAAGAGGAAGAGCCACAAAATCCAACTTTGAGAAGATCATTTCGAGAGAGAAGACAACCAAAAAGGTATAGTCCATCTGATTTCTATTCAATTTTTTCTTTATCTATTACTGATGATAATCCCAAAAATATCAGGGAGGCAGTAAATTCATAGGATGTAAAACTCTGGAAATAGGCCATGGTTGATGAAATGGCATCTTTGGACAAAAATGAGGCTTGAGATTTGGTGGATTTTCCGAATGGAAGGAAACACATTGGAATCAAATGGGTATTTAAGAAGAATATTAATGCAGAAGGCAAGGTGGAGAAACACAAAGTTCGGTTGGTAGCAAAAGGCTATTCCGAGGTGATGGGAATTTATTTTGGTGACATTTTTCTCCCGTTGCCAAGTTAGCTTCTATTATTTTAATTTTATCCACTGTTGTTGCTTATGATTTCGAGGTAGAACAGATGGATGTGAAGACAACATTTATTCACGGAGATTTGGAAGAAGATATCTACATGAAGCAACCTGAAGGATTTGCGGTGAAGGGTAAGAAAGAACTGGTATGCAGGTTAAAAAAGTATTTGTATGGGCTAAAACAGTCGCCAAGGATGTGGTATCAGAAATTTGATACATATATACGGGGACTTGGCTTCGCCAAAAGAAAAGTGGACCACAGTATGTATTTTAAATTAATTGGCGATTGTGTTATTTATTTGGTCTTATATGTGGATGATATGTTATTGATTTTAAATCACAAATAAAGTATCTAGGATTTGAAGACCCAATTGTCCTAAAAATTCAACATGAAGGATCTTGGTGTTGCAAACTATATTTTGCACATGGAAATTAAATGAGAACGAGAAAATATGAAGCTCTAGTTAAACTAGAGGAAGTATGTTGAGACAATAATGTAGAGGTTTAATATGCAAGATAGTAAACATGTGCATTAGGGGAATTTTGAGGTCTAAAATGGGCCTTCTAAGAAAAATGTACAACAAAAATAAACTTTATAAGAACTAATAGGATTCAAAATGATGATGTCAACCATGGGGGATGATTCACCATTTTTCAAGTAAAAGGGTAAAAATATTAAAAAATAAAAATAATAAAACTATTTTTTCAACTCGTATTTTCAACTTATCTCCCAAAGTTTTTACTCAAATTTCGAGTGGGAGTATTCGTTGGATGAAAAATTTAATTTCTCATCCAAGGAGTACCCATGTAGCATACTTTTGATGGACTCTGCTACACAAAAAATGAGAAATACATAAAAAATGTGATTAATCATATTTTTCATGTATTTCTCATTTTTTGTGTAGTAGGGCCCAACAAAAGTATGCTGCATGGGTACTCCTTGGATGAAGAATTAAATTTTGCATCCGATGAGTACTCTCGCTCGAAATTTGAGCAAAACCTTTGGGAGATAAGTTGAAAAAGTAGTTTTTTATTTTTTCCCTCTAAAATTTGATGATGTAATCAAATCTTATTTTATTATTTCCAATATTATTTTATAATTTCCTTAGGAGGCCCATTTTAGACCTCAAAATTCCACTAATTGAAGGTTCCTATTCCTGTAGGTGTAAATTTATTTGTTGAACAGTGTCTCAAGACACAAGAAGAGGAAGAGGACATGTCTTGTGTGTTGGGTGTGGAGCCTAATTATCTTGTTTATTTTGTATCACACCGTTGGACCCCTGTACCTTAATGGGGCAGCAACGCCACCCGTAATTAAACGCTGCCTGGGGGGTCCGGGGGGGCAACTGCGACTTTATGGAGCCCCCCCCCCCTGGCGGAGGGTTTCAGGGGCAGTGCCCCCAAAGCTAAAAACATATGTAAATTTGCCTTGTAAAAGTATAGTAATTTCTAGTCAATCTGGGTCATTCATTAGGAAGATGATCCGACGGTAGAAGTTATGTTTAGTTTAGGGTTTTTTTTCCCTAAAAGGAAACCCCTCGCTTTGTATGAGGGTATTGTATTGCAACTGTGTATTTGTATGTGTTTTCTCAGAGCGAGAAACAGACAGGGAGACTGTGAGAGAGAACAAAGGATATTACAGCGGATCTGCTGTAGGTTGTGTCTCTTCATTTTGCTGGATAATAGGAAGGAAGGACTGGATGTTTGGGGTGGACGTAGCCCAAACTGGGTGAACCACGTATATCTGTGTCTCTCTGGTTTTTATGTGTTTTGTGTGCTTGTGTTTTCTGCATATTTTATATGTTGCATTGCTCTATAATATATAATTTTCTAACAACTGGTATCAGACCCGAAGGTCTATTTGGCTGATAAATCGCAGGAAAGAAGGGTTCCTTGTTCGAGTGGGAGCAATGGCAGAAGATGGTAAATTTAGGGTCGATAAATTTAACGGCCAAAACTTCCAGCTGTGGAAGATGCAGATGGAATATTATCTGTATCAGAAAGATCTGTACCTACCATTGAGTGGAAAAACAAACAAGCCGACAACTATGACAGACGAAGAATGGGATATTCTCGATAGAAAGGCACTCGGAACAGTATGGTTGTGCCTAGCCACGTCGGTAGCCTTCAATATTTCGAAGGAAACAACAACAAAGGGTTTGATTAAGGCGTTGGTGAAACTATATGAGAAACCCTCGGCCTCAAACAAGGTATTTCTTATGAAACAATTATTTAATATGAAGATGTTGGAAGGTGGATCTGTTGCAGACCATTTAGATGATTTTAATACAGTTACCAGTCAGTTAAGTTCTGTAGGGGTAAACTTTGATGATGAAGTTAGGGCTCTATTATTTTTGTGCTCATTGCCAGAAAGTTGGAATGGTTTAGTTATGGCCATTAGTAACTCTGTATCTGGATCTAGTACTTTAAAGTTTAATTAAGTTGTCGGTGCTATTCTTAGCGAGGAAATGCGACGGAAAAGCTCCGGTGAAACATCGGATAATGATTTCAGTGTAGAGTCTAGGGGAAGAAAAATGGAAAGAGGAAAGAGCTCGGGATATCGCAATAAATCAAGGAAAAGTAGATCCAAGTCCAAATCAGGGATAGTGTGCTGAAAATGCGGAAAGAAAGGACACCTAAAGAAAGACTGTAGATCTCGGATGGGAAAAGAAGGGGACGCACAATACGAAAACAATCATGAAGCAAATGTGACAGGTGATGTGTTACAAGATACTTTGATTCTTTCTTTAGAAAATGTTACTAATTCCTAGGTGGTAGATTCAGGGGCCTCATTCCATGCCACACCTGATAAGAAATATTTTCATGACTATGTTCAAGGATATTTTGGACAAGTCCGTTTGGGTGATGATAAACCCTGTAAAATTGTTGGAATCGGTAAAGTTCTTGTAAAAAAGAAGAATGGAAACCAATGGCTATTAAATGAGGTAACGCATATTCCATATCTGAAGAAAAATATGATTTCAACAGGGTAGTTAGGCGATGAAGGTTGTGTGACAACTTTCACAAATAAAACTTGGAAGGTCACCAAAGGAGCCCTGGTAATAGCAAAAGGCGAAAAAGTTGGTACATTGTATTTATGCAATGGTATTTCTAACTCTGTTAATGCTTTAACTTCTAAAGGAGCAGAAGCAGCATTATGGCATCATAAGCTCAGACACATGAGTGAGAAGGGGATGAAGATTCTTCACTCAAGGAATTTGTTGCCGGGTTTGAAGAATATTGATTTGGATTTCTGTGAGAATTGCATTTATGGAAAACAAACGAGAGTCATATTTCTCAAAGTTGGGAAAGAAAAGAAGAGTGAAAAATTAGAGCTTATGCATAAAGATGTATGAGGACCTTCTCAGGTATCATCTCTCGGTGGCTCTCGTTATTATGTTACTTTTATTAATGATGCAACTAGAAAAACTTGGATTTATTGTATTCAGAATAAATCTGATGTATTCGATACCTTCAAGAAATGGAAAGCTTTGGTTGAGAATGAGATAGGAAAGAAGTTGAAGTGTCTCAGATGAGACAATGGAGGTGAATATTTCAGAAAAGAGTTTGACAGGTACTATTCAGAGCATGGAATTCGCAGAGAGAAGATAGTTCCTAGAACACCACAAGAAAATGGTGTGTTAGAAAGGATGAAAAGAACAATCATGGAGCATGCAAGGTGCATGAGATTGCATGCAGGATTGCCTTTATAGTTTTGGGCAGATGCTGTAGATACCGTTGTTTATCTAATAAAGAGAGGGCCTTCAAGTTCCTTATATGGTGGTATTCCAGAAGAAGCATGGACAAGTAACAAGGTAAACTACTCTTTTTTAAGGCCTTTTGGCTGTGAGGCCTTTGTCCATATTAATAAAGAAAATAGAACAAAGCTTGAGACAAAATCAAAGAAATGTACCTTTATTGGATACGGTGTTAATGATTTTGGTTATCACTTATATGATTATGAAAAACATAAAATCATTAGGAAAAAGATGTAATATTCAATGAAAAGGTCTTGTATAAGAATCAGTTGCAGAAAAAGAAACAAGAAAAAGAAAACAAGGAATACACAGTTCTTGATGAGATCACTAAAAAATTAAAGGTGCCTGAAAATAATAATAATCAACAACCACTACAACAACAACCACCACAACAGCAACAGGCACCTCAAACACCTGAAAGTGGTGTTAGAAGATCTACTAGGATAAGTAGACCCCCTGAATGATACTCTCTTTCATGATATTATTTATTGTTGATTGATTATGGTGAACCAAAATGTTATGAAGAAGCAATGAATGTTGAAACCAGGAAGAAGTGGGAGTTATCCATGGAAGGAGAGATTGACTCCTTAATACATAACCAGACTTGGGACTTAGTCAAGTTGCCTGTAGGTAAAACTACATTTCAGAATAAATGGGTTTACAGGCCGAAGGAAGAAGATGGAGGAAAAAAGAGGTAAAAATCTAGACTTGTGGTGAAGGGGTTTGCATAGAAGAAAGGTATTTATTTTGATGAAATATTTTCTCCCGTTGTTAAGATGACTTCAATCGGAACTATTTTAAGTCTTGTAGTAGTGGAAGATTTACATCTTGAACAATTAGATGTAAAGACAACATTTCTCCATGGAGATTTGGAGGAAGAGATATATATGGAGCAACCAGAAGGATATGAGGTAAAAGGGAAAGAAAAATTAGTGTGCAGGTTAAAGAAGAGCTTGTATTGTTTAAAATAGGCTGCAAGGTAGTGGTATTTAAAATTTGACAGGTTTATGTCTGAACAAGATTATACTAGATGTCACTCTGATCATTATGTTTATCTGAAAAAGAAAAATGATGGCAGCTATATTATATTGTTATTCTATGTAGATGACATGCTTGTTGCAAGGTCTAACATGTAGGAAATAAATGTGCTCAAAAGAAAATTGGCAAATTCCTTGCAATGAAGGATTTGGGAGCTACAAAACAAATCCTTGGTATGAGAATAATTAGAGACAAGAAAAATTGCAAATTAACACTGTCTCAGAATGAGTACATACAAAAGGTGTTGAAAAGATTTAATATGCATAATGCAAAACCAGTTAGTACACCTTTTGCTAGCCATTTCAAACTTAGTAGGAATGCCCGACCCCCGAAGAAATGGACTATATTGTCTAAATTTCATATGCATTAAAAACGGTTAGACAATGATGTATCAATAATTACGCACAAGGCCTGATATTGCACATGCAGTGGGAGTTGTAAGTAGGTACATGAACAATCCAGGAAAAGAACATTGGATGGCAGTGAAATGGATTCTCAAATATTTGAGAGGTACCACAAATCAAGCATTGTGCTTTGGTGGTTCAAACATTGCTCTACAGGGATATGTTGATGTAGATATGGTAGGTGACAGAGATAACAGGAGGAGCACTACAAGATATGTAGCTAACATTGGTGGAACAGCTGACCAATTGGTTTAAAGCTCAAAAGTGTTGTTGCCTTTCAACAATAGAACACTTTCAACAATAGAACGAGAGTATGTTCTTGCTACAGAGGCTAGTAAAGAAATGATTTGGTTACAAAGGTTTATGGATGAATTGGGTAAGAAGCATGATATGGGCACGTTATACAATGATAGCTAAAGTGCCATTCATCTTGCAAAGAACTCAACATTTCATTCTAGGACTAAACACATATAGCTCAAGTACCATTTCATACGGTTAGTATTGGAAGATGGATAGTTGAAGATGGAAAGGATACACACTAGCCAGAATCCTGCAAATATGCTAAAAAAATTTGTAACTAGGGAGAAACTAAGATTATGCTCAGTTTCAATTGGTCTTCAAGAATGACGATGAAGATGAGAAACAACCAGGTCCAAAGAGGAGTCATTGTCCAGCAAATGAAGCAGCGGTGGAGTTGCTACAATCAGTCTCCAAGTGGGACATTGTTGGGTGTGGAGCCTGATTATCTTGTTTATTTTGTATCATAGCGTTGGACACAAGCACGCAAGCAGGCCGCAGCAACGGCGCCGTATTCATGCTTACTAGAAGTCCCGGGAAGACACAACTTTTGGAGCCCCCGACGAAGGTTGTTGGAGAGCTGGCTTAAAAGCTAAAAAAAAATGTAAAATTTCCTTGTAAAAGTATAGTAATTTCTAGTCAATCTAGGCCATTCATTAGGTGGATGATCTGACGGTAGAAGTTATGTTTAGTTTAGGGTTTTTTTCCCTAGAAGGCAACCCCTCGCTTTTATGAGGGTATTGTATTGCGGCTGTGTATTGTATGTGTATTCTCTGAGCGGGAAACAGATAGGGAGACTGTGAGAGAGAACAGAGGATATTACAACGGATCTATTGTAGGTTGTGTCTCTTCATTTCGTTGGATAATAGAAAGGAAGGACTGGTTGTTCGGGGTGGACGTAGCCCAAACTGGGTGAAGCACGTATATCTGTGTCTCTCTGGTTTTTATGTGTTTTGTGTGCTTGTGTTTTCCGCATATTTTATGTGTTGCATTTCTCTGTAATATATAATTTTCTAACATTGTGTTCCATATGCAAGTGCATCTAGTAGCCTGATGTATGCAATGGTCAATACTAGACCATACATTGCATATGAAATGGGAGTATTGAGCAATTTTTTTTAAAAACCAAGGAAGTAGCATTGGATAATAATGAAGCAGGTTTTCAAGTATTTGCATGGCACTAGTGATTATGGTTTGTGCTACGAAGGAAGACCAAGATTGGACATATTTTTGGACATCCATGGATTTTTTGATGCAGACTGGCTGGAGATCTAGATCAAATAAGATCTATATGTGGGTATGTGTTTAAACTATTTGGAGGAGCAGTCAGTTGGATGAGCAAAAGATAGTTTGTAGTGGATATTTCAACTACAGGGGTTGAATACATGGTAGCCACTCATGCGATCAAGGAAGCAGTTTGGTTCAAGAGATTGTGTTCAAGTATGGGGTTGGTATAATGAGCTATAAGGATATACTGTGATAGCCAAAATGCAATTTTCTTGGCAAAGAACCCTGCTTATCATTCAAAGACAAAGCAAATTGATGTTTAGTATCACTTTGTCAAGGATATGGTTGAGGACAAAAAGGTGTTGCTCGTAAAGGTGGACACTTTGAATCATGTTGCAGATGCATTGATGAATTTTGTGAGAACTTAGAATTTTTTTTGGTGTAGAGAAACAATGGGTGTTGTGGGGCTAGACTAATGACTAAGCTCTCCTATGATCCCCTGTGTATAAAAGAAAACAACAAGTGGGTGAATGTTGGGTGTGTGTTATATTATTTCCACGACTAGTCGGACGCTGAAGGATGGGGTGCAAACCCAAAAATGGTGGGCGGACCTATCCATGGGTTTTGCACATGGTTTTGGGAACGATGGTTTTCTTCCCATGGTATTTTGTAGATCCGGTCAAGGGAACTACAATTATGTTCTAATCTAGGGTTAATGGATTGGGGTTTATGAATGCTTCAACATGTATATATATGTATTGTAACATTGAAATGAATATAATGAAAAATAAATCTAGTAGTCCCAGTTTTGGGATCCATGGGATAATCTATGGGTATATTTGTTTTATGTTCTCACCATTGTTTTTGTTTTTGTTTTAAGAATTTGTTTGCAGGTAATTTATGTACAGGGTTAAAACCTAAATTTCTAGGATAAAAATTGTGTTTATTCTTTGTGATTTGTTGTTGGTTGTTTTTAATATTCTCTTAGTAAATTTATATTTCTCTTCATTAAATACTAGTTGACCTAGACTCTCTAACGAAAGTGGTTTGATAATGGCTCTAAGATTGAGGTTGTAGATCTTTCAAGAGTGCTAGGATAAATGTATTAGATGCTTGTATCTAAGGGATATATTAGGTTTGAGGTTGGATCTATTATTTGGTTTCAAATATATCAAGAAGCAAGCATGTGTAGGTTCACTAAGGACCTAGGGAATTCAAAGTGCTAAGAGATTCAACTTGGATGAGGGAAATTCATGAAAAATATGGTGGTAAATAAAATTTAAGTAATTGTTCATGTTATGAGTGCATGGCTAAGAAGAAGGGGTTGATGGAGGTCTTTGTGCATAGGTTCATATCAAGAACAAGCGCAAAAAGGAATTTGGAGATGAGAGCACTAGGCGAGATAATGGTGGCTTAAGTGCCAAGACAACTATATATATATATGGCTAGAGAGATGAGTAGTGAAGGCTCACTTGGTCGGCTTGGCTACGTTTTGGCTAAGGGACTAGTAGAATATTCTATTAGCTAGTTTTTTTCCCTAAAATGAGGTTTTCCAAAGATAAACATTGTGTTGATGGTTTGTGATTTGTTGTTAGTTTCTTTTAATCTTTTCTTAGTAAATTTATATTTCTCTTTGGTAATTTTAACCCTAAACAGATGGAAGAATGTCTATGCTCTTATTGTGACGAATCATATGTTTTAAAGGGAACAAATGGAAAGAAAATAAAAAACATTTCAAATGGATGTATCTCCACATGACTACTTAGAGGACATTCATATTGAAGATGCTCTTGAACCATATTTAGAATACAATACGACCTATGTGGAATATAAATCCCCCTTACAAGCTCCTTGTGGGGAACCCCAAATTTATTTCCATGCTCTATGAAGTTTATAATCACACCAAACATTGAAATTGTTTGGCTACATCAAGCAATGCAAAATGATTTTGTTGATTAGTAGTGGTATCACTCAAAAATTTATCCATAAAATACAAGGAAAATACCTTTTTGCGGAGGTTATAACAAAGGTTCTTAGTGATATGAAATTGACAAAAAATGTCAAAAAAACATTCGCTATAACATCCATTTGTGATAGTCGATGTTTTAGCGGAAATTATAACATAACTTCATCACAACTGAAAATTTTTGGGCGACCGAAGGTTTTAGCAGATATTTTTTGTGTGGTGTTATTCATGGAACAAGTAGCACTAGTTCACTACATATATAAACACACCAGGTTGCATACATAAATAAAAGCACCGAGGCGTTGAATGTAAATAACACTGGTGCGTGAAACATATACCGCACCGGTGCTAATATATAAAAAAATCCTCGGGGCATTCTTGTAAGGAATGACACCGAGGCACACAAAAAATAATTACAATCCTAGTGCTTTTTTTTAACTTGTAGTGTCGATGTGTATTGTTTGTATAAATGCTTCGGTGCATTAGTTATATAAAAGGACTAGTGTTGTTAATTTTCATAACGCACCGGGGATGGAAATAGTATTTTGTAGGATTGGGGTGTTAGTTCTATGAAAGCATTGGTGTGTTAAGAATTACAATGCATCAGGGCATTATTTGCAAACAATACCAGTGCTTGAAGAAATAAACACCCCGATGCTTTCGTTTTCCAAAAATGCACTGTTCATGTAAACAGATGTCGTCGCGATGCTTTTAGATAACATAACACATTGGTGAATTTTGATATTATGGACACACCTGTTTTTTGTATGATATTTTCTCCTTTTTGGAAACATTGACTTGTAATAATGCAATTATTGTAATTATTTAAATCCATTATTCATAAAAAAAATGATATATAACTTATAACAATATTCATATAAATCAAAGTTTGATTAGTGCATTTGTATATGATGTTTGGATTAATTTTTTATATTATCAGATTTCACACATCTTCATTACAATATTTAATCATCCATATATTTAATCAGTGGCGTAAGATTTCATAGCGACATTGGATAACACAATAGAATAAATTAAAATGTATTTTATTATATATCGAGTCTCTTTGTCATACAAAATGGGATTGTTATTGGTAACCCATTTTCTTTCAATTGGGACACTATGTCCATTACATTAAACAATATGTTTGATTTTCACAGATAATTTTTTTTTTTTTATAACTAAAACGGTTATATTATTGATAAAACACTGGTTGGGCAGCGCCTAAACAGCCATTACAGTCAAAATCACCATTAACCCTTTAGGGGATAATGGCCATGAACGGTGCTTCTGCATTTATGCTTATCATTCCTTCTTGTAGCGTGCAGCCTGTATTTGCCAATCTATCTGCTTCCTTGTTTAGATCTCTGAGTATGTGGAAGACATTAACTAAGGGGAAATTTCCCAATATTCTGCTGACTCTTGCTAATTGCTTGTTGAGCACCAGATCCTTGAGCCCATTCTTGCTAGCTATTTCTTTTATCAACACTTCAGAATCTCCAAAAACTACAATTTCGCTTGGATTTTCTTTTCTGGCAATTTGGCATGCTTTCAAAAGACTGAGAATTTCTGCTTGGTTATTGTTTTCAGACCAAGGCCCCAGCTGAATTCTTCTTTATTCCCATTCGGAAAGTAGATCGCCCCACCAGCTCCAGACCTCCCCGGATTGCCTTTTGAGGCACCGTCAAAGAAAATAGTACACTTGCCCTGAGATTTCCACCACTGGTGAAATATGTCCTCCGGAACACGAATCTGCCATCTTTCCTTGTAGTTTGGACGTAAATTTACTGGGGAGCTAATCTTGCTGGTGAAAGGAGCCAGCCACATCCTTTCTTCAGTTCGAAGAGTATTATCCTCTTTGATTTGAGAGTGTATCAAGGTCTCTATGAGGAGAGTTTTGGCCTGTTCTTCCACTTTTTCTATTGTCAATTCTTTACTATTGAAGATGATTTCGTTCCGGGCCAACCAAATCTTCCAACAAACATATTTGGGAGCGGTTGTCCACACCTTGTGCCATAAATATTTGCTGGCAATGTTGAGAGGATAGGTTGATTTCCAAGAGAGGAACATGGAGTCTATCGAGCTTTGGGAAGGAGGATGCATGTTCAATCCAGCCAGGAAAAAGGACCAAACATCCTTCGCAAAGTCACAGTCAATAAACAAGTGGCCTGAAGTTTCCAGTGCTTCTTTGCAAAGGACACATCGATGAGGGCATACAATGTTCCTTTTGCTCAAGTTTTCTCCTGTCAGGATTTTGTTATGGAACAAGGTCCAGAAGAAAAAATTGATTTTGGGAATGCTAAAGCAGTCCCAAATCTGCTTCCAGACAGCCTCTGGATAAGACGAGTCTTTTTTTCTTTGCATCTGGAGATATCCTTGTTTTGCAGTATAAACCCCAGTTTTTCCCCAGCCCCAATAGTCTTTTTTGTCTTTGTGCACTGGGGCAAAGTCAACGATGGCATTTTTGAATGAATCTATCTGTGAGTTTAAATGCGCTGGAGGCCTGGGTAAGTTCTAGTGCAGCCAGTTACCATTGGTATCCCATTCCGAAATATCATCAATTTTTCTAATTCCTTTCTCTTTGAACCAGTCTCTTAGCTCAGTGAATTCGTTGGCTTCGGCGAGGGGAGGATGACCCATTATTCTGTCTCTCCAAAGCCTGATGCTTTTTCCGTTCCCTGGAATTATATACAGGTAAGATCTAAAGAAGTCGATACCTCTGCTGCACAACTTCCAGGCCTGCGTGCCTTTAGGATTTTTATCCGCTGAGAAGGAGGTTAAAGACCGATTCTTGAGGTATTTGATCTTAAAGATCTGGCTGACAGGATGATGGGGCTCGTTGATGAGTTGCCAAAGAAGTTTGCAACCCAACACCAGATTGGCATGCAGAGGGTCGCGAATTTGCAATCCGCCTTCCGCAAGAGGACGTTTCACGGTTTCCCAACTGATTAAATGGAATTTGCTGTGATTTCCATGACCGCCCTTCCACAAGAAGTCTCGCATTAGTCTGGAGATCTGATTTGTCATTACTTTTGGGGCCAGCATCAAGGCTGCCTGATATGTAGGCAGAGCTGAGAGAACTGCCTTGATGAGCGTGAGTTTGCCCCCAGTGGTGAGCCAGAAGCCTCCCCACGCAACGATATTATTCTTGAATTTTGATATAACTTCCTCCCAAAGATGATTCCTGTTGGATCCCAACGTAATTGGGAGGCCTAGGTATTTCAATTTGTCCCAATGTGCAAAGCCTTTGAAGCCCAAATCATTGGAAAATTTCTCAATGGTGTAATGGTCAGTATTCCAACCATAAACTGCGCTCTTCCTCTCGCTTATGAGCGCTCCTGAGACACTACAAAACTTCTGAAGGGTGTTTCTGAAGGAATTTTCTATTCTGGCAGAGGCACCCCCGAGCAGAAGCGAATCATCAACGAAGAAAGCATGATTCACAGGATCAATGCCGTTCGCAATTATAATACCGGGAATGTTGCCATTTTGTTTTTCCTTGGTCAGCTTTCTGCACAAGTAGTCAGCCATTAAAATATAGAGAAATGGGGAGAGAGGGCAGCCCTGCCTCAATCCTCTGGTGGCTAGGAAGAAGTTCGCTGGTCTTCCATTGACCATTGGAGCTATCCAAGTCTTTTCTAAACAGGCTTTAATAAGATTTATGAAGTCTTGACTGAACCCGAAGGAGAAGAGGACCCTGTACAGAAAGGATCGGTTTACTCTATCAAAAGCATTACACATATCTAATTTAATAAGCATACATTGTTCTTTGCGGGAATGGCTGGAATGCAAAGCTTCTTGGACTTGGATGACGTTGTCCAGAATGTGTTGACCTTTCACGAATCCTCCTTGAGCTGGAGAGATTAGTTTTTGCAGGAGTGGTTTAAGTCTGTTCGCCAGAAGTTTGGCCATTATCTTGTAGGAAGCATTACAAAGAGAAATTGGCCTATATATGTCAAAAGAACCAAGATTTGCTTCCTTAGGGATTAATGCAAGGAATGTTGAATTTATGCCGCCACCCACCTTTGCCTTTCTCATGAAACCTTGTATCATTTTGAGGAGATCAATTTTGATTAGCGCCCAACAAATTCTGTAAAAATGAATTGAAAATCCGTCTGGACCTGGTGCTTTATCCGGCTCCATGGACCATACGATTTTGAAGATTTCTTCTTCCGTAACCAGACTCAAGAGGGAAGAGTTGTCTTCAGAATTAACAAGCTTCGGAATGTTTGAAAGAAATTCGGATGTGTCCTCCTCGCTCCCATCCCCTTCAACAGTGAGGAGTTTATGGAAGTGTTCCTCGGCAACAACCTTGACTTGATCAAAACCTTTACACACTTGACCGCTGGCTGTAGTGATTTCAGCAATATGATTCCTTGATAATCGGGCCCTGTACTATCTGTGGAAATAAGCTGTGTTCCAATCTCCTGCTTTGAGCCATAGGCTGCGAGATTTCAGTCGCCAGTGCTCCTCTTCATTTCTAAAGGAATTATATGTTCTCCTTTATGCAGCATTTTCCTCGATTAGATCCATAGGTGAAATGTCTTTCTTTTCCAATTCAAATTGGAGATCTGCTAGCTGATGGACCGCGTCTTTCCTCTAGCTTGTGGGAGTTTTAATGGCCTTCTTTATCCAATCTTTTAAGGCCTTTTTTGTGTTTTTTATTTTTTTCTCCCACACATAGCTTGGGGAGCCAGTGACCTCTATTCTCCAAGCAGTATGGACTGTATCGTAGAACCCTTCTATTTCTGCCCAGAGAGGATTAAATCGAAAAGGCAGTGGGCCTAAATCTTCTTCTTCCTTCAAACATAGGAGAATTGGTTTGTGATCTGAAGTGAGTTTTGGGAGAATCTTGGTGAACACAATTCTATTGTCTAGCATAATGGAGCTGCTGATGAGAAACCTGTCCAACCTAGCTGAGATATGGTCTCCCCCTGTTCTGTTGTTTGTCCACGTATATTCTCCTTTCACAGGCTTGAAGTCAACAAGATCCCACTGAAGAATAAGATCTTCCACAATGGAGAGGAAGGAATCCCTCGAAGAGTTCCCACCTCTCTTCTCTTTAGGGTCCAGAACGATGTTCAAGTCACCGCCTAAGACTAAATTCTGTGGATTGTGCAGCTCTAAGTAATCTAAGAGTGACTTCCAGCACTCTTTCTTTTCATCATATTGAACAGGGAAATACGAGTTAAACAGAGCCAAAGCTAGATTGCTTGCATTATGGCGCAGTTCTGTAAAAATCCAATGTTGAGATTCATGAAATCTTTCTAGTGAAAAGAGTTTTTGAGACCATAAAGTACCTATTCCCCCAGCCGTGCCTCTAGCACTGATTGCCTTGCCTGAGTCAAATTTCCACTTGATGTTGCTTGTGTTCAGGAGGGACTCCCCTTCTATTTTTGTCTCTTGGAGCATTAGAATGTCTGCGGATTCCATTTTCAAAAGATCCTTAATTGCTTCTGCCTTAGTGGGATTCCCCAAACCCCTGCAGTTCCAAGAGACCATCTGCATCATTTAAAACTAGAAGGAGTAGGTCCACCTCCCTTGGGGGTCCTTAATCTGGTATTCCTTCCGAGGGTCATCTCGATGGTGGTTTGACTGCCTAGGGTTTTTTGTCTTTCTGATTCTTCTTCCCTGGTTTCTTTATTTGATTTTCTCCCAGCTCTCTTTGATAGCCTCTCGAAGGTCTCATCATCCGAGGAGCCCATGATTTCTGTATTCTTCTTTTTAGACTTGATAATATCTGCATAAGAAGGGGAAGAGGTATTGCCTGGGGAGGGTATTGAGATGATACCTGGATCTGGGGTGACGATGTTATTCAACAAGGATGGACCATCCGGCTCTGCTTCTGGAGGATCTGACTGAGGGTTGAGGGATTCGAAGGGGTTTTTATCCGTTTCTATACTGACGGTGTCCTTGCTTCCTGCGATTTGGGTACTTGCACTTTATTGCCCTGATTTGTTCTCCGTTCCTTTGCCTTTGTTTTTATTATTCTGTCTGTTATTTGAGGTTTTCTTTACTTGGTTCCATTGTTCTCCTTTTTCTTTCTCTGTTATCTCTTCATTTTTCTTCTTGCAGTATCTTGCGAAATACCTGTATTCGTGGCAGTGTCGGCATTTGAAAGGGAGCTGCTCGTAATCTAGCTCCTGGATATGTGACCAATCCGCAACCTTGAGTTTGATGGCTTCAGGCAGCCCAATTTCTAGGTCGACTTCAACACATATGAGAGCACAGGAAAATTGGTCCTTCCTCGACGCTTGATCTATGTATCTGCCTAGGGCATTACCGATAGACTGCAGAGATCTCTGATTCCAGCAATGAAGGGGAAGATGGGGGAGGCGCACCCAAACAAGCATAGCTGTGGGCACGTCCTGAGGGGGTCGAAGTCTGGCGACCATTTGTTCAGGTAAAGACCTTGGGGGCCCATAAAATATGGCCCGTTTCGGAAAATCAAGCTTCTATCCTCCACATTGTCAAAGACAAAAACAAAGAATCCTTTCCCCACAAAATGACTCTTGATGCTTTCCTTAACCAGTGGTATCCAGTTTCTTTTTACCCATTCATCGACTACCTTCGGGGAGGGCATAGCCCTGTGAACTGTCTGATAAGGCCTCTTTCGGCCAGATTCAAAGCGGATTTGCATGTTTCTTCCACCGGCAGAGCCACCGTGGGGATATTTGCCAATTTTTTCACAAACTTCTGCTGAGAGCCGGATGAGGGACGGTTGCCCGCTGCAGCTACAAGGGATTTGAAGGCTTCGAGCTCGGGGGGCGGGGGTGGAGGGGCCGCAGGGCCGCCTCCGGGGTCCATAACAGA